>NW_021011476.1:832623-1432623 GCF_003987935.1 Bombyx mandarina | reverse complement strand
CTACCCGTGGTTATTGTCGTACAACGGGTGACGCCGCGATGCGAAGCTAGTCTAAAAAAAGTAGCCTAGTGACTGGGATCCACGTCATGCCCAAGACGCCTAGTTCCTGCTCCATCGAGCGGTGTCAAGTTGTTCTGGGACGGCCTCTCTTGCGTGAAAAGTAATAAATATAAATAATTAAAATTTTAAAACTGCATATTCTTAACTACAACGGATACGAAAATATTAAAATTTTCAACCCAGCACACTTCACTCTGTTTAAAACTGCTTTATATCATTTTCATTTACTACGCTGGTGCTATTTCGGTGAGTCTTACAACGATAACTAGCTGTTTAAAGGTTATAATATGTTCATAGATAATATACTTAATGTTTAAGAATGGTGCTCCCTAATTCTACCCTCCATAGATTAAAAGTAACAAATTTGACAATTCTGAATAATAAAAAAATGTCTCTGTGTTCATCTTCTATACTTTCGCGGTCACACGGTTGTGTTTTGTTCGACCGTACTAATGTATTATCTATGCAGTGTAGGTACTTCGTTTCTGCCATAGAGCTATGACTAGGTGGCGGAAAATCTTCTCACCTCAAACCCTGCAGTGCTTCAAGGCGAAAGTCTTTGCTCAGTGTGTGTTGCCAATGATGACATAAAGCAGTAAGAGATGGTTGCTGACAATGGGCCTTATTAGAAGACTCAAATACACATAAAGGCCAATGGAGAGGGCTATGCTCGAAGTTTCCCTGCGAAATTGAATCAGGAATGAGGAGATTCGCAGAAGGATCAAGGTAACTGACATATCCCGAAGTATTGCAAGATTGAAGTGGCAGTGGCGAGAGAATGGGATTATCGACAATCCGAACGGCCCTCCTCTGTATGGAGTCAAATGGAAGAAGCTGGTATTTGGAAGCCCCGGCCCAGAGATGGGAGCAGTACTCCATGCGAGGCCGGACTTGTGCTTTATAAAGCAAAAGTTTTTGTCCAGGCGTGAAGTACCGCTTCGCTCTGTTGAGGACTCCCAGCATTTTGGACGCCAACTTGGCTTTGCCTTCCAAATGACTCCGAAACCGGACATCGCTCGAAATGTCGACCCAAAGTATCCCAATACTCTCGGAAGATTGCAGGGATACTCCTTGGAATTGCGGCGCCATGACAAAGGGGTCCTTCTTCGCAGTGAACGCGCAAACTTGTGTCTTTATCGGGTTGAATTGAACTTGGTTCAACCCCCATTCGGGGTCTCGCCCCAGAGAGCTCTCCACTTCAGACACAATTTTTGATCGTCTCTCTTGCACCACGCTCCGAGAGAGACTCTGATGACCGATATATCGCGCATCCCCCGTGCTGTCATCCGCATAGCAATGCATGCCATCAATAGACACATGTCATTGATATACAGGATGAAAAGCGTAGGGGAGAGCACCGAACCTTGTGGAACGCCAGCGTTAATGGTCATGGTATCAGAACAGTCACCGTCTACAACGACCGTGATGCTCCGCCCATCCAAAAAGCTAGCGATCTACTTGCAGAGACCCTCGTGGTCATAGTGTTAGAGTTCTCGTGGTAATGATATGTGTTTTCGGGATAAAACTATAGGGAACTATGGGGAAAAATAGAGTAGAAGAAGTAAGGAACACCTTCTCAATGTATTAAAAAGTATCCGCTAAAGGGAGCCAACTAAAGTAAAAAGCTTTTAAAAAGAGCGCCAGAAACTATTAGA
Source organism: Bombyx mandarina (assembly GCF_003987935.1). Next base: position 1,430,908 of record NW_021011476.1, on the reverse strand, counting down.
GTTGGATACTAAATTAAGAAGAAAAGAAACACTTCCTACATGAAAAGTAATATCTTTCTTTCTCTTTCTTTCCTACTACCCTCTGCTGGGGTGTAGGGCTCGAATTAAATCCTTCCATTTACATCGGTATTCGGCAGTCTGTTCTAGCTCCTCCCACGTCATTTTTTTTCCTACCGATAGCCTTGAGAGGCTATTTCAGCTTCGCCCTAACATGTAGGTGAGCTCACGGGGCTCAAACCGGAAGTGTTGCTAACACTAGCCCTAGCAAGAGCCGTGCTTCGCAGAATCTACCACTGGATCGGAATCGCGACCCACTGAGAAGATCCGGCGAGAAACTCAGTGGGCTGTGTCTATGGGTTAATTCGCTCGTCGAGCCCTTCGTCACAAGCGACGGGTTCGACGAGGACGGTGACTGGGATCCACGTCATGCCCAAGACGCCTAGTTCCTGCTTCACCGAGCGACGCCAAGTTGTTCTGGGATGGCTTCTCTTGCGTGAAAAGTAATGAAAATAAATAGTGAAGATTTTAAAGTTGCATATTTTTAACTACAACGGATACGAAAATATTATTTTTTTCAACCCAGCACACTTCACTCTGTTTTTTCTAAAGCTGCTATATTGATATCGTTTCCATTAACTACACTAGCGCTATTTCGGTGAGTCTTACAACGATAACTAGCTGTTTAAAGGCTATATCTACGAAGGTTATATGTTCATAGATAATACACTTAATATTAAAAAATGGTGCTCCCTACTTCTACCCTCCATAGATAAAAAAGAACAAATTTCACTATCCTGAATAATAAAAAAATGTCTCTGTGTTCATTTTCTATACTTTCGCGTTCATTCAAATCGCCGTTGCGGCAAGTTAAGCCTTTGAACATTAGCTGTTACATTATCGTAGGTATAGCTTTCTGATATATTCTATTCATACGGTGGGGCACAAGGTTTTCACGGGACATTGACATTACTAAAAACGGTCACTCGTGGTCACGAGGACTGTACTTCAAGTATTCGTAAAGAAGGAAGATGAATAAAATATAATTTAAAATTAAATAAGCGCATACGATATGTATATGTAATAATAAACGATAATTACAATCGACCGAACCTTTTTTTTATTGCTTACGTGGGTGGACGAGCTCACAGCCCACATGGTGTTAAGTGGTACTGGAGCCCATAGACATTTACAACGTAAATGCGCCACCCACCTTGAGATATAAGTTCTAAGGTCTCAGTATAGCTACAACGGCTGCCCCACCCTTCAAATCGAAACGCATTACTGTTTCACGGCAGAAATAGGCAGGGTGGTGGTACCTATCCGCGCGGACTCACAAGAGGTCCTACCACCAGTAATTACGCAAATTATAATTTTGCGGGTTTGGTTTTTATTACACGATGTTATTCCTTCACCGTGGAAGTCAATCGTGAACATTTGTACGTATTTCATTAAAAAAATTGGTACCCGCCTGAGATTCGGACACCGGTGCATCGCTCAACACGAGTGCACCGGACGTCTTATCCTTTAGGCCACGACGACTCCATAGATTTAACGCCAATCGTTCCAAAATTCATACAATAATCATTATTACATTGAGAAGATTCTCATTGTAACAATGATAATGTAGGTACATTATCATAGCTTTTTTTTTATTGAGAATTAATATAGTTTGTGGGACTATATAATTTAAATAATAACAACAACAACAATATTAGTTCCAAGGAATTTTATCGGAGTAGCACACATTAAGCTGTCGGGTTATATTTAACTTCAAGTGCACTTAATTGACATTCAATATGCGATACGTGCTACCAAAGAGTATGTAGATAACGTATGATAGAACAGAAAAGACAGAGACTTATTTTTATTTATGTATACTATGGAGGGTAAGGAACATACACCATCGCGTATAGAAGAGAAGTTGAAAAAGTGTCCACCTGTAAAAAGCATCCTATTGTTGAAAGACTCACCGAAATAGCTCTAGTCTAGGAAGTGGAAATTAAATGAATATCGTAGTTTTAAAAAAGAGTGAAGTGTTCTGGATTGAAGTTAACTATGGTAGATTATGGCGCTGTTTTTTTTAAATCCTTCCACTTAAAGACTTCCTTTATTACACAAATCTTTGTCTTTCTTCTTCTTTTGTTAGTTATAAAAATTCACTTCTAGCATACTTTAATCTATGTCTAATGAAGTGTAATGAAGATTATTAAATTGCACGGAATCTAGGCATTCCACTCCCGGAATCAAGGAGAACTTGAATGCATTTTTTATTCATTTAAGTACATAAGTATGTAGTACATTAATATGTACTAGTGGTAAATAAAAGTACTGAGTATACGAATTGCGGATTATCAGATTACGTTTATTATCGTTTTTGTGTTCTTAAATAGGGCACGTTTGCCTGAGTTTCTCACCGGATCTTCTCAGTGGGTCGCGATACCGACCCGTAGATTCAGCGAAGCACTGCTCTAGTGTTAGTAAGCTCTCTCAGGTTGAGCCCGTATGCTCACAAAACCCGCCCGCGATAAGCTGGAATAGCCTTTGTTATTGTATTGCTAGTAGCCTAAGAGGCTACCAGCAATACTGGTGAAAGGAGCTCTTGTGAGTCCGCGCGGGCAGGCAACATCACCACGCCTATTTCTGCCGTGAAGTAGTAATGCGTTTCGGTTTGAAGGGCGGGGCAGCCGTTGTAACTATACTTGAGACCTTAGAACTGATATCTCAAGGTGGGTAGCGCATTTACGTCGTAAATGTCTATGGACTCCAGTAACCACTTAACACCGGGTGGGCTGTGAGCTCGTCCACCCATCTAAGCAATAAAAAAGGGAATAAAAGGCACGTACTTGACAAAGCATTAAGTACGTGCTTTTACAAGGTAGAAATATCGAAAAAGCAATTGATATTTTTGTAATAAAAGTACCTACCTATAGAGTTATAGAAATAATAATAAAAAATTAGGTACTAAAATCGGCATTTGCGCCCGGGACTCCCAAGTTATTTATTTAATACGGGATTTACAGCTAAATCTGCATTGAAAAGTGTTCAGAAGTTTAGAAGTTACTAATAAATAGTATGTAAGTACTACAATTTGCTTGTGCTACATTAAGATTTTCGAAATAAACGTGTCGAATAATTACGGTAATAACAAACTAAAACGTGTTTTTTTATGAATTCAAACAAAAACATCGCAAATAGTTAAAAATAAATTTGAAATGATAACAAGACGTCATGTAAGGTTAACGTAAAATCTAAAAGCTACACAAAAAACATTTCCACGCGCTAACTTGTTTGAAGCGTGTAGCTGTTCAAACTGGTCTTAATTAAAGCTGACTTTGTTTTTCCTTCAAAATACTAGGTTAACTATAATCTGACAAATTTTCAAATGGGAGGAAATGACCGAAAAAAACTTTTTTTTTCTCCATGCGTGGGAGGCTGCCATTGCCCGCCCCACCCACGGAGTCGCAGCTAACGGTTGCGAGTATTCATAGTATATATGAGTCGACTATTATCAAAGGCGGCAATCTGACTTTTGGACAATGATTGGTAAATCAGAAAAACGAATTATTGACTTTGTATTCCATTGGCAATCACAAAACTCTTCGGAACGACATCTTAGATAAATAACAGGTTAACTATTAACCTTTATTTAATGCAGGTTTTGAACCATATTCTTTGAAGGAGACGATTATATTCAAATAAATATGTATTGACATATCAATAAAAAATTTTTGTCCAAATGTACAGATTGCCACCTTTGATAATAGACGACTCATATAAGTCCCTAATGCATTTCACGAATTTTCGATTGGAAGGGACTTGGTCATGAAAATCTATCACTGGCTCCCGGACTATAAAATATGTATAAAATATGTAAATCAATGGTCTAAAAGGAATAAAATCATTATGCAGATTAATGCGAATGAAGATTTTATAAGAGTGTACAAAGGGAGGGAAACGCAAATCGACTTGTAAATATTTTTTTTGCAGCCTACGGTTATCCACTGTTGAACATAAACGTCCCCCAAGGTTCGGCCCAACAACCGGTCTTCCAGACGCGTGCATTCAGCGGACTCCTACGAATTTAAGCAGTGTGCTTAGTGCGAGTTTTTTAACGTTCTCGATAGCGTAAAAGTTAACTCATATTTGTATGAAATGGGATCATTTGCCTATGTTTTCCGCTAGGGGCGCTGTTCCAACTGCATACAAAATTGGGCTAACTTTTACGCTATCGAGAACGTTAAAAAACTCGCAATAAGCACACTGGTCGTCGCTCCACCTCGCGGGAGGCCTATCCACGGTGCGCTTTCCGGTACGCAATTTTATAACTTTCTAAATAGATATCTTCTCAATTAAAATAAAATAGGTACATTTTGTGCTTAAATCTTAATTTTTAAAAAATATTTATAATTTTATAATTTTTAAATTTTAGAAAAATATTGATATGCCAAATTATTGGAGGCAGGGCATCTTGTGAGTCGTGCTTGTGAGTCGCTAGGTACCACTAACTTTTTTTATGGTGGTAATACAGACTGGCTGGTATCGTACTCCAGCGCTTTTGACATTAATATACGCTTTGAGAACGGTGGACCAAGCCCCAAGGCATTTATAGCAATATCAATGAAGTTGCCGGAATTCTGGATCGATATACTTCTATCAATTGCTTACACAGTGCTTGTGCTAAGTGCTTCAGAAAGTACTTAACACAAGATCTGTAAAGTATGCGAAAGTAATAAAATGATTACAATAACCCGAGCCCGAGATTAAGCCGTAAAATTTGAATTAGCATATATTAATAATTTTTAAAATTTCTAAATAACTTAAAATTAAATTATAGTAGGTAAAACATGCTATGTACACGGTTGTGTTTTGTTCGACCCATGGAGTTAATAAGTAAGGTTCGACCGTACTGATGTATTATCTATGCAGTGTAGGTACTTCGTTTCTGCCATAAAGCTATGACTAGGTGGCGGAAAATCTTCTCACCTCAAACCCTGCAGTGTTTCAAGGCGAAAGTCTTTGCTCAGTGTGTGTTGCCAATGATGACATAAAGCAGTAAGAGATGGTTGCTGACAATGGGCCTTATTAGAAGACTCAAATACACATAAAGGCCAATGGAGAGGGCTATGCTCGGAGTTTCCCTGCGAAATCGAATCAGGAATGAAGAGATTCGCAGAATGATCAAGGTAACTGACATATCCCGAAGTATTCCAAAATTGAAGTGGCAGTGGGCAGGGCATATTGCTCGTAGAACGGATGACCGCTGGGGCTGAAAAGTTATTGTAATGAACCTTGGAGGAGGCTTAGTGGATGCCCAGCAGTGGACATTTGTGGGCAGACATAAATCGTGCTTCTTAGTAATCTGTCATTTATATGAAATCTACGTAGTATGTAACTAAGCACTTGAGACTAATTATTGTGAAGACTTGTGTCTGAGTCAAAAAATATACTATTGTAATTTAGAAAGTACTCTTTTTTTCAAATTTTATTTTGAGATTTTACACACTATCAATGTGTAGTGTGTCTCACTATATAGTCTGTGTAGGTACCGAAACTCATAGAGTGTGCTACCTACATAGAGTTAGTAATATATAGTTGTAGGTACTTATTAACTCCATGGCTATCTATTTTACTTGAAACTGGCATAAAGTTAAAATATTGCCATAAAAAAACAGTGTGCTATCTACGGTACTGAAGTTTTGTTTATAGAAACTTTTTGGCGAGAGTGCAAGGAGTGAAGTTGTGTGATTTGATTTATTTTGTCTATTTAGTGTTTCTTCAGGTTTAAATGTGTAATAACGGTGGTTTAACTGTTTAATATCTGTGAAAGTGCACAAATGCGGGAAAATGAAACAAAGCCGCTTGACGTAACTTCTCGGGATCCTCCAAAAAGTCCACTGAAAAAATCTCAGTAAATGACCACCATTTTACTGAGATTATATTTCATCCCATTTCATTTCATTTAATATCATCCCAGTTGATTAATGTCTTAAATTAATCATCTTCATTTCATTTCACTCCATAATATCCTTTTTCATAAAAATATGAATATAAATTAAAATAAGACATGACTTAAAGGTCTCAGTTACCAGATTATAAAATCCCTAAAACAATTTATTCATAGATATTAAATTCCTTAATATCCTTTTTCATAAAAATATGAATATAAATTAAAATAAGACATGCCTTAAAGGTATCAGTTACCAGGTCATAAAATCCCTAAAAAAATTAATTCATAGATACTAAATTTATAAATTTTTATTTCAGGATTTAAATAAATCGTATAAGACCTGGCTTTGGCTTTTTTGAAAATTTCTTTCAGAAATTATATAGAACAGACAAGGCTGTATGAGCTTAGATCTCCTTGCCTTTCCTAATAAGGAAAAATTGTACCAAATAAAAATGTCTATGGTTATTGTTTATTTCAAAGTTATAAACAAGTTTGTTTGCCATTTGTTTGTATTTGAGAATTCTCGTACTCAAAATAAGTTTGAACTCATATAAACTTGTATAGAGAAATATACTATACCTCTACTTGCTTTCTAATAAATATCAACGGCCTGAAATAATTCGGTTGCCAATAGCGCGATATATATTAAATAATTCCATTATAGAATACAAGTAGGTAGCGTTAACTAGCGTTACTTTCAATGAGAGAGGTGTTTTGTGTTCACTGCTACAACAGAAGCTACCTGAAACCAGCCATAGCATAGTTGGGAAATGTAGGAATAAAAAACAGCAGAAGTAAAGTCAAACTGCAACGAAACTACTAACAAATATAAGCTATTAAGACTAGATCACACGTAAACCTGTTTTATAAAATCAGCGTTCCCAAGACAGGTACCTCAAATATGGGTGATGATAGTGAGGCAGCCGTAGACGGGAGAATTAGGCAGATAATCCCCAGGTAAATATATACTGTACTGCAAAATTATTCGAACATTATTGTTCTATTTAAAATCTTTAATAGTTAAAACTCTTTAGTTTTAAAAACATTTTCATAAACGGATTTACTCACCTGTCATTCAGTGGAGAGTATGTAGTTCAGTTTTACTATACCTAATAATACTGTTTAAAATATTAATTTCAATAGAGATTAAGGGTATTAAATGTTGTTTTCTTATTTCTATTACAGGTGGGTGAATATTTTGTTAGATAAATTTAGTATAGTTTTAATTAATACTATCAATAAAATCATTTATTGTTCATTCATTCATATTTTATGTCATTATAATATATTATATACATATTTCAGATGTAAACATGAAGCACACGTCACACCTGCACAAACGGAGGTACTTATGGAGAAAATCAAAACTAACCCATTCATAATATAGAAATTAATATTTTCGTGGCTACCAAGCCTGGCAATGATCTTGCTGGAAGCATGTTACCAATGAACTCAACAAACTCTCAAACACCCCTGTCAAAACACCAGAGCAATGGAGGACAGTTAACTATCAAACATGTTACCTGCTATTATTGGGTAGCTGTATAAATGTTAATAATAACATTGTGCAATACAAACCAAATTTCAAAAATGTATAAATTTCTTTCAATACTGATGATATGGTGTGTTATGGGTCAGTACTGGTAGCTACCGACAATCTGTCCATTTTTACTATAAAGCTATCAAGCTTGAAGGGTGGACAGCTGTCAAACAATAAAAGAAGAGACTGGCTGATTATGATCTCAAAGTGGACCAAGCCAAGACCTCACCTCGGATGGGTCAAGAGATCATTTACTGATCTAGTGCATTAAATAGAACTTTAAATAGTTCTAGTAATAGTTTGAGAATGAATAGATTCTAAGTTAGTTATGTAGCATTACTCCTCATCATCTTCATCACCATATTATGTTTAATTTCATTCTCATCTTGGATTGATTATCTAATTGATGATATATCATGCATCTTGAATACTTAGGATGAAATAGAGGAAGATTACTGGTGGTAGGACCTCTTGTGAGTCCACACGGGTAGGTACCATCGCCCCGCTTATTTCTGCCTTGAAGTAGTAATGCGTTTCGGTTTGAAGGGTGGGGCAGCCGTTGTGACTGTACTGAGACCTTAGAACTTATATCTCAAGGTGTGTGGCGCATTTATGTTGTAGATGTCTATGGGCTCCAGTAACCACTTAACACCAGGTGGGCTGTGAGCTCGTCCACACATCTAAGCAATAAAAAAAAAAAAAAGATTATCTAATGGCTGGTATTATTTTTATCATATTATCAATTTTCAATATACATAATAAATACACTTGGGAAACTGTTCTAACTTGAGGCAGTCAAGTCCTATGAATGAATCTTACAAGACGCATCCAATTGTAGTTTCATTATAATTTGTAATGGCAGATAATAAAGAAATTAAAGAAAAAAAGTAATTTAAAGGTATTTATGCATGAAGTTCTAATAAAAAAAAAAATTGGGTGGATGGGTGAACTGGTTCACGACCCACCTAGTGTTAAGTGGTTACTGTAGCCCATCGACATCAACAACGTAAATGACGCCACACAACTTGAGACATGAGTTTTGAGTACAAGTAGTACAACAACTGCCCCACCCCTCAAACCGAAACGCATTACAGCTTCGCGGCAGAAATAGGCAAGTTGATGATTCCTACTCGTGTGAGCTCACAAGACCCCCCTACCACCAGTAATTATTAATTTATAATTTTTACGGGTTTGATTTTTGTTATACGATGTTATTCCTTCACCGTGGAAGTCATTAGTGAACATTTGTGACGTACGTATTTCATTAGATAAATTCGAACCCTGGCACAGGTGCATCGCTTGAAACGAATGCACTAGGCGTTTTATCTTTTAAGCCACGAGTTCAGTGTTTACTCTACACAATATTTACTACTAGTATCAAAATACATGCATACATACTAGCTCACATATTTTTTTTTTGCTTAGATGGGTGGACGAGCTCACAGCCCACCTGGTGTTAAGTGGTTACTGGAGCCCATAGACATCCACAACGTAAATGCGCCACCCACCTTGAGATACAAGTTCTAAGGTCTCAAGTATAGTTACAACGGCTGCCCCACCCTTCAAACCGAACTGTCACCAGTAAAGACTCATGTCACTATGTCAACACTGAATACCAACACAGACCCCTGCGGCGTCTGAATATGTTTTTTTTTTTCTTCCTAGTCATTGGTAGTCCTAGAGATTATTCCAACTACGCGCCAATCGGTAGGTGAGCTCACAAACTCAACCTGAGAGAATTGGTAACACTAGCCATAGCAAGAGAAGTGCTTCGCTGAATCTATCACCGGATCGGAATCGAGACCCACCGAGAAGGTGAGATCCGGTGAGAAACTCAGTGGGTTGTGTCTATAGGGAATTCTAGTGATTATTTAAATTATTATAGAAACCAACAAGAGGATTTGCTATTAAACAAATTGTATTTGTTCTTGTAGCAAGTGACTGCACAGGTACAAGAAACAACATCCCGGTCTCCGGTGGCACATATAAGTATAGTTAAATTTCATTATTCATATTACACTTAAGCATACATCTCACTTATATGAAAGTTTCATCCGTATTGCATTGTTCCAGGATTGAGTCGTAGGAGATTTGCAACTGTAGTTACAGCACAAGAGAGGCCACGAAGAAAGAGAAGTAAGTTAAAATATTTCAATATTACAGTAAAAACATTACAAGATTATATCGCAGCAAAAGAAAAGTATATTTAAAAAATATATATGACCATTTTCAGATTTGAATCTTCATCGCAATGCTCGTGCAATAGCAAAGTCTAGAGCTGAATCAATGAGGGTATGTTTTAATATGAATTGTACTGGATATTAGCTCTTAGATTTTTCGATATATCTTTTTGAAGTGAAACTTCTTTAGGCGCATTGGGAATAAAATTTAATTCGCGACAGATTCGTTGCAGCTAGAGAGAATAGATACAATTTAGGAAGAGCGAGGGTGAGAGAATAAGAGCGTCTCGCGAACCTCTCCTCCGTAATGAGAGGGAAAAGACAAAGCGAGCTAGGTCATTTCTCTTGTACACAGCATTCCCTATTACAAGAGAAATTGTATTTTAGGATGAAGAATGAAGAAAACCATAATGCTACAGACCGCTAAAGAAGTTTCACTTCTTTAACGTGCACCAAGTTACACGCGCAACATTTTTTTTTATTGCAGGTACTGGCGGCTGCCTCTGAAACACTAGCGGAAGCTGTTAAGATCCAGGCCGAGGCTGCTATAATACAAGCCGAAGCTGCGAAAGCTCAAACTGAAGCGTCATTGCAATTCGCCCAGATTTCTAATAAAATAGAGGACATACTAACTTTATTATTGAATAAAAATAATAATTAGTCTTATAGTTTTATTCTTTCACTAAAATTACACGGATGATAATGCAAATGTAGTATTTTCAATAGTCATGGGGCCGGTAGGGAGAATAAAATGAAAAAAATCTTGTTGTCTATAGGCAGCACAAAACTCGCTGTTCGNTTGCAATTCGCCCAGATTTCTAATAAAATAGAGGACATACTAACTTTATTATTGAATAAAAATAATAATTAGTCTTATAGTTTTATTCTTTCACTAAAATTACACGGATGATAATGCAAATGTAGTATTTTCAATAGTCATGGGGCCGGTAGGGAGAATAAAATGAAAAAAATCTTGTTGTCTATAGGCAGCACAAAACTCGCTGTTCGTAACGTGGAGGCTCGATGTTACGCACTCTGCATTTGGTTCAAGTTGTTTTTTTTAAATTAATAATTAACCACCGTACAAACATACCACAGTATAATTAAAAATCAGTACGATCACACTATCTGCATTGGTTTTATTCCGATTCGATTCGCCATTTTGAAGTAAGCTTCGTACTGTTTCTGAGGGTAGTTTATGGTTCCTCTCTTCTGAGTTTCCGCGTAGTTCTTGCGTTCTTTGTCTCCTGGTGCTAGTACGGGGAGCTTAGGGTCCATCTGGATTTAAAACAAAAATATTGTTTATTTGGCTTATTTATGAAAATGGCTTATATTATGAATGCATCGCGTAAAGAAGCCGAAAAGGCTGAGCCGCTTGAAGCTACAGATTGACGTCGTGGTAGCGTGATTCCTATGTCTGCTATTGTTACAGTATAATTGATAACTCGTACGACCAATTGGTTGAAATTGAAATGAAATTGAATTTTTTGTTCAAAGAACTACAAATAATGCTATAAAGTTGTTTACTACACAAAACAAACTTATCAGATACTGATCTATGGAGCATAGTACTTACTGTAAGGTGACAATTTAAAAATAGTTGACGCCTGGCCCTTTTTGTTTCAAGACTGATGCAGTTATATCGTACCTACTATTCAAGAACTAAACGTCACGCAAATGTAGCCTAGCAGTAATTTAAAATAAAAGACGACAGACGTTATTGTATGAAAAAAGAATTCTTTCTATCTACACAATACGTTTTGTCTTTTATTGCCATGGATAATACAAGAATACTGCACGTTTTGAATTGTGCCAAATTATTATCGGTCTTGTTCAAATCGCCAAGAGATACGGCCACTAACTGTGGTTACTTACGCTCACCTTAAATCACGTTTGAAGCCAGACATGATAGCTTAAAACGTACCGGTTCTAAGTTCCTCCAGTGCTGTAAGCAGTTCGAGATCCTGTCTTCGAAGCCAGGAGCGAAGCAGCCCGGGTCGATGGCCGCGAAGCAGTGCCCCAGATCCGGAGGTCCGCCTTGACTGTCCAGTTCCCAACCACGGACTTGATGCGTCGATTTAGATCCTACAATCATACATTTGTTAATCTACCCTATATCATAGATTGATTATTAGCTTGGTAGTATATATTACATGTGTTTTTTTTTTTTNATCCTGTCTTCGAAGCCAGGAGCGAAGCAGCCCGGGTCGATGGCCGCGAAGCAGTGCCCCAGATCCGGAGGTCCGCCTTGACTGTCCAGTTCCCAACCACGGACTTGATGCGTCGATTTAGATCCTACAATCATACATTTGTTAATCTACCCTATATCATAGATTGATTATTAGCTTGGTAGTATATATTACATGTGTTTTTTTTTTTTAATAATATTTGCATGCTTTGCTTAGCTGTTTCCCAATCCCAGGGAGAACGCGCGAGCCAAAATAGGATTATTGTACCAACTTGACTGAGCATACAAAATATTCTACCACCAGTAACAGAAAATCAGAGGCAACAATAGCGGGCGTTTAGTAAGGAAATGAAGAAGGAATCGATGAAACTTAAAAAAAATGAGGGAAAAACGTAAAATAAAATAAAAGTTGAAAAAAATTTAAATTTGCGTATTTAATGACGGTGGCGTAGTGGATTTTACGAAACAATTACACATTCTGGTTTAAAAATTTGAAAAGCGGTTAAACAATTGAGACTGTTCTAATTTCTCAAGATTCTCGGTTGCAGAATTCACATTACGATGTCTATGAGCTTCCTTTAATTGGCCAAAGGATTCCATCGAGATCTCGGGCAATTTTTTACCAATCACTTCAAACTTGTATAATTTGTGTCAAACTAACGAAAACACGGCACCTCTAAAAGGTTTTACAGCAAGTATTATATATTTCATACATTTTGGAAGATTTTGAAACTTACCCGATAATCCACTGCATAGTACTTCAACAAGGGCGCTCAAAGCATACCCTTTGTAACCACTGGTCTCTTCAGCACCTCCCAGCGGCAGGAGTTTAGCTGTTTCGAAAGCCTAAAGATTTAGACAGAATTATTAAAACATGTTTAACTGATTTTTTGACCATTTTATCTTCTATTAGCAACTAATAGTAAATTCGTTGCTGTATGTTGTCACGGTGATGAAGTCTTGACCTACCGGTCGCCTCAGCACCCTCGTTGAATCTTTGGGTTATTATGACTGGCATAATCTTTTTTATTTTTTATTTCCCACCTAGGCCATAAAAGACTATGTCAGCGTAACCAGACGAGTAGGTGAGCCTACGGGGCTCAAACTGGCAGTGTTGTTCATACTAGCTCTAGCAAGAACAGTGCTTCGCAGAATCTACCACCGGATCGGAAACGTTACCCACTGGGAAGATCCGGAGAGAAACTCAGTGGGCTCTTTTTTATTACGCCTCCCCATCAAAAGGACAATAGGTATGTTCGACTGTTTACAAATATCTACAAATAATAATGTAACCTTTGCTTAATGCTTTAACCTTGCCTAAATGCTTTCATTAAAACTCAATTAATTATAACTAACCAATTTAGCATCAGTGGTAGTTTTTCCGTCTGGGCCTAGAGCCCAACCAGCTGGCAACGGCTCCTCTTTGTGTACTTGTATTTCAACCTAAATAAGGAGAAAACGATCGTAAAATATATTTTGAAATCTATATTTCTGAATTTCAGAACAATAAAAGTTTTAATACTTTGTAGATGTGTATGGGCTCCAGTAACCACTTAACATCCGGTGGGCTGTGAGCTCGTCCACACATCTAAGCAATAATAAAAAAAAAAAAAAAAAAAAAAAAAAAAAAAAAAAAAAAAAAAAAAAAAAAAAAAAAAAAAAAAAAAAAAAAAAAAAAAAAAAAAAAAAAAAAAAAAAATTTAAAACAATATATTTTGGAACTCGTGTTTCGGGGTGGGTGGCGGCATTTACATTGTGGATGTCTATGGGCACAGGTAACCCTTAACAACAGGTCAGCCGTGACTTCGTCCATCCACTAAAGCAATAAAAAAAATGTGTGTTTTTCAACTAACTTATTACGCATTTAAGTTTTAGAAATTGGCTCAGTATGCGCCACATTTTGTGTCGCCAAATGACATCGTAAATTTTACAAGAAATACTTGAATTAAAATTAAGTTATATTTCAGAGTTTAGTCGATTTCTTTACTTACTTTGCCCATAGCAACCGCTGTTGTAGCTAAATCGACAACCAAATTATCGCCGTTTTTAGCTGGAGCGGCCAAGGCTATGGGATTTGTACCCAATGCACTCTGAAAAATAAATAAAAGTCTAAACACATTTCACTAAAGACCGGTGATACAATGAATTAATTATGTCAATGATTGTCCCTTAAGTTATTCCAACAAATTCTTAATGTAGGGCTATAAAAAAATATACTAACTGTTTTAGATCTAGTCGGTACTAATATCGGAGAAGAGTTTGTAAACGACAGCCCTATGAGACCCTGTTTTTCCGCTTTCAATGCCCAGTATCCAGCCATACCGTAATGATTGCTACCTGTAAAATATTTTCACAATTAACGGCCAACTATCTGTGTATTTTGTGCAAGTTTTTTATCGCTCTCTATAGCGTAAANAAAAAATATACTAACTGTTTTAGATCTAGTCGGTACTAATATCGGAGAAGAGTTTGTAAACGACAGCCCTATGAGACCCTGTTTTTCCGCTTTCAATGCCCAGTATCCAGCCATACCGTAATGATTGCTACCTGTAAAATATTTTCACAATTAACGGCCAACTATCTGTGTATTTTGTGCAAGTTTTTTATCGCTCTCTATAGCGTAAAAGTGAACTCAAATTTGTATGGAGTTGCAACGTTTGCCTAGGTTTGCCGCTAGGGGCGTTGTTTCAACTGCATACAAATTTGAGTTAACTTTTACGTTATCGAGAACGTTAAAATACTCGCACTAAGCACACTGGTCTGGTCGGCGTGTCACAACTCGCATTGTTCCTACAATCATCTTATGCATCGCAAAAGTCATGCATTCCGCATTAAAGGGTGGAACAACTGTTTTACAAAATAATTTAAGTTTCATTGTCATATCTCATAGTGGCATTTAATTTCTGATGTCTATAGACTATGGAAATCAGTAAGCCATGAGCAAATACATCTATCCTGTGCTAAAATAAAGAGTTTTTAATGCGCTTTTATTAGCTTTGATGAGTGTATTCATTGTGTGCTATTTTCACTGACTTCAAGACGTCCGATTAACTTCAATAAATATGCCACAACCTTGTCTTAAATATTATAGGATCGATAACGGTATAATAATTTTATAGCTTCGCTTTAGTATCCTGAACAGGACAACAAAATAGATGAAATTAATTGTTAATATGGTTTGCTATAAGGCGCGTTTTTTTAGGTTTTTATCTACATATTATGATTTATTACCAATAAGAAACTACATACATGTATATATTCACAATAAATCGACTTACGTCTGGCAGCCACCCATCCTACTCCCGCTTCCTTCGCCTTCCTTATCGCGACATCCATACAGAAGTTTCCGACAGTAGCACCTAAAGCGTCGCAACCGTCCACCAGAGCGGTCGCAGCCGACTCTTTCAATATCACCGGCTTTGCACAAGGATCTGTTGCTTTTGACAGGATATCGTTTATATAGAATTCTGAAAATAATAATAATAATTAGGCGATATAATAGTACGGCAATTTTCTATAGACTCTTACGTATTCGTAAATGCAACAAAAATGTTATTATAATTTTCAGATAATTACGTAGTATAATTTCTACAGAAGTCCTGTTTCAAATTTAAATGTATTGATTCTAAAACTTCTTGTACCTATCTCGAGACAATCATAGTTCTACGATAAATTCAAAAGGAATGTCTCTGAGAGCTCAATCTGAAGACAACAAATTGAACCGTAAATTGAACTCTTTCTATATCCAAATAAAGCAGAATATCCCAAACCCAATCTGTTAAGTCCGTGACTGTAATGTCCGACTGTATCGGCATGGATTAGAAGATCAGCTTGCGCTTTCGCTTCGGATACAGGGGCGCCTACAGCCGTGAGGCTGTCCTCCATGAACCGCCTGGCTTCCTCAACTAGTACCTCAGGCATGACTGTACTCTGTAAACAATAACACAATGCTTTATATGAGAAATGTTAAAGAAATTAAAACTATACAGCGTGTTCGTATTCGAAATTAATTTAAATTATATTTATAAATTAACTAGCTGACCCGGCAGACTTCGTAGTGCCTCAATCGATAAATAAAAGACCTAAACTTTATTTAATTTAAAAAAAATTCATACTTTTTAAACCTTCTCTGGACTTCGACAAATAATTCAAGACCAAAATTAGCCAAATCGGTCCAGCCGTTCCCGAGTTTTAGCGAGACTAACGAACAGCATTTCATTTTTATATATACCTAGTCAGGTCATAAGTATTGTCACACAGTAAAAACTTTTCTTTTAGAATGCTGGCCACAAAAAAGTTTATTGAATTCGAATTTCGAATTGTTCATGAAAATAAAAATGTATATACTTTTAGAATTTTACTCATTTTTAAATATGGAGTGGACGCTTAAAGAAAACCGTGTTGCAGTTATTGCGTTGCATCGTTGCGGTTACGCGCCAATTCAAATTTTTAACATACTGAAAAATTTGAATATAACCAAAAGATTCGTTTATCGTACCATCAAACGATACAATGAAGACTCTAGTGTAGATGACAGGTCAAGAAGTGGTCGCCCTCGGTCTGTTAGGACTCCAGCAGTGATAAAAGCTGTGAAGGCGCGAATTCAAAGAAATCCCAAACGTAAGCAGAAACTGTTGGCCCTTCAGATGGGGTTAAGCAGAACCACGGTGAAAAGGGTGTTAAATGAAGACTTAGGGCTTCGGGCATATCGAAGAAAAACAGGACATCGTTTGAATGCTCGTCTAATGGACCTGAGACTGAAGAGATGCCGCGCTTTGTTGAAGCGGTACGCGGGAAAAAAATATCGGGAAATTCTTTTTTCGGATGAAAAAATTTTTACCGTAGAAGAGAGCTACAACAAACAAAATGATAAGGTGTACGCACACAGTAGTGAAGAAGCGAGCAACCGTATTCCGCGTGTCCAACGAGGTCATTTTCCATCCTCGCTCATGGTATGGTTGGGAGTTTCTTATTGGGGCTTAACAGAGGTACATTTTTGTGAGAAAGGTGTAAAAACGAATGCAGTTGTGTATCAAAATACAGTCCTGACGAACCTTGTGGAACCTGTTTCTCATACCATGTTCAATAACAGGCACTGGGTATTCCAACAAGATTCGGCGCCAGCTCATAGAGCGAAGAGCACACAAGACTGGCTGGCGGCGCGTGAAATCGACTTCATCCGGCACGAAGACTGGCCCTCCTCCAGTCCAGATTTGAATCCGTTAGATTACAAGATATGGCAACACTTGGAGGAAAAGGCGTGCTCAAAGCCTCATCCCAATTTGGAGTCACTCAAGACATCCTTGATTAAGGCAGCCGCCGATATTGACATGGACCTCGTTCGTGCTGAGATAGACGACTGGCCGCGCAGATTGAAGGCCTGTACTCAAAATCACGGAGGTCATTTTGATTAAACTTTAGTGTCATAAGAATCTATGTTTTGTTAAGTTCATTTTGGTATATGAATGGTTACATAATGAATAAACTTGTTTCAATTATTTTACATTAAACATGTGACAGAATTTATGACCTGACTAGGTATAGATAATAAATAATATGTTGTATTGAAACATTAATTTGATTCATCCAAATAAAAGTTGGCTTTGCTGAATTTTTTTCTTAAAGCTAAGAAATAATAATTTTTAAAATCTTCCCCTAACCTATTATAACATGTTAAAGATACTATTGACAACTAACTACCACTGATACTACAACTGACTCTTGACGAAAATCACGTATCCACTCAAATCGTGAGGTCGTCAGCCCATCTATAAAATAGAAATACCAATTTCGCAGTACGTACATATATTTTATCACCTATACGATAAAATGCACGATCTACGTGACTTGTAGCAAATACGCTAGAGTTCGCTCATTGCATTACAACACATGACGAAGCTAATTTATCTACGATTGGACCTGCCATTTTATTTAAGCCAAACATTTCGAAATATGATCAAGGACAATACGAATAACCAAGCATCAATAATCAAAAGCGCATTAGATTTAAAAAAGCTGGTGGCTGAGCATGTTAGATACGCGCATACCGAATGATACCATTTGTCTATTTCTATGAATAAACGATTTGAAAGTCACTATATCCGCTATACCATTAAATTTGAATCTTCAGTTAAACTAATAAATTTGTTCTTAATATCTGCTCCTTTTCCGCGTATTGTGACCTCGCACTCGCTGGAGCCATTATCCTTATACTGCGGCACCAAAATTTTGCACTTTCTTTGAAGTATATGAGGTCATATTATGTAGGTACCTATATTTACCTATATTTAAAGAATAAACCTACCTGTATTTAAAGAATACACCTATATTTAAACAATAAACCTTACATACCTATTTTATAACGAGCGTATATTAAACAGGACATTTTATTTAAGATATATGTATGTGTGTATAGATAGATGTATTTCTAAGGCTCCATTATCCAGTTGTCAGGGTCTGAGAGCACATATGAATGTTTATTAACAGCAAATAAGATGAAATAATATAATTAATGATAGTACACCCCATACACAAATCAACGCAGATATCGAATATCGACCACGAGAAAATTATATTGCGAATTTAATTACAGTAAACTGTAAAAGATACTCGGACTAGAAATGTTGTTAGAGCTTATACACACGTATTAAAATGTTATTAGGGCTTATAATAATAATAAGCCATTTATTTCTAGCTTTTACAAAGTCTAAAAATAATAATAAAAATAAATGTATGTATTAGCATTTAGGATGCAAAAGAGAGTTTTGTAATGAAGTAGTAAAATTTAGTTAGCAAAAACCCCGGATTGGGTAAAGGCCTCCTCCAAAGACGCTTGGGCGTCTCTATCCTGTACCACGTCTATCCAGTTTGGGCTAGCTGTTCGTCTAAGATCGCCTTCCCATCTGGAACGGGGCTTATACACAAGCATGAAATTGCGCGTAGAGATCAGAAGATTGGTTGGAACAACGACAGGATTGTCTGATGGGTGCAAGTCGCATATCTATCCCCAACATATGTGGTAGTAGATCAGGCAAAAAATGAAGCTTATACTTGGGTAATGTTTTCAAGAAGACGAGAATTTGATGCGAGAGTATTTCGTGCAATTATGGCCTTCACTTGTTTGTTTATTTATTTATGTACTAACACGAAAACCAACAGAAAAATATTATTTCATTCAAAAAATGTTATAGAACTATGCAACTGGAGGAGGAGGAACTGAGGAACCAAACTATGAACGACTGACTGACAGGTGGCGCAATAGTTAACGCTGCTAACTCCAGCAGTCACATTGGATATTTTTTCTCTTTTTTTATTGTCAAATAGCGATCTGTTTCAATTAACAATGAACTATTCCTTTGGACCTAGGGTAATGAGATTGATTCCCACTTTGGGCCAACATTCGACAAACAGATTTGTTTACTCCGTGTCTGGAATTTTAAACATATACTTTATGCGTTTCGGTTCGAAGGGTGGGGTAGGCGTTGTAACTATACTGAGACCTTAGAACTTATATCTCAAGGTGGGTGGCGCATTTACGTTGTAGATGTCTATGGGCTCCAGTAACCACTTAACACCAGGTGGGCTGTGAGCTCGTCCACTCATCTAAGCAATAAAAAAAAAAATTATGAATATCAACAGCCTCTAGTCGCTCAGCCTCTGCCGAATACAGGGAATACTAGTTTGAGCTCAGATGTACTGTCGAGCAGATGTCGTTAGAATCTCGATTTTTCTTTAGTAAAAAGTTCGATGCAATAATCTTAGTGAAAAATGACGTGTAAAACATTTTAAAAGCGCCCGCTGCAGTCGTATCAATTCATGGGAAAATGCCGTTTATCTGAATAGCTAAATATGTACACCAAAAATTGAAGCAATTACGCTCTTGGAGGTTCCGTTAAATAAATACTATCAGGACCTTTTTTTCTTACCTAAGCAAGCCTTGAGAAGCTATTTCAGCGTAACCTTAACTAGTGGGTGAGCTCACGGGGCTCAAACCTGACGACATTGCGAACCCTAGCAAGAGCCGTGCTTCGCAGAATCTACCACCGGATCGGAAACGCGACCCACTGAGAAGATCCGGCGAGAAACTCAGTGGGCTGTGTCTGAGGGTTAATTTACTCGTCGAACCCTTCGTCGCAAGCGACGTGTTCGGCGAGAACGATGACCGGCTATTAGGACCTCGACGGTCTCTCGTATAAATACGGGCGTTAGTATGAACCAATGTGCTTATTGCGAATTTTTTAACGTTCTCGATAGCGTAAAAGTTAACTTAAATTTGTATGCAATTGGAACAGCGTCCCTAACGGCAAACCTAGGCAAAAGTTCCAACTCCATACAAATTTGAGTTAACTTTTACGCTATCGGGAACGTTAAAAAACTCGCACTAAGCACACAAGATGATAAAAATCGCAACAAGATGAGGCGACGAGCGGCTCACGGGTGACGAAACATAGCGCTTGTTTAAGTCAGACGNGTTAACTTAAATTTGTATGCAATTGGAACAGCGTCCCTAACGGCAAACCTAGGCAAAAGTTCCAACTCCATACAAATTTGAGTTAACTTTTACGCTATCGGGAACGTTAAAAAACTCGCACTAAGCACACAAGATGATAAAAATCGCAACAAGATGAGGCGACGAGCGGCTCACGGGTGACGAAACATAGCGCTTGTTTGAGTCAGACGAAAATGCTTTTTCTGCCAACTCATTTGTAAACACTCTTGATACACAATCAACTGTGATAACATTTATTGACTCAGTTTCTCATTAATTCATTACTTCTTCTTCTTGTTCTCATCTCACATTATTTGAGGTCCGCGCAGAATGTCCTCTTATCTTGCCGCATAAGGGATTTGGCATCAGTTTTTACAGCTTTGGCATTTTTGGAGTTGGAGTTGGAGTTTTGCAGTTTTTTATTTATTATATTATTTGTTTTTAGCATTTATTTTTCATTAAAATAAACATTTACGCTAAAATTTAATTAAATTTACCTGATTCTGACTGTTCCGTCGATAACTTTATCACTTAGCACTTAAAAGTTTACTATCGACACACACAATCACTATCTATAACTTAAAAAATAATAATTAACACAGTAAGTGAGCGTAATTGTAATGAAAGGAAAGCTGTAATGTATCTTTTTATAATGTGTACGGCTTTTTTATTATTTTTTGTAGGGATTAACGAAACTCTAATTTATTTCTCTACATTTTTTTTATTTTTTTTTAATATCACTTTTTTCTTTAAAGAATGTCGGCGAAACTTAAATTTTTAGACGAATTCTAATGTAATATCATGACATTTCTTTAATAATTGATCTCTAAATTAGTCTAAAAAGAAAAATGCTGAGACATCACATCGCATTACATCGCGTCACATTTTATTTAATAATTGATCTCTAAATTAGTCTAAAAAGAAAAACGCCGAGCCAAAAACAAAAAAAAACTGCACACGGATCCGTGTCAAAACAATTTAGGAAAGAGATCCTAATTAGACTTTTAATAACTTTTTTATGGCTTATTCATCAATTCACTCTTTCACTCTTCACTTGACAATATTCAGTATTTTATAATTGTTCTCTTATCGAGTTTATTCAGTATCTATTTTAACTTACCAAAAAATGTATAAATTTTTTTTATCACTTTTATTCGTATGACTTGAACGCGAAACTAGAAACATTGAAATACTTTTATGTCGTTTTATACCAGCTTTAAGATAACCGCAAAAAAAGTACACTCGAGGACAACAGCAATGACCCAGTTCTAATAACAATAATCATATTATTTTAGCGACATTGGCAGTTCTGACGCGTTATTCTATTAGGCTAATACGATTTTGTATGTTTGACAAATCAAAAGGCTAAATAAATAAACACGGATATGTGAAGAAATAATTAAAATAATTTAATAAAAGTTTTAGTTACAAAAAATGGATGTTCTATTCCTTTCCCGCAACGCGAATATTGGTATTCGTAAATGCTCTTAAACGTTGACGTCATTGTACAATAGTGTCTAGCATTTTAAAGAAGAAAGTTTTATCTGACGTTTAATATTTACTTTTTTTTTAATTGATATTTTGAATTATCGTGGTCATTGACAACTAAGGTGAAAATTCTCGAGTGTCTGAATTAATGAACATTTGCCGATTATATTTCTTCATGGTATGTATCTTAAGATCTGTTTGTTTTCACTTCAGATTTCATTATTACGATAAAACGTTCCCAGGTGTTAGATAAGATAAGATAAATATTGAAACGAATATAATAAACGTTCAATTAAAACTTAAAAGCGGTTACGTTTAAATGGTGAAGAACTAAGAAAATTCAATAAAAAAAATAAAACCAGTCGACATGCGATCTCGTTCAGAAACTCGCTGGACTTGTTCCGGATCGGAATATGTGGACATAAATGCATAATGTAAGAAGTACATACATACGTTTTCAATTCAATGAACTTGACAGTTTTTTTTTTCTTAACTTATCTTAAAAATATTTTATACTAGCGACCCGCCCTCGCTTCGCTTCGGAAACATTTAAACACACATGAAAGAAAAAAAAAAAAAAAAATAAAAAAAGTAGCCTATGTTCATCAGGGACAATGTCGGCTTCTAATGGAAAAATAATTTTTCAAAACGGTCCAGTAGTTTCGGAGCCTATTCGAAACAAACAAACAAACAAATCTTTCCTCTTTATAATATTAGTATAGACTAAACTAAAACAATAGATTTATGTTCTTATTCGTTGATGTACTTGCCATATACTGTACCGATGTTGCAGCTAAACCAAAAACCCTATTAGAATGTATACAATTCCAACTGAATCAAATACACGACACGTAAACGAGTAAAACACCAACAAACTTCCACTTTTTAGTCTACACTAATAATGTAATAATAATAATAACAAATAAGTAATTGACAAATTGACAAGAATTGACAAATAAGTTCTCTGAACTTTATTAATAATTGACAAATAAATTGATGATAATAGTATTATAAAAACGTTATGAATACTATTATCATCATACTAGTTAAGGTTTCTCTGATGTAGCCTCTCAAGGCTCTCCTCAGCTTAGGTAGGAAAAAAAAACATCATATACATTTGCAGCTGATTTCTGACTGCGCCATGCATTCAGAGTAACCAGTTTTCAAGACGTCACCCACATCTTCATACAGCTTGTTACAAATAAACGTAAATAAATTATTTTTTTAGTTTTACTATTAACAAGGGCCGCAAGTGTACTTCTTACTCATAATTTAAAATGTTCATCACGCCGATTCACGCCTTATAATCACAACATAACAACCGTTTTAGCATTTGACCCTCGTTGCGTAATGACCAAAGAGATACGTCCGGCTCGATTAGAAAAAAAAAATCTCTTAATTATTCACTAATTAATCGAGACTGTTCAATCGTTAATTCTAAATCTCCAACTTCATGGATTCTTAGGCTTGACCACGTTGGGCCATGAGCTATTCGATTTTTTTTTATTGAAAATTTGATTTGTAAGTGGGGAAATCACTATCCATAGCTACAGGTTACATATCATTTTATATATCCATAATACTGATGGTAGGACCTCTTGTGAGTCCGCGCGGGTAGGTACCACCGCCCTGCCTATTTCTGCCGTGAAACAGTAATGCGTTTCGGTTTGAAGGATGGGGCAGCCGTTGTAACTATACTTGAGACTTTAAAACTTATATCTCAAGGTGGGTGGCGCTTTTACGTCGTAGTTGTCTATGGGCTCCAGTAACCACTTAACACCAGGTGGGCTGTGAGCTCGTCCACCCATCTAAGCTCAACTGTACGAGTGGCTCCAAAGAGAGATGAACATTTTTTTTCTGTGCCGGGGGCTTATCCTCGTACCAGGTCACCCATCGTAGGGGGCGCGCGGTATGTGGTACTGGACGGTCCGCAGATGTTGGGAGCGAACCGCGGGCCCAAGGATGGTATTTAGGGCCCTACCCACTAAAATTACCCACTAAATTTTGAAGTCGTCGTTGCCTAAAGGATAAAACGTCCAGTGCATTCGTATGTAGCGATGCACCGGTGTTCGAATCCCGCAGGCGGGTACCAATTTTTCTAATGAAATACGTATTCAACAAATGTTCACGATTGACTTCCACGGTGAAGGAATAACATCGTGTAATAAAAACCAAACCCGCAAATTTATAATTTGCGTAATCACTGGTAGTAGGACCTCTTGTGAGTCCGCACGGGTAGGTACCACCACCCCGCCTATTTTCCGCCGTGAAGCAGTAATGCGTTTCGGTTCGAAGGGTGGGGTAGCCGTTGTAACTATACTGAGACCTTAGAACTTATATCTCGAGGTGGGTGGCGCATTTACGTTGTAGATGTCTATGGGCTCCAGTAAACACTCAACACCAGGTGGGCTGTGAGCTCGTCCACACATCTAAGCAATAAAAATAAAAAGCAACATTGTATAGCAGTTACTTATTACAAAATAAGTATTATAATATATTAATTACTTCTTATATTTAATTACTCCAATTGCTTATCATAAATTCCTTCACCAATACAAGACGTAAATATGTATAAAAATAATTGGTAAAGATTACAAAACAAAGACTTTGAAAGTACAGGGTCTGAGGAGACAACGTGAATGTAAATTTTCGAATGAAGCAATTCATTTGCTCATAATTTGTTAATATTTTACAAAAAAAATATGTTTACTCATTGAACCAAGCGCAGAAAATTTATATTGATAATTATTTTGCATATTAATAGGAACAGAAAAACCAATAAGATAGGATTTTTAAAGTAATCTTGCTGTGGGCTCTGAGGTATAGGATTATTTTGGGAAAGGCTAATTGGCCCGAAATACCCAAATTTGGGAATTTTCTCTTTGTCTCTTCTTCTTCAACATACAACAAGCGACGAAAATCTTTAAACAGAAGATAGTATTGTTATTTTGTTTAAAAAATAGTCAAGCAAGCCTTGTCTTGGCAATTAGAAAGACGATGAAAAACAAATAAGCCGTATTGATTAGATATACATAATATATATTTATAATAATTTTCCGACATATATTATATATTAATACATTCATGTTTGTTTTAAATAAGACATTGCCAGGTGGTCGGCTCAAATAACGCTTCACGGCTACCAAAACCCATGAGTTATTTGATCGAGGCCTCCGTCATAACATTTTCTATTTGCCACAACACAGAGTACCTGTATTACTTAAAATATCAAATATGAAAAAAAAGCGGCAATGAAAACCAAATAGATGTAATAGCCGTGTTTTAAATGAAAGGAATAATTTAGTTGTAATTTGTTACTATTATCATTCGTTTGACGATTATCATTTTGACCTCGAACCATACTCCGCTGTCCCAGTCAAGGCGAACGGTAGTGGTAAACAATGCCATAACGCCCGGGCACTGATCCCGGCGGACGACAATCGCAAACACTTGTATCGATAATATCAGTGGGTGCTATTCGAGAATTTATATTACGGAACATTAATTTAAATCTTCAGTCCATAGATTATGCACTTAATATTTGCTTCAGTCAGTTGATGATCTCGTGAGCGCTTCTGCGTTTGTTGAAAAGTATGGTTTTATGCGATTAATTGCGGGCTCGATATTGATAGCGTTGTCGCCTCTTAACTAGATATTCACGTTCGTGAAACGTGTTCACTGATGATCAGTGATAGTGATCTTCCGAATTATACCTTAAATATTGAAGTAGGTATTGGAATATTCTTTTTGTCTCTCGTAATCTTAATAGTATTCGAATAATAATCATCCTACACTTCAGACCTGAATGTTTGACAATTTTGCCGCAAAAATGTGAAACACCTGCGCTGTTTGAAAGAGTTTAAATGTCTCACAAGTAATTACATCTGTCTCTAAGAAAACCATAGAAGAGGGTGAACGATATATCCGTTTCTGTCAGTTATGCGAGTTTTTATTGATATTCAAATCAACTGACATTTCTATTATATTTTAAGTGTACCTACATATTATTATTACTATCTGTGATTTCTATGAATGTAACTCTTTATAGAAGCAAAGAAGAATAAACGACTTTTATTCTAATTTTTATGTGTCACGAAGCGAAGGGATGCAAAATGGTCGATCTAAGTATCATTGATTTTATGATCCATCATCATTAAGATACCTGTTTTAACCAGACCGAATCTAAATCTTTTTCTTTTTTAACTCTAAACCTAATTCAAATGTTTTCAGATCGTTCCCTTGTATAGTGAGCCTTAATGGGAATTGTTATGGTATTTTAATGTTACACTACACGTCCCTGATGAGTTTTATCTGACGCAACATCAGAAATCCGTAATGCCATATAACAGATCGCCACGCTCAATTTTAAGATAAAAGCTTTATAACAACGTCTTCTTTTATTCAATAGATAGTAGACTAATGGATTTAACTTGTATGTTTTGTGACTCGGAGTGCACTCAGTAACGGATTCCGTAGTCAAGTTAAGCAGATAAAAAAAGATTTCACTTAATTCTAAATTGAACGTAACTGAAAATGTATTATTTCTCAGAAACTCAAATTTGACTATCTATTTTGACATAATATGGCTACGGAACACTAATCCATACTATGTTATAATGTAATATGATTTTTACATTTTAAATGATAATGTAATTTTATATTATTTATATTGTATATTATAGTATCACTGGTTATAACAGCTGTTCGCCTGTGCTATCTTTTGTTTCAGTTTCTTTTCTCACATTTCAAGGTTGGCGTCTTATTATTGTTTGTATTATTAATTTTTACTGGTGGCAGGACCTCTTGTGAGTCCGCGCGGGTAGGTACCACCACCCTGCCTATTTCTGCCATGAACCAGTAAGGCGTTTCGGTTTGAACAAGTAATTACAACGGCTGGTGCAAATCAAATCAAATCAAATCAAAAAAAATAAATTCAACATAAATGAAAGTACCATACTTGTTGAACGTCAAAAGAACTACCGCCAATTCACAAGAACTAGCCTCCGTCCTGAGAAAAATTGGCAAGAAACTCAGCGGGCATGTCTTTTTTTTTTAAATATTAAATATTAGATTATTTTTTTAATATTCATTTTTACATGAGTATTATAATATAACAATTATTACATTATTGAAATGCCCGGAGCGAGCAACTCATTCCCACTTTGTGCAATCTTCTAGATAATCATTGACTTTATAGTAAGCTTTATTGCACAGATGTTCTTTAATAGTTTTCTTAAACCTATGTATATGTAGGTTCTGAACATCTTGTAGGATTTTGTTGTACAGGCGCACAGACAAACACCCGAATGAATTTCGTATCTTATGTAACCTACGCATCGGCACAACAAGCTTGTGGTTGTTCCTAGTATTTCTATTATGTATGTCCGACATTTTAGGAAACTCCTCAATATGTTTACGAACATACATCAAATTTTCAAAGATGTACTGGGATGGCATAGTGAGAACTTTAATTTCTTTAAATTTTTCCCTCAGGGATTCCCTTGAGTGCATGTTATAAATAGCACGTATAGCTCTTTTCAGCCATTGAAACTATACTTGAGACCTTAGAATTTATATCTCAAGGTGGGTGGCAAATTTACGTTGTAGATGTCTATCATCATTATCCTGCCCTTCTCCCAGTCACCTGGGGTCGGCGCAACATGTTTCCTCCTTCCATACTCTTCTATCATATACCATTTCTTCGCTCACTCCCCTCCTACTCATATCGTCTTTCACACAATCCATCCATTTCTTCTTAGGTCTACCTCTTCCTCTAAATCCTTCCACATTCATAGTTAACACTCTCTTAACAACCTCATTTTCATTTCGTCTCATCACATGTCCATACCATCCCAAACGTGCACTCCTCAGTTTCTCTGTCACAGGTGCCACTTTCAGACTTCCTCTAACATATTCATTCCGTATTCTATCCATTCTCGTTACTCCACACATCCATCGCAACATTCGCATCTCTGCTGCATGCAATCGCCTTTCATCCGCCACTTTCGTAGTCCAACAAGCTGATCCATACAAGATGGCAGGCCTTATTAAGGTCTTATATATCTTCCCTTTTAGGGGAAGAGGGATGTGCGAGTCACATATGGTGCCCGTGACCTGCCGCCATTTCATCCATCCTGCGTCAATTCTTGAGTTCCAGTAATCACTTAACACCAGATGAGCTGTGAGATCGTCCATCCGTCTAAGCAAAAAATAATAATAATAATAATAAGTAAACATAAATGTTATTAAGTCCGCGGACTTCGTTGTCAGCCCTACCTACAGCTGTACAGCAGGAAGATTAAGTGCTATCTATCAAAACAAAAACGAATTAAATATGTTTATTTAACTTTTTAAACGGCATATTAACCGTCCTACTTTTTGCTTACGAATTATTCTGTTTCCGCTACATGTCACACTTTTAACCTTGAAACCTGTTGTACCTTTCAAGCACCTGTCTGTCATTTTAGACAGCTTTTCTGGATCTCTGAACAAACTTGAAAATCAAATGAAATGAAAATCCTAACAGTTTTTTTATTTATTTCAATTACTAAAAATGAACTCTCAATGTGACCACGAACTGATTGTGAATAAAACATGATTATCGTCTTATCGTTACGTATATGAACATGTTGCAAACAAATTTCTTATTTCCACACAATCATCCTATTATCGGTCATCGACAGTGCACTTGTTACCTAGAAAACAGAAGTCCATAATTCAATAACCTATTTTCATAGTAGGAAATTATCTAATAGCTCAAAACAAAATAAATAAACTTAGTACGCAGTCTGCCGCCGAGTCGGTTGCACGCGGTTTGTGTTCGATATCTACCGTATGAAAAAATAAAACGGAAAATAATTTACTTGTATTGTGGTGAGTTATAAATTATTTATATTATACATAATTCATTCTATGAGCTACTATATTCACGTTTCCTTAAAAGCTTATTAAAATCGTTGTTGATGATGGCAATTAAAACTAATATAAATATCCCATCATATCGATTGCAAGGTCGCGAAATGATTCGCTAAAAATATGCGCGAGATGTAACGTACTTTTAGTAATGTACGTGTTATTTTGCGTTTTTTTTTGTAGCATATTTTATTAATTTGATGTAATTTGATATTTAATAAAATATGGCAGTGATAAATATTTACACCGAACAAACATTAAGGGAGTTGAACCTACGATGTCATCAATTTGAATATTTATATTATTATGTTTCGATAATTCAAATTAGATTAATATAAATCTATTCTGATTAACAAACTTGATTATTTTATGAAAATTAAAATTCAAACAAAATGTTGAGACAAATAAAGATATCTACAGTATTACACTTCTTCCATTAAGTACATACGAGGGCGGCATTGAAAATTTCGGGAATTAACGAAGTGACACAACATTACTATTTAAAAATGTATTTATTGCTTTTCGAAGTATTCTCCGCGAAATTTGACACATTTTTCCATACGATGGAAACAATCATTGAAGCAACCATTCCATTCGGAAGTTGGGGTCTCCAAAATGGCCGTTTTGTAGGCGTCCACAGCTTCTTCAGGTGATGAAAATCTCTGTCCACGCAATTTATTCTTTATTTTAGGGAAAGTATAGAAATCATTAGGGCTTAGGTCGGGGCTGTACGGCGGATGGTCTAATAATTCTATGTTTTCTTGCTCTAAAAACTCTTTTGTTCTGTGCGCGGTGTGAGAACTCGCATTGTCGTGATGGAGGATGATGCGGCGGTTGCAGTTCTCTTTACGGAGTTCAGAAACGACCTGTGGCAAACAAATGCTAGCATACCATTCTGCATTAACCGTTCTTTGTCCCTCAAGAGGAATAGTCGTAACATGGCCGGTTTTGGAGACAAACGTGGCCACCATTTTTTTTGCAACACTCCGTGAACGAACAATTTTTGTTGGCTTTAACTCATTTTCGAACACCCAAACTCGTGACTGGTTTTTTGTTTCGGGTTCGTACGCGTATATCCAGGATTCGTCACCTGATACAATGTTGTATACAGCATTTGAGGATCCTGCGTGGAATCTTTCGAGAGTTCTGACGCACCAAGTAACGCGAGCCGCTTTTTGCTCTTCACAGAGCGAATGCGGTATCCATCGGGAAAACAACTTTTTTACACCTAATTGTTCATGCAAGATTATTTGTATTTGACTCATGCCAATGTCTAAAGTTGCCTGAATTTCGCGGTATGTCACATGTCGATCTTCCTCAATCAGCTTACGCACAGCATCAACGTTTTCTTGGGTGACTGCAGTTTTTGGACGACCTTGACGGGGATCATCACTGAGCTTGACACGTCCACGTTGAAACTCAGCAAACCAGCGATAAATTGTGGTTTTGGATGGGGCTTCATCACCAAATGCAGAAATCATCCGGTCAACACACTGTTTTTGTGTTAAACCACTTCGAAAGTCATAATAAATCATCGCTCTTGAATTTTCTCGAGTCAATTCCATTTTCTCAACGACTAAACAAGTTTGACAAAACCTCGTGACAAGACCGAGAATCTTTTTTTAAATAAATAAATGGTATTCGATTTTTAAAACCAAGGAGTTTTCAATTAAAAAGATTTTAATATGACAGGAACAGTGGAAATATTCCATTCCCGATACTTTTAGTGCAGCCTAGTATACAAGGTTTTCAATAATTTTAAGTTCGTAATTTATGATTCATATAAAATACTGGCTGGTTCGACCAAATCCGCACCACTCTAGAGATCCCATTCCACGACGCCCTTCATGCGGCCAATGATCGGAGGCGCTCGCGGGACATTACAAGGTGTAAAATCATACCGAAGTATAATGGTCGCGACCCTCAGCATGAGGAAACGACGTGAGGAGGATAAAATACTGAACTGTGTAGTAAATATATCATCATAATCATAATCGGTTGCTCTTGGCAGAGCAGTCGTGGTCATGTGGAATTCTTGCTTATTAAAGCCTTGACAGATGTTTTCCATAGGTTGCGAACCGAGGCCTGGCGCACACACTCGTTAAGTGGGGTTTCAGTAAGATCTTTCACCTGATCAGTCCAGCGCATGGAGATTCGTCCACGAGATCTCTTACCATTGACCCTACCCTGAACAACACGTTTCTCGATAGACTCTGCTGGCCGTCGCGATACGTGTCCAAAATATCGAAGAATCCTGGATTGCACTGTTGACGACAACCTTTGAGAGATATTTCGTTTTTTTAGGATCGAGGCGTTGGTGCGATGCTCAGTCCAAGATATACGGAGCATCCTTCTCCAGCACCACATTTCGAATGCATGATCCTTCTTCTTTCTCTTTCTTTCACAGTCCAGGTCTCAACCCCATATAAAAAGACGGGGAATATATAGAAGGATTAATTATTAATAATAAATAGTATTGAGCTAACACTGTGGATTCCTTAATTATATTTTAAATTAAGATAATACATTTCGTAGTTCAGTTTATCGGAATTGATAATGCGCTCTACAATTCGAGCATTAAAAACTTGTTTCTTGTTACTCAATATTTATTTTTTCCGATAAGTTTACGTAATAACACCAAACCAAATTCGATGTTCATTATATTCTTTTCTAATACGATTATGTCTTTATTTTAATTACTAACACTCTCAATTTACCTTTTTAATGAACAATTAGTTTATACTTTGTCCTCG
Source organism: Bombyx mandarina (assembly GCF_003987935.1). The sequence continues at coordinate 1,399,412 of NW_021011476.1, read as the reverse complement.
AGAATTAGCGTTCTCGAGTTGTTGCATTTATTTTATTTGATTGCTTAGATGAGCAAGCTTACAGCCGACCTTGGTATTAAATGGTTACCGGAGCCATAGACATTAACAACGTAAATGGCACGAACCACCTTGGGAAATAAGTTCTAAGAAGATTTATAGTACACTTCAAGCCGAAACTCATTACTGCTTTACGGCAGAAATAGGCAGAGTGGTGGTACCTACCCATGCGGGCTCACAAGACCCCTTGCCACCAGTAAACAAGTTTAAATGCTTAAATGTTCAAGTTAAGAATATGCAGATATAAATAACGAATTAAATTTACTACATAACATACATTACTATCTAATTGTCTATCTTGTATCATACATAATCATGATATATGTTGTTTTTTTTTTCAGATACTTAATTAAACATGGGTAAAGTGGCAACCGCTGAAGCTATGCGGTTCATGGTCGACTGCCTTAAGTCGGTAGGAACGGCAGTCAAGGCAGCTGAGCAGCAAGCGGAACTCCTCATTCAGGCAGACAGACTAGGACATCCCAGTCATGGAATGAACAGACTTGGTATGAAGAAAGTAACGTTCGTATTTATTTTTCATTTGTATCTTTGAATGTTACAGCTGATAGTTCAGATAAAGGTGGCGATCTATCCAGTTATCAAGTAAAATATGGAAGAACCGCTTCCCATCCATTTGTAGTAAGTAGAACTAAGAGGAGTGACCGCGGTCTCTACTTCGGCCAACAGCGATTTCTCTGTTTTTTTTTATATTGCCCTGTGGGCAGACGAGCGTACGGCCCACCTAATGGTGAGTGGTTACCATCATCATGGACGTCGACAATGCCAGGGGCAAAGCCAAGCCACTGCCTACCGCTTAATATTCTCCACGAGCCTCGTTTGAAGAAGAACATGTCATAGCGCTCGGGAAGCACCGTGGAGGGGGGGAGCTCATTGCAAAGTCGGATGGTACGTGGCAAAAAAGATCTCTGGAAACGCACTGTGGATGAACGCAGTGGCTCCAGGTAGTATTGATGAACACCAGAGTAGAGGGTGGCGGACGGTGTGATGGTAAAAACGAGAAAGAAAGAAAGAAAGAAAATCTTTATTCGCCAGAAATATAGTTTACAAGATATTATGGATATAGGACATAGTTTCATATATTTCGCCTGTTTAGGCATGCGAAAATTTAATTTATTTTTATATTAATTATAACACAAAATTTACTAAATCTATCTATTTTTACATTCTATCACTTCTTATTCTAATATTTTATTATGTACAACACTATCATTTAAAAATTCTTGCACACTATAATAAGCCTTGTCTATTAGCCATAAATATAATTTTCTTTTAAATTGAGTTAGTGGAAGATCTCTTATACTGTTTGGTATCTTATTAAATATTCTGATAGTCATAGGATAACAGTTTGTATGGTAGTAACGAGTATTTATACTTGGTAACATTAGTTTAGTAGGGTATCTTGTATTAAATTGACAGTACTCGCCACACGATTTATATAATTGTGGGTGCTTTTTAACAAACAAACAACATTCTTGTATATATATGGATGGTACAGTTAAAATATTATGTTTTTGGAAGAATGGTTTACAAGAAGTCAGAGGATGAATATTGCACATGGCACGAACACATTGCTTTTGTGCAATGAACACTCTATTTATGTGACTAGAATTTCCCCAGAGGGGTATACAGTATCTAATATTTGAGGCGACATATCCATGATAGGCCTGTAATGCAGATGATGGTATCGTCTCAAACAATTCCTCAGTGCACTCAGGCGAGCGTGAAATTCAGGCATCTGTCAACTATCTTGTGTTCAATGATCGCTACCCGCCATAAAGTGTATTTTATGATATATTCCAGAGATGTACGTGAACGACATTATAAGCGGAGCGTGCCAACCCAACAACGAACCCAAAATTCTAAAAGAGAACGCATCCACCGCATGGGTCGACGCTAACAACGTACTAGGCGCAACAGCCAGCCATTTCGCTATGGACATTGCCATTAAGAAAGCCCAGGAGACTGGAGTGGGATGGGTGACAGTCAAAGGTAAATTCTTTACTGTGACGGGAATGTTTCGGGACTTAAACATAATGAGCATTTCGAAGAGTGAAAGACTATTTGTATTGTATATTTTGTATTTGAATGGTGTACCTAAACATAATTCAACTGTTCTGCCGTGCTTGTGATATATACAGTAAAAGCCTTGGAGACACTTTTGAGAAAAACGCGGTTAAAGATTTCAATTTGTACTTTTGACGTTTCTTCCGAAGTTTAGAGCAAACCTAAGTTTTAATAAATGTTTAAGATAAATATAGGCTTTTGTAACAGTTTGCTTATTATTATTTTTATTTAGAAATAATATTTAAATTGTAAAGCATGAAAAAATATTTATATTAAGGAATTAAAAAACTCGCACTAAGCACACAGGCTGGCCGTGAACCCTTTTTTTTACCCATATAAAAGAATTAGAAATATACCATAACGGACAGAATGCTGTTTTAAAAAAATATTACAACGCAGTTAAGACACTTCTAGAAATAGTTACTTAATACAGCGCCATTATAAGGCTTTGTATTAAAAAAAAAGTGTGTGTGTCCGCTCCGACGCACGACTGGAGTTTACTGGATATAAAAAATTAAACGAAACAATACGAGAAATAGTTCTATATTACGACAACACGATACACTACAGATTATTAACAAATTAACGAGACACAAAACAAACGACTAACAAATATATGAAAATACAATAATGAGAGAAACGCGCGATCAGTACGAGGCTTTGTGGCGGACTGCCGGCGCAGCAGCCCGGCGTCACCTGCGATAACGCGGCCGCGCGTTGGCTCCTGATTGGCGCGCGCACGCATCACGCAATCAGGAGCCAATCAGGCGCATAACGCATTTCGTGTGACATGCTAGTACGATTTTGATTGGCGCGCGCACGCATCACGCAATCAGGAGCCAATCAGGCGCATAACGCATTTCGTGTGACATGCTAGTACGATTTTGGTCCCCATAATTTTCATACCCCGGGCCTATATATGTAAATCGATTCTTAAGGAGTAAACTCCAAAAATGGATTGCAATGATGTTTCTTCATCATTCACCGATATCGTATAAGTACTGAAATGTGCCCTATGACACTATGACAATATCGGTTTAACATTGGCCATAACAGGTCGGCTAACCTTGACAGTGACCGGTTAATTGCTATTGTCTCAACTAGAATAAATAAATGAATAAAAGAACAAACACCATTATGTTCAAAAATGTTCATTCTTATTCTTAGGTTCTAATCACAACGGCATAGCAGGGTTCTGGGCAAAGAAGGCAGCTGATAAAGGATTAATAGGCATGGCATTCACGAATACTTCACCTTTACTGGCCCCTACCAGGAGCAAAAAGGTTTGAACATTACTGATCTTAATTATCGTGTCAATTATATACGATTTTTTACAGGTGGTAGGACCTCTTGTGAGTCCGCGCGGGTAGGTACCACCGCCCCGTCTATTTCAGCCGTGAAGCAGTAATGCGTTTCGGTTTGAAGGGTGGGGCAGCCGTTGTAACTATACTGAGACCTTAGAAGTTATATCTCAAGGTGTGTGGCGCATTTACGTTGTAGATGTCTATGGGCTCAAGTAACCATTTAACACCAGGTGGGCTGTGAGCTCGTCCACACATATAAGCAATAAAATAATAATAATAATATACCTTAAACAAATAATTGAAAACGAAAATTGTTTTGCTAAATTACTACACAATTGAAATGTTTTATATACCTCAAGCCCCAAAGTACGTCTGAAAGGATTCGGTAACCACTTAGCACCAGGTGGACCGCGAACTCACTCATCGGTCTAAGCTAATAGAAAGTATTCATGGTATTTATTATTGGTATAAAGTAAAAAATGAAATTTAAAAAAAAACTAAAGATTGCCCAATACTTCGAAGATTCGTAACAACATCTCTGCACGCGTTTTACGCAAGAGCATCCGGGTGATAGAAGGCCAGGTATCCTCGTCCGGCGCCATCTAGGCGGGCTTCGGATAGCCTGCCGACCGAGAGGGCTGGTAGTCGTGGCGCCGACGACCGCCGGTCCGGGGTCCCGAGGGGGAGGGTGATGGGAGAGATGTGCTCCGCACTAAGCGGTTCACTTTCGCGCCTTTACCTATTCATGAGTTCTGTGTCATGCGAGGTTTGGATGCTGGTTGTTGAGTGACAGGAGGTTTTAGTAGGTTCGACTCCGACATGCCCCGCCCGCCATCCCCAGTGGAGGGCGGAAGTGCGGCGATTTCCTCTTAACAAAAAAAAAGGGTACTGTTAACCTCATATCAAGAGAATATAAAAAAAAACTAACAAACATATTGTGTTTCAACATTCAAATGATTTTTTCAACCGATATTTATTCTGCACCGAAAATATCGATGTACCTAAATGCCTGTGATATACTGATGCTACCCCAAAAAAGAATAATGAGAGACCGCCTTGAATAACGTACAAGTGACAACAAACACTTTTGATCACACCTACCTTACTATTTCGTTGACAAATTATTTTAAGTAATATACCCTATCTTATCAAGCTTTTAAAGTATTTAATCGATTTAAAAAAGTAGAACGTTCTCAATTCGGTTATTTTTTTATGTGTGTTATAGTAACCGGCAAACTTCTTGAGCAAATGACCTTGACTGCGCAGAACCGAATTTTAGATCTCTTTGGTGGCGAGGGTGAGGCGCGACGGCAGGGGAAATCGTATCGAGCGCTTTATTGGTAGATCAGTCGAACCTTGCGTCCCGCACCGCGCCTTCATTCCGCTTGCTCCCAAAAGTACGCTTGCGTACAGTGAAAAGTCTGTCGTTATTAATCGTTAAGTTATTTGTTATAATTACTTGTGGACTTTGTTGCCATTGCTATTTGTTGATTGTTTGTTGATTTTTTATAAAACATACACTATGCCGCGACAAACTGGTGTACTATTCAAAAGAAAGGGTAGAAAAATTGTGTACGACGTATATTGCTTCATTATAAAACAGGGGAAGAATGATATGGAAAAATTAAAACAGACTTCGGAAGCAACAAAAACATCAGTGAGTACTGTTAGGTGCATTATTAACGAAGCTAAAGGCTCTGGCTTGCTCGCCGTGTTTCGGACTCCGGGTAAGAAAAGATCAGGGAAGAAGAAAGTTACCGGAATGGATAGTTTCGTTCAATCTGTAATAAAAAGATGTAATCATAATAACTACATAACAAGCAGCGAAACTCCGTACCGTAGAAAGGCTTCGAAAAATTTAAAGAAGATATAAATTTTAATGGCTCGGAATGAAGCTTACGACGAATTATGAAAGAGCTAGGCTTCAGATGGAAAAAAAGAACAGAAAATAATCGGAAGCTGGTAAATGAAAAAAGTAACATTCGATTACTACGAATCGAATATCTTCAAAAAATAATTAATTATAGACAAAAAAGAAGACCGAATCGACCGAGTTGTAAACTACGCCGATGAGCCCTATGTCGACTCATCACGATGATAGCGACTCGGGTGATGAAAACAGTGATGATGATGATGGTCAAGATTATGATAACGAAAAAAAAATTACAAATACCAGCTTCGCTTCAACTGAACCAAGACCTGGCAACAGCTCTAGTTTTGACTTAATAGAAGGAATATCTATTTTACCCCAAGATTAAATTATTACAATTATTAACCTATATTTTTTGTTGATGTTCTCATAAATATATAAATAAATACATATGTTGATTTTAATAATTTAATTGCATTATGACGCAGAGTAAATAATGTTTTTGCACGTGAGTGTACCATGCGCAAACTTACCCCCACTACGTCGACAAATGCTCAAGAAGTTTGCCGGCTATTATACCTTGTAACTTTTGAAATTAACCTATTTTGATGTTTTTTTTTATGGAAGCTGGTGCTTCTCGTCTGTCAATTTAAATAGGACCATTTAAATTAGATCAAGATCTGACCAGTAGCATTTGAATTATCTTTAATAATCAATATTTAATTTACTTCGACTACATGATGATGATATTCTCATTTTATTTTGATGAAGTCGGTTTTCTTTATTGTATTTTTTTTTAAATCTCTGTCATCGTTTCTTGTATTGCAACGAATCCTTAAAGACCGCTAAATTTAATAAAAACGTTGTTCCAGGCAGCTCTCGGTACTAATCCTCTATCAGTCGTTGCGCCCGCTTCGAAAGGAGAATCCTTCTATTTGGACATGGCAACTACAGCAGTTGCTGTTGGCAAGGTATCAAGATTATTTACGAAATCATGTTCACACACATGTCATATTATCAAATTACCACAAATTTATCTATAGGTAGGTTATCATTATTATGAATACAACATTTAAAAGTACTCCTATTTATCTGTCTGGTTCGTATACAATATCATTTTAAACAGAATTGGATGTAAAATACATTCATGCCCACATTTGAGCCTGTCGACATCTTGTCCAGCTGGGTTGGGGGCCTGGTACAGAAAGCAGGAGGATAGTAGAGAAGTGGTTTCTCACTCTGGAGCCCTAACCACTGGTAGCTTGTGTCGTAAATACCGCCATCAGCGGCAATAAATTTTTTTAATTGTGTGTTTTTTTAAAATATGTATATATATTTTTATTTGAAATATTGTGTAATAAATAATATCTTTTTTTTTAAATAGTGTAATAAGTGATAATAATAAAATGATATTCCAGATAGAAATGCAATGTCGTAAAGGCGAACCTTTGCCACTGGGTTGGGCACAGGGACCGGACGGTAAAATAACGCAAGACGCAGAACTGGTAATTTAATTATTACACTATTCATTTCTTATATACATATACATTTACATTTATACATTTCCATACATACATTGCGATTGCATGCAGCAGAGATGCGAATGTTGCGATGGATGTGTGGAGTACCGAGAATGGATAGAATATGTGAGAGGAAGTCTGAAAGTGGCACCCGTGACAGAGAAGCTGAGAAGTGTGCGTTTGGGATGGTATGGACATGTGATCAGACGAAATGAAAATGAGGGTGGTAAGAGAATTTTGACTGTGAATGTGGAAGGATATAGAGGAAGAGGTAGACCTAAGAAGAAATGGATGGATTGCGTGAAAGACGATATGGGTAAGAGGGGAGTGAGCGAGAAATGGTATATGATAGAAGAGTATGGAAGGAGAAAACATGTTGCGCCGACCCCAGGTGACTGGGAGAAGGGCAGGATAATGAAGAATAATTCATTTCTTATATCAGGACGGTAGGGGCAGATGTCGATGAGAATGTCGGACGATCAAAGATTATGGCATAAAAAAAGGAAGGTCTGTGCCCAGCTGTGGGTATCAAAGGGCTGAAGATTTAAAAAAAGCTTTATGATGTAGCGAGTAGGCTAGCAAGCTCCACTTCGTATCACGTTACGTCATGTCACCTGACGTTTCGATACGCTAAGTAGTGGCATTTACGTTGTCTATGAATCGTTCGTCCGACTAAATACAAAATACAAAAAAAAACGCTAAACCGCAACAAAAATTTAGGTTATTGCATTTACTGGTGGTAGGGCGCCTTATGAGCCCGCATGGATAGGCACCACCATAATTCTGCCGGGAAGCATTAATGCGTTTCTGTTTGAAAGATCGGGTAGGTAGCCGCTTACTATAAAAACAAACTTCGAATGTCTTCGAAAATCTCTCAAAATGGGTGGGTGGCATTTACATTGTTGGGCTACATCAGATGGGCTATGAGCTCCTCCATCCTTCTAAACAATAAAATAGGATTGTGACTAAACAAATATCAATTTAAACACGTTAGTTAAATTCGCCCAAAGTGTGCAGGTAACGATATCGTAACTATACTAACATTATATTATGTTAGGCCTTCAAAACGAGCTGCCTCATGCCTTTAGGCGGTGGTGAGAACACATCAGGATATAAAGGATTCGGACTATCTGCTGTAGTGGATATCTTCTCTGGGATATTGTCTGGTGAGTGTCAAGCGTTATGTTTAACGTTTAACCTATTCGTTATTGACAAGTTAAATTCATGATCACGGATTTTAATCTAGATTTTATTATATAAGGCTTGAAAAGGAAGATTATCTAGTATACATATGATTCGTCCCGTGGTTCATTGTTGTAATTAAAATTTAGTTACGCGATATTGAAAATTATTTTCGGTGTCAGATATCCCGCAAAAAGATAACATAGTATTTGTTGTTGCATAATATGTAGGTAATATGAGCATAAAAATGTGATTATATCGTTCATCTAAATGTTTTAGGATCGAATTACGGTCATCACATACGGTCATGGTCGCACACTGGATCCGGAGGTCCAGCGAATCTGGGTCATTGCTTCGTCGCCGTGAACCCGGGAAGCTTTGCACCTGGTTTCGAGGACAGAATGGCGGAGAGTATACAGCACTGGAGACAGTTGGAGCCGGTGAGGAATTAAACTGACTTAATCAGCCTGAATTTTGGATTTTTAAAGTATTTTTGAAGTTTGGATTTTGCAATTACAAATTAAATGTGAAATGTTGATCTGTTCTTACCTGTAGTGAGAGTTTTGTTTTATCTTCATTTTACATATCTCATTTTACCTGGAGCCGCTACGTTCAGTGCGTTTCCAGAGATCTTTTTTGGCGCGTACCATTTGGCTTTGAAATGAGCTCCTCTCCAAAGTGTTTCCCGAGCGCTATGGTTAAATCTTTCTTCAAACACGGCTTGTGGAGAGTACTTAACGGTAGGCAGGCTTGGCTCTGCCCCTAGCATTGCTGAAGCCTATGGGCGACGGTAATCACTCACCATCAGGTGGGCCGTTTGCTGGTCTGCCTACAAGGGCAATAAAATAAAATACTTTTTCTTAAATACACCTAAGTCAAAAACGTAATCTTCTCGTGGCGATCTACAATTGCGTGAGGAGCCCTACACAGGGTTAAGCTTCATACTATGAAGTATACACCTCAGAGTATGACCTTAGTTGATATTCTGCTTCTCCTATATCTGTATCTATAAATATAAATGGCTGAAGTTTGTAATAATTGTGGTTTCCCACTATCTAAGGCATCCATTTTTTTCCAGACCGATCCTAACTTACCAGTCATGGCGCCTGGAGATAAAGAGAAGGAAGCGGCAAAAGAAACTGACGCGAACGGAACTGTATCCTATGTGAAACAGCAGATTGAATCAAGTGCAGAATTGGCCAAAAGACTCAAAGTCAAGCCGATGGTCGTGAAATTTAATTGAACTCTTAATCTCATCGAAAAAATAATGTTTTCTAGAACTTTCTACCATATCTAGATTCTTCTTGGACACTCTTATTATATATTTCTCCGACGCGACTAAAATATTATTTTACGAATTCAAATTGATTTTATAAGTAAGCAGTTTATTTAAGTAGATTATTATTGTATATCTTTAAAATAAAAACCAAGCGAAATCAACCTTCAAAGCGAACTCCGTCTGCTCAATTTAGCTTAGAAATAAAAACTCAACCAACCAATTAGCTAGAAGTATAACTTCAAAACTAAATTGGTAGATAGGTACTCATTAAGAAATTGTTATTATAGCTATATGTTTACATTATCATTAAAGTGTAAAACAAAATAAAGCATTATTTAAATAATACTATAAATTTTTAAATGGGACCAAATTGTGCAAGATGTCATGTGATATTATTACGGCACAAAGTGTCTAATTTTGTGTTTTTATAGTACCCAACGATAATATAATGTATCTGCTATATCAATAAATTATTTTTTTAATTTTTCGTTTCATCATTCGTTTCAAATTTAGTACTAGTATTTGGCTGAAAAATTATTTGGGGCGGATTTTTTTTTATTGCTTTCATGGACGGACGAGGTCACGACCCACCTGGTGCTAAGTGGTTACCGGAGCTTATAGATACCAACGACATAAATACCGCCACACACTTTGAAACATGAACCCTAAGTCTCAGTTTTACGGCTGCTACTTAAAAAGAAACGCATTACTGCTTCATAGCAGGTAGGGTGGTGGTACATAGGCGTGCAGGCTTACAAGATACAGTAATAACTACTACTACTACTACTACTACTCCACTGGCGCTATCACCCCGAAATGGGACTTGGCCTCCGACAGTAAATGTCATTCATTCCGGCGCTGCGCAACACCTTGCCATTCTGGCACTTGAAGCTCGCGTAGATCCCCTTTCGCAGGATTACCAGCGGTACTTGGGCCTCACTACGGGACGGCGTCCCGCTGGTACGTATCCACGTACACTCGTTTCACAGCCTGATCCTGCTCTATCCACACTACATGCAAGATTAGGCTGAATCGTCGCGCCTTCGTCTCTCCTAGAATATTTGGCTCAATTATAATAACATAAACTAGTAATAACGTAATGTAACATTAACCAGTAATAACGCACCGGTTATCGTCTTCGTTCAACGAAGGGCTCGGCAAGTAAATTAGCCCACAGACACAGCCCACTGAGTTTGACTCCCTGGATCTTCTCAGTGGGTCGCGTTTCCAATCCAGTTAGATTAGATTCTGCAAAGCACTGCTCTTGCTAGGGTCAGTGTTAGCAACGTCGTTAGGTCGTCAACTTGTTAGATTACGCTCACATAGCCTCTCATTTCTTTTCCCTACTTATACTGATAGCCTTGAGAGGCTATTTCAGCTTCTCATTAACGTGTAGGTGAACTTACGGGGCTCAAACCGGAACACAGAAGAAGGCCGCGGAACTCCGCGAAACACCGCGGTCTCCTCCCGCTGATGGTCACGGGGCAACCTGAGGGGTTTGAGGCTGCGCCGTACGCTAGTGTCACTCTAGCGCACTGGCACCAGGAAGATGGCACGACGTGTCGGGACTGCGGCCTGCGATGCGGTCCGCGTTCGTGGTCGCTGTTGTCGCTGAACATACTCTAGAAGAGTAGCCCGGTCGGTGGTGTATCGCGTTCCGACCCAGCAGGCTGGTTCTGGCCCAGCAGGGTATCCCGGAACACCAGCGGCAACGCTCGTGCGGCCTGGTGGGGGTGGGCCGCCGTACCACGGAGACCGGCGTCGTTGGTCGTCGACTATCGCCTCGACGACCCGTCGGTTGGGCGTCCTCGGGGTGGCGCCGCGAGTCTGGTGTTGACCGCTGGAACCCCCTACTCTGATCGGATTCTGACCCCGGACGTCGGGTGTAAGAGTGCAGGGGAGTCGTTTAGTGCGGTAGGACCCTAAAACTCCTTGGGCACGCGGTCTGCTCCCAACATCTGCAGATCGTCAAGTCCCTACATACACCGCGCGCTTCCTAGGCGCGGGGACTTCGTAGAAGGTTCGGCTTCCGGCCCGAAAAAAAAACCTAAAAGCACCGTTAATGGATCGGGAGGATCCGTAATGACGTGAAGCTTAGGTAGGAAAAAAAACGCAAATTAGAATTTTTGCGAACCTAATTTTCATAACACCATGTCATTCCTATACCCTGAAAATGTAAATACCATGTATTAAGCATTTCAATAGCGAATTTGATAAATGTCGGCGCAAGGGCAGATCCAGCTTTGGCGCCAGGAGGGGGTCATATAGTCAAATTTAGATGCGTTCGTTCCCAGACGTTTGCCATTATACAAAGTTATTATATTATATTAAATTAATTAAATATTGAAGGTATGTAGTTACATAGAATCTGTATGGTGACAAAATATATAAATAAAATCATTATATTCAATTAGTGGTCCACCTAAATCCTGGAACCAGCTCAGGGGGTGGTCATGACACCCATGACCCCCCCCTGGATCCGCCATTGTGTCGGCGGGATGAAGTACAATCGGATCGCTCGGATCGTCGGATAATAATACACCGGGCATCTTACCCACAGGCTACCACGCCTTCAAATGAAATGAAGTTTATTTATTTGAGACTTCAGATAATCAATTTAGATGAAATTAAATGAAACGAGATGATGAATTTAACGCTCAATAACATGGTGGTAATATACTGAGACTTTCTGGAAGAACCCGAGAAGATACGTCCACCATTTTATTTCGTTTTCCCACAATTTTGAACTTTTAGAGGTGCTAGACAATGAATAGGCCATCATTATTAAACGTTTAAAGCTAAAGAAACAAAAAGAAAAATAAAACAAATTGCACAACTTCGCTCCTCGCGTTTCCGCCAGAGTCCAATTTTGTATTCTTGTTTTTTTAAGTATGGCAATTGGCTTCTTGCCAGTATCGAATTTATTGCCATTACTGCCAGTGTCAAATTTATAAAAATATTCAGTTAATGTAAATTGATATTCTACAAAAATAATATGAAGCAAAATCAGATGATGTTGATTAATTTGAGACTTTAATCAATTGGAATGAAATTAAATGAAACTAGATGAGATAAGATGAAATTTTGTACTCATTTGTTGTTTTTGCGCTAAAAAATTTTCTCTACACTCTTGGCAGAGGCATCGTCGGGGTTATATTTTTGAAGTCCTTATATTTTTAGTGACGAGTTTTACAAACCAGCTCCACTCCTGTCTTTATTATACACCTAAAGTCATTTTTAATGTTTAAAACACTTTAAAATCTCTTCAAATTTTCTATCAATAGATTTTTTTTCAGCAACCTTAGAATAACAACTCCGTGGAGTTAATAAGTACCTAAACAACTCACAATGAACTTGCTATATGTACATACTATAGAAAAAACACAACATGACTTTATATTCACTAGCGTTTTGTTCCGTGTAGTGGTAGCATATTCTTTTCCGTCATAAGCACTTACCACAGGCGCCACTGGCACCAAGTTTAAACACTCTAAATACTACTTTCGTTTATTTTTAACCTATTTAATTTATTAACTAATTGCGGTAAAGTTAAGAATTACAGTCAAAGAGCAAAAAATGTATTCGCAAGTGACAGACTGTGATTGAAGACAGTGATTTATAAGTGACAGTTCTCGTTCGTGACACTTCGTCTAATCATTTTTTATTCGTATGTTCGTTTTGTGAATTTAATTATCAAAACTTAGTTTCGTGCATGCATGTATTTACATGTAAATTTATTTTTTAATTTCATTATTTTTCCATTATCTACGTTAAGATTTTCTTTTAAATTAATGCGATAAAACGTTTTAATTCAATGGAAAGTTCTAAATAGAAAATTACTTCGCTTACTTTCACTTTGCTTTTGAATATCAAATTTCTGCTAGTTAAAATCAAGTGAGCAAACGTCCAGCTTTGATATTCCTTATAATAAAAATATATTTCCATAAAGCAGACTAAAAAAATATTTAATAAAATGTGCCGAAACGCGAATTGAACTTTGAATGATATTTGAACTGTGTGTGTTTACAAGACAGTGGATGCGAGGATACATAAACCGACATTATATTATTGAACATCGACTGGCATTTTTTTAAAGGTAAGTCTTTATTTTTTGGCATATATTGGTAGACGAGCTTACGTTCTGTCTGGGGTTAACAGCTTACCAAAACCCTCAGAAGCGATATCAAGGACCGCAGCTACCCACCCTGAGAACTATCCTAACACATCAAACCGGAACACAAGCCTACATTGGGGTAGAAATAAGCAGGACACTTGCAGCAACACCATAAAATACCATAACAGCTTATAAAGTTTATTTTCAATTTTTTAAGGCTTCTTATATAAAATATTAACATAACTCTTACATACTATTTTGATTTTAAAAAAGGAGTCGATAGAATCGGATTGATTTTCAAGTTTAATTAAATGAGGATTTTAGTAGATAGCAACTTAGCTTTGCCCTGGCATTACTGGCGTCTAAGTGTGATGGTAACCACTCATCATCAGGTGGGTCATATATGCGAATGCCTACAAAAGCAATAAAAAAAAGTAGAGTAATATTTAATATCATGAAAACCTAACAATTACAAATTAATGTTAGAATATAATGTTAATTGAATAAATTATTAATTAATATTTATTGAATACAATAGGTTAACTAATCTTAATTATATAAATATTATTAGTAAAATTTACTTTTGATTCACTATTAAATTGAATTAATGGAAACGAATTGACAGAAAATGTGAATATTCATAGCAGTAAAAAGAAAACAAGTTAATGATAACATCATTTTGATAACGGTATGTTGTGTGACGTCTTATTTTTTATTTTTGTTGTTATACTTTCTATTTATATTTGAATTTGATTCACAACATAGTCAGTACTTTGGGGAAACATTTAGCTTCTGGAATTACTTATGCGGGGTCTCATTTGTTTCACTCAACCATAGCACAGGTTTCCTAGCTTGGTGCCATTAGATGTGCAACAATAATTTAATTACTAAATCAATTTTAGCCTTTTTTTTGCCATTTTAGCCAGGAGAAGCCTATGTCCAGCAGTGGACTGCTATAGGGTAATGATGATGATGATCAAATAATCTGTATAACCAAGAAGTTTGCAAATTCAATACCAAGTTAGTGTGTTCAATTATTATACTTATATTTTTCATCTTATTAATTAATTATCTTATTAATAATTATTAATCATTCTAAAACTAACCAAAAACAGCAGATTAACAAAATTAAAATCCATTCAGAAATAAGCTAATGAGTATGGTTATAATTTCATGCTAAATAAAGAGCACACTTTGTTAACTTTTATTATCAATGTTCACATTAGCCATATATTCAACTTTTATATCAGAACATTGGCTAACATATTGGGATAGTCAAACCGAATAAAGTTATTTTGGCCATATACATATTAACAATAAAATATATCAAAATATGTCTATAAGGAACATACACACAATTTAATATACAAAAATTGATTTATTTTAATAAAAATGACATTATTACAAATTGAATTGATGAATTTGTACCGACTAAGCTTCATTGAGCTCTACCACTAATTGTACCTATTCTTAATATTTTCATAACTGTTTTATTTTAATTTGAGAACATTACTTAAAATTAAAAATAATAAATGAAGTCAGTTCTTATAAAAACAATTTAATTCCTCTGTGTTATCTTCATGGCCTCACACTTGCACCTACGATAACCCTAAATGTAAAAATATTTATTTTCTGGGTATGTATGTTTTATCCTGCTTAATTATGTTGATATGAAATAACCTTGACCAAAAGACACGGTCTAAGAAAAGATCTCAAGTATTATTTGTTCTACGAGGAATACTCTGAGGAATCATTTTGATCGTCGAAACACTTCGGTTATTTCATTCAACCTAGAAACACTGTGTTCATCTATAGTGCCTTGCCAGAGATATTTTTCGCCACGTACTATCCGGCTGTGGAGTAAACTGCGATGTTTTCATAGTGCTAACAACTTCCTATTTTACGAGGTTTTAGTAGAGCCCTCAGCGGTAGTCAACGTCTTGCCTCTGCCCCTCGCTCATTACTGATGTCCATGTACAGAATACTGACCGTCAGATAGGCCGTAGGTCCGTTTGCCTACAAATACAATAAAAACCTTTACATTATTATTGCTTAAAATCTATTTCGAAATTAAAAATGCATTTTTGAATATTCTTTAAATCTATTACTCGACTGGCTACCTTTAAGGGCCTTTTTCCGTCAATGTAATCACGTGATTCAATTTTATGAAATACGTAAGTTGGTTGTAGTCTGTCGCGTCTACAAACATTTATTGATGTTAAGTTACAACAAAGTTTCGTGGTTCAACAACAACAGGATATCCGATAGTTGAACGTTTATCTTGTTATCAAATTCAGTAGTATAAATGGGTCATTTGATATCCCTGGTGGGGCGCACCTAATCGTACGTAATTATCTGTAATTGAGCTCACAAACGCTAATTGACTACAAACATTTGATATGACGAGCGGTGTGTGTGTGTGTTTTTCGTGAATTTGATTCGCTGTCGTCTGCATTAAGCTCTGTGCAAATATTTCGGCACATTTCTGTTACGAAACAAACTGCCCATGAGCCACTTTGAAGGGTACGTAAAGACTGTTCTTTATTAGGACCTAATTAGAAGTTCAAGCCCATCATTGTATTTGCTTTGTGCAGCCGGTAGCATTTATACTGCTGTGTCTGTATAGCCGCTTAAGACCCAATGAAATGTCATGCGTAATTAAAAGATAAACTCGGTAAAAGAGGGATTATTAAAGTTTGACTTGAAATAAAATGCGTGATAATCTTTACAAAATCTAAGCAAATAACTATGTTTGTTGTTGACACGTCGTTTATCGCATTGATTTGAGTTTTTAATAGTTGTTGTTGACTCAATCGAATATTTCCAACACCAACAATGATTGCTATCCAGCCAGCGGTTGCAATTAAATGTGTATCACATTGACAACTTCACTGGTAAAATTCAATTATCTCAAGAACAGTTTCTCAACACTGTTTTCATCGCTATTCGCACTTAAAGCCTATTAATATATATTTATTTAAAGGGGCAGTTCCACGGGTCATGTTAAAATGCGTTGGTTGCAATATTTATGAAACCATAGCAAAGCGATTTGCCATATTGCGGCATAAATAGCACCACCCCTCATCTCTTCCCGCGGGCTTGGGATCGACTAAGATATGGTAACCGTAATCGTCGAACTCGGCTAGGAGTTCGACGTTCAACCTAACACATTTATTTTCATGCGCTAACCCGCCTAATTTCTTGCTGGATCTTCTCAGCGGTTCGCGATTCCGATCCAGTAGTATATTCATTAGCGAAGCAAATGCCCTTGAGTTGTCAGGTTTCTTCCGGAGGCGCTCAGGGAACTCTTATCAAATCCCATCCTTGGCTGTGCTCGTACTCACTCACCTGTCCTGGTGAAACTGGAAAGGCTTCCGGGCTACCAATAATCCTTTCAGCGTACCGTGATCTCCAACTGGGATTTACTGATGGAAAAGTGTATCATTAGCGAGCACGAGTAAGTGCCTGCCTATTTTTGCAACTAAATATAATATTACAATACAATTGAGACTTCGATTTCACGTCTGGGTGAGTGGCATAATTGTGATGTCTATATGGTTCGGTAATTAACCACTAAACGGGTGACTAGAAACTCACTAAGTGAGTAAGTAGTGCGTTCGTCAGCTCGGTTACAATATCGCTGGACCATGCTGGAATGTGAAACCTCTCCTAGTTTCACTTTCGCCAGGTCCAGAGATAATGTAACCGGGTTGTAGTGACCTTTATAGCTACCACTATTGCATTGCTCGGTTACAATATCTCCGGACCTTGCTGGAATGTGAAGCCTCTCCTAGTTTCACTTTTGCCAGGTCCAGAGATAATGTAACCGGGTTGTATACAATAATATTGTTTTTAAGACTTAGTCATTATCAATTATTTTGAAATTGATAAGATTAAACACGCGAATGTTTTATGCCAAAAAAAACACTACCATTTGTTCTAAAAAAGAGGCGTTAACCTAAGAAAAGCGTACAGAACAAACTCAACAGTAAAATTAATTTGGAATAGAGGAGTATCATTGTTCCGTACAATGGATATTATTATTGCATTTACATAATTTAACCGATGTGACTATTTTTCAAATGCTTTATTCATGAGGATTGGCTGTGCATGAGTATATATTTTCTTGAAGTCACCAAGGCCGGTCATTCAGCTGCAAGCTGTCCAAAGTACCGAGTGACAATTGTAGTAATAACCTTGTTGCAATAACTAGTAATTAACGTACAAACATATTGTGGACTCGGATAGTGAACTTTGAATAGTAAATATTATGAAAATTATTAGGTATCATTAGTATTGTATAGGTTTGAATTTATCTGTCAGATGAACTCATTTAATTTCAGTGATGTCATCGTCCTTCTGTATACATAAATGGCGCTGATGTTATTGTCGAAAGTGATTTAGACGCTGTGGGCGAATCGCTAAAAGTTACTATTGGTAAACGTGTTAAAATAAGAGACATACTATTATAACATAATTTTATTTGTCTGCCTATATATATAGCCAGCAGGCCCAAGGGGCTCCGGTCACCGTCCTCGTCGAAGCCGTCGCTTGCACCAAAGGGCTGGACAAGTGAATTAACCCATAGACACGGCCCACTGAGTTTCTCACCGGGTCTTCTCGGTCGGACGCGTTTCCGATCCGGTGGTAGATTCTAGGAAGCACTGCTCTTGCTAGGGCCAGTGTTAGCAACACACCCGATTTGAGCCATGTGAACTCATCTACACGTCAAGGAGAAGCCTCCCAATCCTCGTAGGAAAAAAAAGTCAAGGGGCTGTTCTGGCTTCACCTTGGTTGGTGGACGAACTCCTGAAACGACATAACAATTGAACGATAATACGAATGGAATGTAAAAAAAGAAATTTGACGATGAAAAAAGTTTTGACGATTCGCATACTTGTTTGTAAATAACGATTTTCTAGTCAGCTTTTTTTAATCTAATACCTCGAACGAGTTTGTAAAACTACATCACATTTGCTATATCATCATGAAGTCACTTGAGACTTGAAGCTTTTAAATTTAAGAAAGCGCCATCTGTGTGCGGCGTTTGGTGGCTTAAAGCTCCCAGTGGAATAACTTCAAAGCTTGTAGTTTCACTTTTCACAGGTTTCGTCCATTTCCACAAATATGCGATAGGTGGCACCATGTTTAGAAAAATACTAATGTAGCAATTTCTATATAAATTTTAATAAATGTAAGGACTACAGTTTTCCTCATAATATTTTTTAAAAGAAATATCCATCACAAATCTCACATCAAGAGTATACCGATGTTGGGCAGCAACTGGCAAAACTGCAAAGTCGAATACTCATACAACACTGACATGACCAGATCAAAATTTAAGGGATGTAATATTATATTTATGTTCTTTTTGTTCATGTTTCGTATCCTTATTAATGCCAGGCGTAATCAGACGACACTTCCTGATGGAATATTGAAATAGCCCAATTATTATGGTATTATTAAAGTTCCCACTGATAGGTGTTGCTAAGTAAACAAGTTTTCAGTAGTCGGTGCTGCGTCAACGTAGGATTTAAAAAAAAAAAAACCAAATAAAGAAAAATGGCGCAGAAGTTCCCACAATTCATGCACGCGGTTTATTCATTTCACGCCAAAGGTAGAGAGAGCAAGCAATACTGTATAAATAAAAATAAAACTCTACAGTAAAATTCACCATCTTTCAGCAATTATATTTCATAATTCTATTAAAACTCAAATTGTTTGTTGTAGTTTAATGAGAACTCTAGATTTCGGTTGTTCCAGACTAAGCCGCGTCTGGGAGTCGACCGCAAATTAAAAAACTTGTTTGGCCTGCAGTCCCGTGTGGTCTCTCTCAATTTGTCACTTTTAGGCTTACCGTATACTCACAATTTTATTGTCTAACCTTTTTATTATTATATGGCATTTTAAAGGCGAAAGAGCTTACGGCCATTTCTTATCAAATTGTTACTGAATAATACAATGTAGGTAGCGACCGACGACCCAGTGAAAATCGCTGGGTCAGTTTGGATACAGGTGGCAACGGACAGGCCGCACTGGAGATCGATTGGAGAGGGCTATGTTTAGCAGTGGACAGCTATAAGGCTAAGATGATGATGATGAGGTAGCGACCCATCCGCGTCGAAACGTGAGATCGAAATTTGAATTGTAGGTTTTATTACTGTCTACCACCAGCTACCTAATAAGACTAAATAAAAACACGAAAGTAAATACTTTAAGTATGTTGTGATTATGTATAAGTATAGATTGAGTTATGTATAAGTTGAGTTGTCGCAACTCTCGCCAGCGCTTATAGTTCAGTGAATATTGGCCATTAACAGTGTGGGACGATGACGGCTTAACTCAATACGTGGTCGGTGATCGGTTCCTCGTTATAGTTGTGATATTGTTCCGTGATATAATACCTACACTAGAAAGTAACATTTTTCAAAACAATGACATCTTATGTTTATAAATTATGTAGTAACCTCGGTGGCCTCCACAATAGTAGAGCTAAGAGATTGTCTGCTTATGGGCTTCCAGAGTTTGGTACCAAGGCACGTGACGTGCAGGCGTAAAACCAAGTCCAAAATAGTAGGCAGTATTATATATTCAGTTTACCTATACGATATTTTGACAATGCCATATAAGGCACCGCCTTGTATATAAAATCGGATTGGACAGTAAACACGTGCCAATCTGTAAGTTTTACTATCGACCATATTTAACGGCTCCGCAATAAATACTTCTTGACACATAATAAAATATTCGACTTTAGTACGAGCCGATAGATGCTTATGTGCTTATTTATTATAAATGCGTGGAAATCCCTGACACTACGCGGTTATAGTACGTATGTAGTTTCTTTATTGCCCACCTATTCGCGGGTAGCCTAAGAGGGCTATTTCAGCTGCGCCCGGACTGGTAAGTGAAGAATTTTCTAACACTAGCCCTAGCAAGAGCAGTGCTTCGCAGAATCTACCACCGGATCGGAATCGCGACCCATTGAGAATATCCGGCGAGAACTCAGTGGGCTGTGTCTGTGGGCTAATTTACTCGCCGAGCCCCTCGTCGCAAGCGACGGGGTCGACGAGAACGTTGACCGGTGCGTTATTACTGGTTAATGTTACATTACGTTATTACTAGTTAATGTTATTATTATTGAGCCAAATATTCTAGGAGAGACGAAGGCGCGACGGTTCTTACTCTTGTATGTATTGCGGATAGAGCAGGATCAGGCTGTGATACAAGTGTACATGGATACGTACGTACGTACGTACCGCAGGGACGCCGACCCGTAGTGAGGCCCATAGTGAGTGTCTATGGGCTACTTACGTAGTAGTAGGAGATAGATGTCTATGGGCTCCAGTAACCATTTAACACCAGGTGGCTCGTCCACCCATCTAAGCAATAAGAAAACAAACAAAAAAAATACCAAATGGGTTATACCAATAGGTATAACTAATCTATATAATAATGATGATGAGTATCTAATCAATAATAATAATAATAATTAATAAATATATGTGAGCAATCTTGCTCGGTAAATCGAAAGTTGTCATTGAAAATGAGACTTTCCCTAAAATCCTTGCTCTTATCCTAATCTGTTTTATTCACCAGCAGAGGTCTCAAAGAAATAACCCTACCTTTTATAGCATAGTGTAGTACTGAAACCAAACCGTTATCAATCTATAATATGTAATTATTAGCGTAGTTTCAATAATTTTATCGAATTAAATACGAAACCATTGTTATATAATAATAAAAGTTATTTTATGACTAAAATAGTTGAAACTCAAAGTAAAAACTACAGTACTAGAGGTATATATTTCAGAGATATGAGAGAACAGAATTTAATGATAAATAGTAAGTCTAGCCGCGTCGCGGCATAAACTATACATCATACATGCCTTTCCACCCCCACCCATCGTCTAATAACATACTGTTCTCTCCTACCATTGTTTATTTTAAACCTAGCAATGCACCAACGTCATTCTAAATATTTGTCGATATTAGAAGAATTGGGTTGCAATAATCGATTTTGTACGAAAATTTTCTTGTTCTAAATGAGAGTTTTTTTTTTCCTACCTAAGCTGATAGCCTTAGAGGCTATTTCAGCGTAACCGTGGCTAGTAGGTGAGCTCACGGGGCTCAAACCTGATGACGTTGCTAACACGAACCCTAGCAAGAGCCGTGCTTCGCAGAATCTACCACCGAATCGGAAACGCGACCCACTGAGAAGATCCGCCGAGAAACTCAGTGGGCTGTGTCTGAGAGTTAATTTACTCGTCGAGCCCTTCGTCGCAAGCGACGGGTTCGACGAGAACGGTGACCGGTGCTTGAAGTACCTAAAAGCACCGTTAGTGGATCGGGAGGATCCGAGATGACGTGTTTTGGGCGACGTCGACTGCTTTCCATTCTGTCCGCAGGATCGGGAATATAGTTACCGGCGGCCACNCGTCGCAAGCGACGGGTTCGACGAGAACGGTGACCGGTGCTTGAAGTACCTAAAAGCACCGTTAGTGGATCGGGAGGATCCGAGATGACGTGTTTTGGGCGACGTCGACTGCTTTCCATTCTGTCCGCAGGATCGGGAATATAGTTACCGGCGGCCACGATGAGAGGGTTCTCGTGTCGTGCCGCTTTATCGAAGTGGCGCATCGACGCCGACTGCAAATACTTACTGACGGACTCTAAGTCCAGGTCGTCATGGAGGTCGACGTTCCTGACGAACCACGGGGCTCCGACGGCTATAAATAAGAGGATGAGCTCGCGGCCCATCAAAATTATTATTTAAGTACTAAACGACAAACCAACAAACGAATCAACTATGTTTCAGAACGAAAACAATCACGTGAAAATAACGACGTTAATTAAATAATAAATTTTATTACAAACATTAAAATGGAACTCCATTCAATCTGTAAAGTTTTAATAAAAAAAATGTAAATTAAATGACTTATATTTTATGTTCATATAAGTATATTTCTTAATTACCGACAACCAATTTACGATTGTAACAAGCAGATACATTCGGAAGCAATATAGGCACGTTACGGATTCACTAATGACATCACCGCGCCGTTGTAATGCAACGCGCCTGTATTAAATAACGGTCACCTGTTGAATTACAACGCGACGGCTATGATTTCATTGTATACAAAAGCTTGGGTCAAATAATACGATTGGCCTACTCACTTCTGTAAATCTGAAATTGAGGAGCCAGCGCCAGTCGTATCGAATTATGCACTAGCTACGGCAGCGACCCCGTTCGCAAAAATTTAGTTCAGCCTTTCCGAAAGTGGGCTCTAACGCACCCTTGTGGGCGCTGCAGGCCTAATGGGGGGCGGTAAGAGACCCAGAAAAAATGGGGGCGTTGTGTAGAGGGCGATTTTTAATTTCATCTAAGAGGACTTTCAGACACCGACTGAGCTCTCGCTGTGGTGGTTATTACTAGGTGAAAAAATGGGGGCGCTAAAAAATAATTTATTCTCAAAGTGGGCAGTTGACAAAATAAATTTGGGAACCATTGATGTAGTTGCATGTTTAGAAATGCATTTATTTCATTATTTATTATATATTGCAAATGGTTTCAAAACATTCAACATATGCATAGCGCGATTCAGAAAGACCGCGTGGTAGCCTAAAAGGTACAGCGTCCGGTGTACGCGTATCAAGCGATGCGAATGTGCCAGTGTTCGAATCCCGCAGGCAGGTACCAATTTTTCTAATGAAATAATTAACACGTGTTCACAAATGACTTCCACGATACAGGAATAACATCGTGTTTTGAAAATCAAGCCAATATAAAATCTTAATAATACGTAATTACTGTTGTTAAGTCTCCTTGCGAACCCTTGTAAAGAAACGAACATATCATGATATCTTTTGTTTACTTCAAACCTATTTAAAGTCTAAAAAAATTTATTGAAGTACATATATCAGTTGGGTATTTTTTATATGATGCACACACAACAATATACCTCCCATTTCATTTATAATGATGAGATCCGGAGATTTCTTAACATCAGACGGCCCTGCGCCCGATTACCAAACAAATAGCAAAGGTGAACAAAACTATATCTTCCTGTTTGCGCTTTATTTTTAAACCAATTTATTTCTTAAGTTATAGGTATATGTACGTACGTAGCTTCACTAAATATTTGTTTTTAATTTATGATATGTCTTTGGAATTTGTAGGTTTATAAAGGAACCGTCTAACATATTTAATTTTGTAAAATTTACTTTGGGAAAGTGAGGTATTAATTGTTTTTTTTGTTCTATTGCCTTCTATGGTAGTCGTGCTTAGGATAATCATCGTCACATCATCGTTCATGGACAATAATACCAGAGGCGCAGCGAAGACATTACCGTGATTGCATTTTGATTTAAAACTTAAATTTTCTTCACTTGTGTCAAAAAAATACAGGACACTTAAAAGTACATCATAAATTTCTAAATCTGCCTGAGCTACAGTGACAACCAAAACTTTTAATGGCTAATTAGCTCGCTGGTACCTACAACGCGGTGCCACAAGCTATCTACGTAACGAAAATTAATTTCCTGTTTTAAAACTAAATTTACCTTTTGCTTGGAAACTTATTACATATTACATAATCGAATTTCGTGTATAATACCGTTCGAGGCCTGCTGGGTAAGACGCCCGGTGTACACGTATCGAGCGATGTGGCTATGTTGGGATCAAAAAATTTAGGTCTAAAACACCAACTACGTCTTGACTTACGAACGAACTTCTGAATATGAAGTTGTTACTGGTGGTAGGACCTCTTGTGAGTCCGCGCGGGAAGGTACCACCACCCTGCTTATTTCTGCCGCGAAGCAGTAATGCGTTTCGGTTTGAAGGGCGGGGCAGCCGTTGTAACTATACTGAGACCTTAGAACTTATATCTCAAGGTGTTTGGCGCATTTACGTTGTAGATGTCTATGGGTTCCAGTAACCACTTAACACCAGGTGGGCTGTGAGCTCGTCCACCCATCTAAGCAATAAAAAAAATAAAAAAAATATGAAGTAAAAAAAAAATACAGTTTTTGCCAATGCCTTCCTATTTCTGCCGCAAAGCATCCTGCTTTCCGATTTGAGGGATGAGAAAGCCATTATACAATTAAACTTCACGTTTCAAAGCTGGAGAGGCATACGCGTTGTAATATCCGTAAACTCAGGTCATCACTTAATTGGGTACGGTATGAACTCGGCCAGCGATCTAGAGCGAGAAATAAATAGCGAAATATTTCTAAAGCCCAAACCAGTGTAAAAAGACCGCCGTGTCGTATCCAGCCAAACAGACGGCCAATCTTAAAATATGCTTGTAGACCATTGTGCCCGGAGGCGCTACAAGCGGGCAGCTAAGCTCGCATATTGCCAATTTTCTGTATGGACGCACTTGAACCGTTGGATAATAGAGTGGCTCCAAAAATGACTAAATTAACCAAAATAACACAAACAATAGCGATTCACGTTGTTGTTAAGGATAACAGTACAAAATGTTTTTATCGGGACGCCAGTTTCGAAACTCATCGACTAAAGCGACTTAGGATACGGTAATTATTTATGGATATTTGTAATTTATTATAAACATTAAATGAACATACGAGCTCTCGTTCGCGTAATAGGTGTGTAGACATGGTCGAATCCCGCCTCCAACCTGGATAAATATACCTAGTGAATGTAACAAAGTTATCAAAGTCAGACCTCAGTCATTTCACAAATGACCGAAAATCCTTAAATCTTACCAGGAAAGTTAAGAAAATGTACATAATAAGAACGAAGGAAAAATTAAGTTTGTCGGATATGGTCCACGTTTTCTTCTAAATATACAGTGGACACTAAAAAAGACTTCATTCCGAGATGTCTGTACTAAAGGTGAACCTGTTATTTATTTACGTCAACCTAGCGATCATCCAAGAAGGTCAGCTAGTGAATAACTACAGAATAAGACCAAAATTACAGAATACGGCACGTTAGGAAATCCCCACCGAATGTAGTTCCGCCTTGTCGTGGCGGTGGGGCTTAAGCGTGCGTCCCTAAAATCGCGTGCAGAGGAATCTGTGTGGGACGCCGCGACCAAGAGAACTGCGCCCAGCTCTCCTTGGCTGCTTCCGTATTCACGGGTGCTCCTTGAGAGAGAGCGAGGGACTCTCTCCCCACGCCCTTTGCACTGGCAAAGGGAGGCATTCNAAAAAAAAAAAAAAAAAAAAAAAAAAAAAAAAAAAAAAAAAAAAAAAAAAAACGTTAGGAAATGCGCATTACACTTAGATAAATTTAGATGGCGACGTTTGCCTCATTTCGATCTTGTAAATAGATTTACGTATACAGTGTTGAAGATTGCTCATTTCCTGCAGTTTCCCATATTTGGAGTCACTTCCGGAGAGAGAAATTGAGGAAATGTTTATATCCGCCACTACGTCTCCGTGTTTGATTTATATGAATTCGACAAAATTACTTTATTATTAATTGGTTTTAGCCCTAATTGTATATGTACGTTCTTAAAGCTATTTTTTATGGCAATAAAAAATAATATAAAAAAATCTAGAGATAAGAGCTCATATGCGCCTGGGCCGTATATTAGTTTTCGTCTTATCCTTTCTAGGTTATCACACTCAGTACACACTACAGAAACGGCAGGATGCGTCGTCAGCCAGGTATCATCTTACGTAAGCGCTCACCAGTACCAAAATGCGTATAAGGACCCAAAGAAATGTCGTAGCTGAATTTCACAAAAACCTTGTCTCTATTAGTTGTTTCAAAAACTCTTTCGTGTGTCTTAACATCGAGGTATTGCTTTCTTCCATGATTAATTTAATTTTTGGAGTCGCTCAGTGCACTGTGGATCATCTTCTTTGGAATTTCTAACACAGTTCAGGTTTTTTGGACACCTACATGTCTAGGAACCCAAACTAGATTGTTTTGTACCGTGATATTAAGATTATGTATTCCGTCATACATGCAGTGCGTTGTCTAAAATTATAAATATTTTTTATAGATAGGATAGATCTTAAAGCCATAAAACAAGCCATACCTAATAATCATCTAGTACTCATACTCTTTCAAGTGAACTATATCAAATCGCCCTCGCAACATACCAATATAAACCTAATAAGGTACACGTATATTTTGTAATATTGTTTGGAAAATATGATGTTATTTTAGGCACATTCGAAATATCCCTTCGTGGCCTTTTGTTGACCTCTATATCTGAAAATTTCCGTGGAACAAATTGTTCTCTATTTTCGCTTCGACGGACCGTTATGCCGAATTTTGAGTTCTGAATGATATTTTTATTGAGAATTAAAAAGTAACTAATAAGTAAGTTGTTCGATTCCAACAACTTTTCGGCTTTTTCACTTAAATAACGAAATAATAAGTAAAATAAATCTACGCTATAAAATTCATGGTAAATTTCAAGCAAGAAAATTGAGTTAGAACCGAGTTTGTTTAAAGCATTTTTNAACAGCTCTGACATCTCAGTCAGTGAAGATTCAAGTGGATTCATAGTAACAGTTTAGTGAAGTGTGCAGAAGTGATTGATTGTAAAGATAACACTTTTCCAGCTGGTAGGTGCGGTTACTTGATAGAATAAATCATATAAGTAATTATATTGTAATTTTCCTTTATTTTACACTATTTCCACAAAAAACACAGTATTTCCGTTTCAACACACAACTACCCACCTACACTAGTACCTTGCTTATACTGTTTCGGATATCAAACAACGCAGAATGTAACTTTGAAACATTAAATTTTGTATCGTTATTTGAAAATATCTCTGCTTAAATTATTGTATGTGTATTTGCGGCGAATTATGACTGGCATTAAAAATTCTAAACTCAAAATATTACCAAAGAATTGTTCTGAATTTAATTGAAATCGATTAATTTGAAACGCGGCACTTAATTTTATCTTACCCCGTCCGTAACGCCTAATGGGCGACAAGATGCTTGAATTTTGTAACAGTGGCTGGCTACATGAGGAAGTAAAGTGTGCATTCGTAACCACAATGTAGACGAGTTTCCGCGTTGACCCAAATTTTAAATATGTAATACATATTTTTATCCACACTATTATTTAATGAATTCCAGTCATGATTTTCAAATTTAATGAGTTCTCGATATTTTGGCACTGTTGAAGAAGCCCGTAACCACGGGACTAAAGACAGCGGGTAGGATGTTTATTTTAAAGGGATTTGATGACCTAGTAACTAAGACCTTTAGGTCAAGTCTTATTTTTATTTTAATGAAAACTTTTTTATATGAAAAATGATATTTTGAAATGATATGAGATGAAATATAATCTCAGAAAAATGGTGGTCATTTACTGAGACTTTTTCAGTGGACTTTTTGAAGAATCCCGAGAAACTACGTTTAGCGGCTTTGTTTCATTTTCCCACATTTGTGCACTTTTACAGATACTAAACAGTTAATAAACCACCTTTATTACACAATTAAACCTGAAGAAACACCAAATAGACAAAATAAAACCAATCACACAACTTCACTCCTCGCGTTCCCGCCAAAAAGTCCGGGTAGGATGCTAGTAACAAACAAATGACTACCTTCTCTCTAATCCGTTTTTTGGTTTTACAGAAAAAAAAACCAATTCGAAATCTATTGTTGTATCCTACGGTGACAGAGGCGGCTGAATGTGATAATAACACCCAACCTAAATCGCAAATAAATGGGAATAGCTGCTATTCCATGCGGGTATTGTTGATTGAAATAATATATCCATCAAACCGTGATGGTTGACATGGTTACTTCGCAGCGAAATGATTTTTGCAATTCATTTTTATCGGTAAAATGTACAGAGGCACATAAAATAATCATTTAAGGTTGGACAAAAGCACCTATAAGTCGACAGCTTACCGCTGGCTTAGCGAATCTGAGCGCCTTCGCACCCACGAGTAACTTATGTAGTCGTTTTTTTCTCCTACCCAATCATTGGTAGCCTAAGGTGCTATTCCAACTACGCGCGGAGCAGTAAGTAGATGAGCTCACGGGCTTAACCTGAGATTATCGCTAACACTGACCGCGACAAGAGTAGTGCTTGGCTGAAACTACTATCGGATCGGAAATGCTGCCCACTGAAAAAATTCGGTGAGAAACTCACTGGATAGGTCATAGAGAGAATCGCCCTTTGACGGTTCTTGCGGGAGTGAAAGACACACTTTTACAATTAATAATAATTAACCTTTGATTTTATGTTTATCTTGTATCACGCTTATATTGTAAAAGGGGAAGATGTTGAGGGGATATTGACACTGATTAATAAACGGTACCCTGACGTTTCAATACACAACAACATCAGGTCTCGGTCGGAATATCGGTCACTTTCGCTTGAATATAGGCTAAATATAGGCTATATGATAAATATAGGCAGTCGAACTTATGATCCATTTGTTAATAAGTGGTAACAACGTGAATGCCGCTCACGACATGGCTTCTAAGTTTTAATTGTATGGTATAAAGGCTATTCAAACCTTCAGCCGTAAGCTCATAGCTGCACAACACCAGAAATAGGCAGTATGGTGATACTTACCCGTGCTCAAGCTCAAAATACACGATACCACTAGTAAAGCAGTTGAGAAAAAAAAATGTTAAATTTTAAAACTATATAAAAATTCAATGTGACTATTATTAACATGTTATCTTTCTTATCTTCTTGCAATGTACGCTATAAACATATTACTATATTATATTAATACGTGAAGCAAAAACTTTGTATCCCTTTTTACGAAAATTGCGCGGGCGGAGGAGTATGAAATTTTCCACACTTATAGAGAATATAGAGAAGAAGTGCACAATGTTAATATTTATTAAAATAATGCATAAGAGATACATTAAATCAATAAAGAAAACATTACACACACTACATACCATGTAGTTGACGCACACACGCATGCATACTATTTATTGTCAAACTATTGTTCTTGGCGTCTGTTGTCAAATTGAGAATACATTAAATATTGTTTGTATTAGTTTATATTTTTTATAGTGTAGTCTTGGCGAATTTTGGGATTAGGAAAGTATAAAATACAATCATAATAATGTACAAACTTACAATTCCAATTAATTATAGTCGAATTTCGACTACTGCGGGACTTCTAGTTACATTAAATTGTCGGTAATATTTATGACGTATATTATCACACACACCTCGTAAAAAAATATATTCTTTTTTTTATTCATCGTATGAAGAATGATTGACATAATTGCAACATCAGTGATCAATGCTTGATTATAATCAGGGCTTAGCAGTTAATGTTAATTACAATCGCGTAATTATCTTAGTAACGTGAGCTGACTAACTCTAATCACCGACCCCGTGAGGATATCGCTTTCAAACGTCCGCCACTATAATGTTTTAGAAATGCAGATTCATTTAGAACAACAAGTTATCATAATTGCTTAAACGTCACTAATATAAATAAGACTCTTGAATTAAAACGCTCGCGCGTTCCCATTATCAATGACAATAATTATTAATTAATTTTTTTAAATCTGCTATTAGCCTTGCGGGTCTATTCTGGCTTCATCCTGGCTAGTAGGCACGAGTACAAAGAGGCTCAGGCAGAAATAATTTACGAACATCTGCCCTGCTGATGCTTCGTTGAATCTAGCACCGGACCGAAATCATGAGACCACTGAGAAGATCCGGCGAGAAACTCGAGGCGAGGTTGTGTCTATGGGTTATGTAAATGTCAAACTCTTCGCATTCGCCGAGAACGATGGCCGGTGCTTGGAATGTCTATAAGCACCCAGAGTGGATCGAGAGGATCCGAAAGAACATCTCTAGGGCGACAGCGGCTATTCGTTGTTCCGTCGTCTGGGATGTAACTTGCGGCGGCTACGATAAGAGGATTATCATACCGTGCCGCTTTCTCGAAGAAATGACAATAATACATTGCAAAATAGGCTGCTACACGTAATTACCGACTTGTGACGTTACATGCACTTACTTTTAATTCATTTCGATGTCAAACTTATAATCAGTAAAATTCTCTTTTACTGGTGGTAGGACCTCTTGTGAGTCCGCACGGGTAGGTACCACCACGCTGCCTATTTCTGCCGTGTAGCAGTAATGCTTTTCGGTTTGAAGGGTGAGGCAGCCGTTGTAACTATACTAGAGACCTTAGAACTTATATCTCAAGATGGGTGGCGCATTTACGTTCTAGATGTCTATGGACTCCGGTAACCACTTAACATCAGGTGAGCCGTGAGCTCGTCCACCAATATAAGCTATAAAAGAAACTCTGACACCGCGACCGAGATTACGCTCACCTTTGTCATTTTTATTTGAAGAAATCGAATTTTGTATTCATTTGAAATTTCTAAATCCGAGACTTAAATGCGAGTAACCTAAATATGCTAATAATATAAAGCGTTATTATTAAAGAGTATTAATTAAGCAAAATAAAAAAGAACAAAAGGATATTTACCACATTAAGCCACAATATTTCCGGGTCCCCTTCATATGTCGGTCTGGGGACCGGCGAAGAGGGCCTAAGAAGACGACGTGCAAGCTGCTCTGCACGCGTTTTACGCAAGAGCATCCGGGTGATGGAAGGCCGGCTATCCTCGACCCACGCTGGTTCTGACCCAGCGGGGTATTCCGTAGGATAACCCATTCTAACCGGCGCCATCTAGGCGGGCTCCGGATAGCCTGCCGACCGAGAGGGCTGGTGGTCGTGGCGCCGACGACCGCNCTGCACGCGTTTTACGCAAGAGCATCCGGGTGATGGAAGGCCGGCTATCCTCGACCCACGCTGGTTCTGACCCAGCGGGGTATTCCGTAGGATAACCCATTCTAACCGGCGCCATCTAGGCGGGCTCCGGATAGCCTGCCGACCGAGAGGGCTGGTGGTCGTGGCGCCGACGACCGCCGGTCCGGCGTCCCGAGGGGGAGGTAGATGGGAGAAATGTGCTCCACACTAAATGCTTCACTCTCCCCCCTTTGCCTTTTCATGGGTTCTGTCTTTTAGTCAGTTCGACTCCGACATGCCCCGCCCTCCATCCCCAGGGGAGGGCGGAAGTGCGGCGATTTCCTCCTGACCAAAAAAAAAAAGCCACAATATTTCACGAAAAAATTACAGTGCATTGAACTGTACAATAATGTTCCAACATTCATTCATTCCTCCAGCATTAACAACAATGAGAATAAATAATGGCATAAATAGGTGCTCATTTAAAACAATAACATGAAAAGTAAACACAATACAGCTGTTTAAAAATATTTCAAAATTGTATTGAAACGAAATTTTGCGGTCATTAAACTTTGTTCATTTGCACAACGATTTCACTACAGACCGTAATGTAATGTATATTTAGTGTATGTAGTACATCGACCGTCGTCCTCTAGGATACATTACGCGCTGCCTTCCGTGTTCATACTTAATGAGGACGCTTCCTTGCAGTCGGAATCAACGCCGGAATGCACTTTACTTTCCGACGAGAGCCTCTCGCTTGTTTGTGTTACTAAATTAAATTCCTGAATGAAAAAAAGAACTTTTTTTGTTGTTGCATATATGCGTGGACGAGCTCACAGCCCATAGACATCTACAAAGTAAATCCCGCCATCTACCTTAAGACATGAGTTCTTCTTTTCTTCTATTCGTACTCTCTTGATAGAGTGGTCGTGGTCATGCATCAGTCGGATCCTGCGATACCGACGCTCTCGCGATGCGACGCCATGTGGCACGATGTTTCGCAGAGTGAGAGCAATCGTTTATGTTGGAGTGAGTCACAGATTTTATGAGGTCGGTCCATCGTGTTGGAGATCGTCCGCAAGATCTTTTGCCCTCGACTTTCCCTTGCACCACCAACCGCTCAATGGAGTCCTCTTTACGAGTGATGTGCCCGAAAAAGTTCGAACGAAGGTCTCAGTTTTTACAATACAACGGCTGCCCCACCCTTCAAACCGAAACGCATTACTGCTTCACGGCAGAAATAGGCAGGGCGGTGGTACCTACCCGTGCGGACTCCAAGAGGTCCTACCACCAGTAATAAATTAAAACCGAATTGTTTTTCTCTGACGCTTTATTAGAACCGATCTCATTATAATGTTGAATTTCACTGTTTTCCTTAGTCTTCTAGCATGCCCCACCTAGAGTTTACTAAAATTGCTATTTGGATGGCTTTTGTTATGAGTTTTAGTAGGTCGCGGACGAGGTCAAATGTTCGTATCAAATGTCAATACATTGTTAGTGACATGGACGGTGAACACTTAGTAAACTCACTTCATGTTATGAAATTTAACTTGGCTTAAAAACAACACAGGTTACTTACTGGATCAAATACGGTCACTATAATATCATTTATACAATATTAATCATGTTTAGTGAAGGGTATGACGATTATTTATAACTTATTCTTTTTAATAGTGTTCACGGGTGTTCACGAGTGCTCACGATTGACAACGTATTAATAATTTATTAAATTGTGATTGTGATTAAATTTTGGGGATTGGTCGTAATACGTTCTAATGATCTAAGATGTTAGATTGCTTGTAATCTTTCTAACCCCATAAGATATCAAAATTTTAGGATGGATTAAAAAAGTTTTTCTTTTAATATTTTAGTAAAATTTCTTGTCATCAAGAATAGATGTCGGAATAAGAAGCGATGTAAAGAATGCCCGTATCGAGTGGAGGCTCCACATTGTCTGCGGCCGCCACTAGTGCTTCCCTCGAGTACTTTGAGAGGGTACGTACGCGCCCTCAGGCATCCACTCCGTACGGAGATCCGGAAAAGATTAATTCCCCGAACTCAATAACCTATATTTTTAATAAAAATTTAATAAAATTTTTACGCTTCATTATACGTAATTTACTTTTTCTAAAGCGTTGTGGTAGGACCTCTTGTGAGTCCGCACGGGTAGGTACCACCACCACCGCTTATTTCTGCCGTGAAGCAGTAATGCGTTTCGGCTTGAAGGGTGGGGCAGTCGTTGTAACTATACTGAAATCTTATATCTTATATCTTGAAACTTATATCTCAAGGTGGGTGGTGCATTTACGTTGTAGATGTCTATGGGCTCCAATAACCACTTAACACCAGGTGGGCTGTGAGCTCGTCCGCCCATCTAAGCAATAAAAAAAAACTTTATTCAAATTTACTACACATTTTAATATTAGCCAATTAAGCTCAAAGACACAACCAGAGCGGTTGTTGATATATTTTTCGGTCTGCATAGAAAATAAACTATTTATACGATATATTAAACCCAGGAATCTCAATGATTTCAGACAATAATCTTGCAAACGTTTCGTTCTCATCTACTATTATTATCGTAGTTTTTATTTATTTGTTATATGTTCGTCAATTAGTTAATAAAGAATATTGCAATATGTAATTATATCGAAAAATGCTGCTACAATCCTAAAATTGACTGAATAACAAAAAACTTCTTTGTATCTTCTATAAATTAATACGTGAAGCAAAAACTTTGTATCCCTTTTTACGAAAATTGCGCGGACGGAGGAGTATGAAATTATCCACACTTCTAGAGAATATAGAGAAGAAGTGCACAATGCTAATATTTTTTTAAAATAATGCATAAGAGATACATTAAATCAATAAAGAAAACATTACACACACTACATACCATGTATTTGACGCACACACGCATGCATACAATTTATTGTCATACTTTTGTTCTTGACGTCTGTTGTCAAATTGAGATTAAATATTGTTTGTCTTTGCTAATATTTTTTATAGTGTAGCCTTGGCGAAATTTGTGATTATAGAAATATAAAATACAGTCATAATAGTGTACAAACTTACAATTCCAATTAATTATAGTCGAATTTCGACTACTGCGAGACCACTAGTACTCGTAAATATCCATAGGTAGTCAATGCTTAAAAAAATATATAAACTCAACGTCAAACTGAAACTTTCATTTCATACTCTTGGAAATATAATTTATCGTACCTATTTAATATACTAATGCGTTCCGGCCGCAGTCAAATAGCTCTCATCATTTTCATCATTCATTCATCCGTCGTCGGCATTACACAGACTCATACATTTTACAACTTAAAAAAAAACTGTTTTTATTTTTCATAAAACTGTCTGCATAATTTAAGTTTTTGTTTTTAATTGCTCTCCTATTTTTTTGTTCTATCGTGCACGATCGCAATCGCTTAAGGGCTTACAATGAAACTTAGATAAGACTTTTTCTAATGAACTTAAACCGACTCATATTAATAAACACTAATAGTAATAAATATCGAACCCGCAAATTGCTTAATCATTATACAATTGAGACCTAGACCTCAAGTCTCAAGGTGGCTCAACATCGTGATGTTTATGCGCTCCCGTAACCACTCAACATCAGATGGACCGATTCATCTGTGTGCGGTTTCATCTGCCTATATAATAAATAATAATAAAAACGTTCAGAGGTCGAACTAAACGGGCGTCCATCAGGCTTTATCGGATGCGTGCATCTACACGGGATAATCTCATCTATTCATTTCAATTTGCTGTCGTACTGATCGCGAATTATTGACGGAGCATAATCTAATCGAAATCCCTAAGCATGGCATTAAATATGCTCAGAGGACAATATAAAAAAATGTAGCAGACTAAAACATATTTCCAAATGAAAACTCAAACTGCTATTATATAGCTGCTATGTGGAAGTCAATCGTGAACATTTGTTGAGTACGTATTTCATTAGAAAAATTGGTACCCGCCTGAGATTCGAATACCGGTGCATCGCTCAACACGAATGCATCGGACGTCTTATCCGTTAGTCCCACGATGACTTCAAACTGTGTGTATGTTTGTATCTAATGGAACCTTTGAACGTAATTTTCACAGACTTCTAGATGTTCTATCGACTTGAAAATTTGCACACGCATCAAGAATAAAAGTCCGTTGTCCATGAAAATTCACATTTTTTTGATAACATTGCTATAATATCCTGACTAGTAAGTATAAAGATGATAAAAATTAGATAAGATTAATTCTTACTTTTGCTACTTAGGTGTGTGTTTTTGTAGTTTTTTTTAAAATACATAGATTAATTCTTGAATAATTTGAAGAAAAAAAAGTCGCCATTTCTTCATTTACGTTAGGTTAATGGCTAAAGAGGAATTTTATTGCTCAATATCCCAGTGGAAGCTGTTAACATGCAATAAAGCGCCATTCTTAATTGAGTAAATTGCCTAACAGCACACGAATTCATTTGTAGAAAAAAATACGGTGTTACATTTCTTTTGCGGCTCAAGATTATATCACGTTTTGCCGTTTTTCCTTTGCATTTTATTCCTGTTCGTGCGATAAGAATGGATAGGATACTTGTACTTTACCTTGCGAGTGCGACCACCACCAGAAATTACCCAAATGAATAAATCAGTTTGAGTCTTAATACACGTTGTTATTCCTTATTCGTGTCGTCCGTGAGCATAATAATATCTTCGTTGTCAAATCTCCCGCGACTCTTTGGAGATTTCGGCATTTACAGTATTGTGACTGATAAGTAATATTTATCATTTTCGCTTAGAAAAGTTATCCTTATTGCGTATAGCAGATATTGGTTTGACAGTGATATGTCAAGTGTAAGTATATTTAGCAAAATTTTGGTACCTGCTCTTGGGGTCTGATTGAACACTGTCATAGTCGTATCAAACAATTCAGATCATTCGAAAATTCTGTTTTTTTTACCTATGCTGATAGCCTTGGGAGGCTATTTCAGCTTCTTGACGTGTAGGTGAGCTCACAGGGCTCAAACCGGGAGTGTTGCTAACACTAGCCCTAGTAAGAGCAGCGCTTCGCAGAATCTACCACCGGATCGGAAACGTGACCCACTGAGAAGATCCGCCGAGAAACTCAGTGGGCTGTGTTTATGGGTTAATTCACTCGTCGAGCCCTTCGTCGCAAGCGACGGGTTCGACGAGGACGGTGACCATTGCTTGTGGTACCTAAAAGCACCGTTAATAGATCGGGAGGAACCGTAATGACGTGTTTAGGGCGACGTCGACTGTTTACCATGCGGTCTACAGGATCGGTTATATAAATTCCGTAATTACTATATAATTGAGAACTTAGAGCTCAAGTCTCAAAGTGTACGACGACATTCATGTCTGTGAACTCCCGCAACTACTCAATACCAGGTGGTGAGCTGTAAATAAAAATCTGCTTTTTTGATAGCATGATCCCATCATCTTCTTAAGATAACCTAATAGATATAGATATGGAATATCAATTTTATACTTACATCAAAACAAACAATACGTTTACACATTCATTTTATTCTTAAACTATTCATAAGAGTTCACATTTAATATTTATGTGCTGTACTAACAAAAGCACAATAATAAATTTGCATAACGTAAAATTAATTTATCTATTGCTAACAAAGGCAAGTGCAATGAGCTTGTAACTTATCCGATTGTAAGTTCAAACAGATATAGCAATAGGGATATTTCCTGTGTTGCATTGCGTACAAAATTGTTAAAGAAAACTCCTTTTTTTTTAAATATAAATATAGCATAACTAGCTGACCCGGCAAACGTTGTCTTGCCATATATAAGATTTCTAGAGAATTTCTAGTGTAGAATAAAAATTACTAACTTATTGGAAGTGTATAAGGATGTGGAATATGAGTGAAAAAGGCCTGGAGCGCTGTGAACGATGAGGGAATGTTGTTTAAAAATAACAAAACACCGAACATTAATTGTTTTAATTTATTAAAAGTAATCTAATATATAAAATTCTCGTGTCACAGTTTTCGTTGCCATACTCCTCCGAAACGGCTTGACTGATTTTGATGAAATTTTTTGTGCTTATCCGGTATCTATGAGAATCGGCCAACATCTATTTTTCATCCCCCTAAATGTTAGGGGTAGTCCACCCCTAAATTTTTTTTTTAAATTTTTAGACAAAATTTTTAATTTCTCTTTTTTTATGATACAACATACAAAAATACATACAATCCTCAATTTTCACCCTTCTACGATCAACCCTTATTTTTTAATAGCCATTTTAGTAATTTAATCATAGTTCCTCTCCGGTCGAAAACTGATCAATCGTCATTTAATTAGTTATCCGCGCCAGATGTCTACAGGTGTCNGACATCTGGCGCGGATAACTAATTAAATGACGATTGATCAGTTTTCGACCGGAGAGGAACTATGATTAAATTACTAAAATGGCTATTAAAAAATAAGGGTTGATCGTAGAAGGGTGAAAATTGAGGATTGTATGTATTTTTGTATGTTGTATCATAAAAAAAGAGAAATTAAAAATTTTGTCTAAAAATTTAAAAAAAATATTTAGGGGTGGACTACCCCTAACATTTAGGGGGATGAAAAATAGATGTTGGCCGATTCTCATAGATACCGGATAAGCACAAAAAATTTCATCAAAATCAGTCAAGCCGTTTCGGAGGAGTATGGCAACGAAAACTGTGACACGAGAATTTTATATATTAGATTATAATTGAAGACATGAGTAGATCAAGGGGTTAAGTATAATTTTTAAGATTTTTTAGTTTTTACATTGAATGAACGCGTTATGTGCTTATAAGCCATATTAGACCTTAAAACGCCGGGCTTAAAGGCTATTATTATTAGGCTAATTTAGAAATTGCATGTGATGAAGGAACTATTTACGAAAAAGTACAAGTAACAAAAGTTTGATGCTCGTTTTCTCAAAATTAACAGATTGTATCATATCCCCTTCATCCACCCATATCTTCAATTGTGAAATGTAACAGCTATCTTCCTCGCACGCATAGACCAACAACGCAGTGACGTCACTGATTATTCTCTGCGTCCTTTTTCAGTATTAGAAAATTATCCCCACCGCGACATTTAAAAGGCATTTTAAAGTATTATGTATTACTAAAATGGCTCATTGCTGTTCACAATCACACAGTACAAGAGTAATAAATTAAATAACCCTAATAAACAAGCTTCTCTGTAATTATGAGTGCAAAATATATACAATCTCACTTATAATTATAATCACACGCGATACATATTATTCGTCATGTTTGGTTTTTTCCGCCAACGATTACTAACTTAATTATTTGTGAAACATGCAGCGTTATTATATATCAACAATATGTTACATAATATATTATCTACTAGCGAAATCCGGTCACGCTCCCTTGCGACTATTAATAATTGTATGAATAACCTGTTTTTTTTTTTAAACGGCACTCGCGCTTCCTATTGTACTTTGATGGTACTATGACTGAATCTTCCCTGAAGCTCCAACGACAACTGCACCAAGTTTCATCACAATCGGATGAATGATTTGGAAACGCTTATTTTATTATGACATACAGTCAAACCTGGATAAGCGAGAACTGGATAAGTGAGAAAACTCTATAAGTGAGAGTAATAGCCAGGACCCGTCATTTTAAGCTCCCAAAACCTCTATTAGCGAGAAACAGAAACCTCTCTAAGAGAGAGTCGTTTCTCCCTCATGGACCTCCGTAAGTGAGACTGCTACTTATCTATACCTCTATAAGCGACAGTCGAGCTTTATNGAAACAGAAACCTCTCTAAGAGAGAGTCGTTTCTCCCTCATGGACCTCCGTAAGTGAGACTGCTACTTATCTATACCTCTATAAGCGACAGTCGAGCTTTATTTATTTATATTATTTAGGAGGAACAAATGACAAAACAAACTACAAATTTAACATCTGCTATTTTATGACTCATTCTTAACTTTCGGGGAACTTCCTACCATTGTTTTTGTATTGTTTTCTCGTCAACATTGAACCTATTCTATTTCGTGGAACTAAATAACGTTGTTATTTTATCGCATTATTTTCGAATGGACACGTGTGCCTGTGTACCATCCTGTTTGTCGGCCTTACTCAGTTTATCGTTAATCAATTGCGAAAGAAAGTTCTGTTCTGCATCATGTCGAAACGGAAAATTAAAGTACTGTCATTAAGTGATAAAATAGTGAATGCGTTTGAATCCGGAAAATCGCGAAATGAAATTCATTATGAGCATTGCCGAGAAACTCGGGTTAGTGAGAAACCTCTATAAGCGAGAATGAGATTGTGCTCCCTTGAACTCTCGCTTATCCAGGTTTGACTGTATATGTATAAATCATAATTGTACTACAATATTTGTTGGTATTCGTTGCTGGATAGTGTAGTGTATAAAAGATAACGAGTACATAAAGAGTAAAATAATTATATAATGAACCAATTTTGGTTATCAAAATATAATAGAATTTGTATGTATGTTTGTTTATATGATGGTATTGATGGATGAAGACGGCATAGTGTTAAACAAAACTGATATTAACATGTGTCTCAATTGAATATTATTTACCTATAAATTTTTTTGTTGCTAATGAATAAAAAGTCTAATTAAAATATACATATTATAGCTTATTTATTGTATGGCAAACTTTTCGTATCTTGTTGTTTTTTTTTCCGTGTTTTTCGATTTTTATTTAGACACGTACGAATTAAGATTCTTTTTTGTTTTGTTTTAAATTTCAAATTAATAAGCATCGAAATCAAATTTACTATTAGGTTTACACTCTAAACAATTTATTGTCAAAATTATGTGACATTTACGTTCAGTGTTGCAATCTTGAGACATCTTGGAAATCAATGGTCTTGCCAGATTAAAAACTGTAGAACTAATGATTTTTTTCAAATACCGACGATTTCTCAAAGTTGCACATTAGTCTTGAAAATAACCATACACGTGTCACAAAATTATTTTCAATTTTGACGTGTATGTGTATTCGTTCGTTAGGATTTGCCCTGGTTAAGATGTCCCTTCGAATGTAACTCAATTGTTTGGGCGTCGCATCAAAATAAATATAGTACAATATTAGAACCCATATTATGTAGAACAATTTCAAAATGTGTCTATACCTAAGATATTATCAGCTATTGTCTTTTTTTTAAATGAAGGATTGTGGCCCGAAGAAAGGTTTTTCCAGCTTTACCAGGACATCAGCTATTGATAAACTTGACCTAAATAAATAAATACAATTAACTACTTCTTCTGAATATTAGATAGAATTTTAAATAATAATAAAAATCTAACTCATTTATAAGGTCAGCATACCTTATACTTTTCGCTTAATTTATTCAAATAATATATATTCATAAAAATATTACTTAAATAATACGATTGAATCTAAACATTTCTAATTACATTTATGCCATACTTCCCCATTCTTATAGTCGATTCATCTCGCACACAGTTACCGGGTCACGTGCCCCGGTCATAACTCAAACTCGCAGTTCAATGCATGCCGGTCGCGTGCTCAACCCTGAGCTGTCAACCACTGACGTCTCATGATGTATGTTAGATGGAGGTTGGAAACTTAGAAATTGAAATTATAGAGGAGATACTTTATCATGTTTATTGTCTGCGGGAAGATGATCGCGTTTGAAGACCAAAGATGTGTTGATAGAATTGCTTAAGAAGTAATCTGTATACGTGTAGTGATAGAATGAATGCGGAAACAGATTTCTGTTTATGTCAAAAATATTTGTGCAGGTTTGCGCGAGCTAGGCTATACAATTTTTAACACGCTGTTATTAGCTTGACCTGTTCTGTCAATAAAACAGTACTTTCAACGTAATCTTTGCCAATATTCAAGATTTAACAAGGACCGATGATAATACAACAATTTTATTAATTTCTCCTAACATGTTGATGACCAGTGGGAAAAAATACCATTTTAGTACGATGTGTTAATACAGCGTGTTGTTTTTAGTTTTAAATACATTCTTTTTATTTATTAAGGGAGGTAGGCAGTCACTTTATATTTTAAATGCTATCTCGCGGGATTAATGCGCTCGCGTATTCCCAACTTAAACTTCTAATATACAAATTCAAGTTCCAAGTATTTTTACTGCTTCATTAATAGCATATAACGCATTATATACATAATTGCGTATACGCATGTTATTTTAATTAATTAAGCAATTTTTTTTAATTGTTCACAACTTATAGTGACGATATGGTAATGCTCATTAAAACAATCGGTTTCGTCCATTTTAGATTTACCTCTGTTCTCTTATCTTGAGTACCTATGACGAAAACAATCAATGGAACGCGACTAAAATTAATTGTTGAAATGACTTTAAAAATTGCATCAAATCTTCGCGCATTTGACTATACTATTTTAATTTAACTAAAAAATTGATTTTTACATCACAATGATTAAATTGTTTTAATTCCTATTAAATATATTATTTTTTAGTATTAATTGGCTAAGTTAGGCACTATGTAAAGCAGACATCCTATCTAATTTTAAGCAGCTTCCGAGAGCCAACAGACGTCACTACTATTGATATACGACAGTTTGACAAGTATACAAACTGGAATGTATAATTTTTCGTGCGGACTTGCAACATGCCCTCTAATTAAATTAATTTGTTATTTCTATAATTTTATTATTTTAATGTACAACATTTGAATTTACCCAGCAAAGTTTGAAATAGAAAGAAAACCTAAGTATAGGATGTATGGCAAAATAGTGTTATAGCGATTGAACATGAGATGCATAAATTATATAGAGCATCAAACTTAAATTATATAATTATTAAGATTTCTGCTTTGCAGGTGCATTTAGTACTTGCGAACTTAAGTAATGTCTAATGCTTCTACTTTTCGACCCGCGCCATTTTCAAACAGCGATACATTTTAAAGAAATTTCCACTTAGAGAAACACAGACAGTGCTAAAACAATACTATAACATCAAAACTAAACTCTAGTTAATAGAACATAAGGCCTTATATTTTGGTGTCGCGGAGCATTAACGCTGCTTCGTATGACGGGAGCTCGGCGTCCCCGTGGTTCGATTGGCAACGCGGACACGGCTCTGTAACCGTCTCCTAAAAACAAAAATAAAAAAAATATTTTCAAAATTTGAACGCAGGATTCAAAATGTCGTGCAACGTAAATGTAGATTATGGAAAAAATGGGAATGTCTTTTCAAAGCATTTTGATCACTATGTTCAGTTGTGTTTGTTCAAAGTTGAACATATCGAGTAACGAGAAGGAACTCAACTAAAACTTTGAGCAAATCTTTGATTACCCATTTTTTCAAGAAGACCCACCTACTTATATAACCTCGATTTTAGGGTAACACGTGAAGGATCAAAAACGAAAAATAGCCTTGAAATACATAGTGGAAAATAAAAGTTATTTTTTATTTTATTTTTATTGCCAAGTTGGGTGGACGAGCGCACAGCCCAACAGGCCGTAAGTGGTTACCGGAGCCCATAGACATCTATAAGGTAAATGCCGCCACCCACTTTGAGATATGGGTTCTAAGGTCTCAGTATAGTTACAACAGCTGCCCCACCCTTCAAACCGAAACGCATGACTGGTTTACGGCAGAAACAGGCATTTTAAAAGCTCACGAACCTGCAAGATATGAGCGCAGTCCTTGTGATGCGATTGTCCTTCTGCCAGAGTCTCATATGCCGGTGGAGGTCCTGGTACATCAATTTGAACCTGCAAAAGAAGAACACATTTCAATTCATTCATGATCGTATTATTCACTTTAGTTTGGCCTAGCCAAAACCAAAAAAGGCTATTAAAGAAATTCCCAAATTAATACCCAATTAATTTTGAACACTCTTCTCTTTCTCTTTCTCTTTTTTTCTTTATATTTAAATAATGTATGCGACCTACTATTTGCATGGAATAAAAAGCTTATAAAAA
The DNA here is from genome assembly GCF_003987935.1 of Bombyx mandarina. The sequence goes on along the minus strand of NW_021011476.1, from coordinate 1,356,332 downwards.
TAAAAACTTTGAATACATGTAATGTTTTCTTTGGTGCTCACGAGTCTTAGACATAATTAGAACTACTTTTAATTAACGGCTTAACCTCGCATTTTTATTGTCATCGTATTATTATTTCCGACGCTTCGTATACAGTACAGTTGTCATGGTCACCGATGACTACAGTCATTCGTCGCAGTTTTAATTAAATACCTAATGTTTTTGTCCGAAGACAACAAATTAAGAAGCGGACGGTTAGCGTGGTATGGACATGTGATGCGTAGAGAGAAGATGCATGTGACTAGGAGATGTATGGAAATGGTAGTGCAAGGTAGAGGGGGAAGAGGTCGACCGAAGAAGACATGGATGGAGTGTGTGAATGACGATATGAGAGAGAGGAGTGAGTGTTGAGATGACGGCTGATAGAAGAGAATGGAAGAGAAAAATTAGCTGTGCCGATCCCACCTAGTGGGATAAGGTGGAGAAAAAGAAGAAGAAGATTTTTGTCCGAAGACAATAAGAACCTGTGTGCTAAGTTAAAACGTATACGAAGTGCTTTCTTTCGAAAATCTAACACGGAATCTTTCACAAGAAACCCAACAAACAAACAATTGAACGGTGTAGACCTAAATCTGATTTATAAAAAACTCCAATGATAATTTTTAGCAATATTAGCTTATTCTAATTAGGCATAAAATCTTCATTTGGTCTATTCCGAATATTTTAAGATCGAAATAGCCATATCTGTTCAGGCATTCTCAAGTAGTGCTATAATATTACTATAGTATTTTTATTTATGTACGGCGGGCACCAATGTATCTCATGTATCCCAGGCGGGTACCAATTTTTCTAATGAAATACGTACTTAACAAATGTTCACGATTAACTTCCACGGTGAAGGAATATCATCTTGTAATAAAAATCAAACCCGCAAAATCATAATTTGCGTAATTACTGGTGATAGGACCTCTTGTGAGTTTACACGGGTGGGTAGATACCACCGCCCTGCCTATTTCTGCCGTGAAGTAATGCGTTTCGGTTTGAAGGGTGGGGTAGCCGTTGTAACTAACTATACTGAGACCTTCGACCTCATATCAAGGTAGGTGGCGGTATTTACGTTGTAGTTGTTTATAGACTCCGGTAACCACTTAACACCAGGTAGGCCGTGAGCTCGTCCACCCATCTATGCAATAAAAAAAATTCAAAAATTTTAATACTTTTTTAGAAATTCCCAATTAAACGCTTCATACTCAACGTATCCAAGTTAGAACGTTCTCCTGTGTTACACAACAAGACAACAACAAACATTTACGACCCTTACACATCTTTAACACTACACTAACCACTCAATGGGCGACCAAACTACATACCTACACTATATAATCCTAATATATATCTTTGTTACAGATGGCAAAATACATTTGAAGATTGCTCAAAGACGTTAATCAAAAAGCGATTGTAATGGTGAGTACAACGATAAAACTCTATAAGTAAATGAGTTTACCTAAACACAAATAAACAAAAGACGTATGACTTTATTAGTCTCTAATTAGTATCAATAATTCAAAATATAAATAATACAATAAGCAACCAGAAATTAATCACAAAAGTTTAAAAAAGACGATATAAAGGACCTTACTTAAATTAAAAGAGCGATACTAAAAAAATTAACGGCAATATAAACCTATCACGAACCATGTTGTCATATATAAATAACTAATAGTTGCGTATTACTCTGCGGTTAGCCCATCATGTAATTTTAGCCCCATATGACGTAACACTTACTGAAGTAATTTTCGCTCGAGTTTTACAAGGTGTAGCAAACAAAAAAACAGTTATCCTGTTCCCTATTTTAAGCATGTAAACAAAGAAAAACTACAGCCTTTTGTTTATTGTTTAGATGGGTGGGCTCACCTGGTGTTAAGTGGTCACTGGAGCCCATAGATATCTACTAAGTGAATGCCCCCACCCACCTTGAGGCAAAAGTTGTAAGGTCTCAGTTGTTACTCCACCCTTCAGAATTTATTGACACTAAATTAAAAACAATTGATAGGGAGAATCATTTCAAATTATGCTCTTAATCCTTGTAATACAACATTGGCTGAATATGCACGTATAACTAGTATAGTAACATCTGTTAACATTTGACTAACGCGGCCATAAAGTTTCATAATAATTAATATTTAGGGGATTATCGCTTTACGTCAGAGATTAACTAACAGGCCCTAATTAGTTTTGGTCGGATGATTTTGCAAGTCTAGACACTGTCGAATGACGTCATAGGCGGTTTCATGAAAAAACCCTACCACGTAAATGTACGCAAATTAAAAACTGCACATGTTCAAAGTTGCACTAAATATCTTAGAAATTTGCACTTAATAATGTTACGGGGCAATTTAGAGAGGACGCTTAGGTTTGAAACTAATAGGCAAGTAAGTAAATCTACTTGCAACGTCGCAGAACTTGAATCACGTTTTCAAACACAATAACTAATCTATAATTAACCTACTAAGATATTGATAGCTAAATTTCTGATATCAATGATAATTTTGGTGTACCCACCGAAATAACAAAAAAAATATATATTAATCGATAAAAAGATACTTGATCTCGTCGCTGCATCGAGAATCTGCAGTAATCTCATTTTATTTCGAACGTGCAAATGTAAACATGATGGTTAATAGTAAAAAGTATGTATTCCCTAAAAGGTTATAATATGTAGATAATTGTCAACTCTCTCTGTGTCAATTTGTGATCGGAAACTCGATAGGGTTGTCGATAAACAATTTTATATCATATCGCACCTTTAGAATTGACGTGACTTAATTCAAAATTCTAATTTTTTTGGTAAACGCCAAAAATGTGTATTTGAAGAATTATAATTTTTCAGTTTTGATTTTAATACTTTAATCCTTAAAACGCATAGGTACCTTAAAGTTTAAAGTATGCGCTTGATTTCAAAATGACGGAAAGTGTACTTTGTCCTTTTTTAACTAAAATTTAAATTACATTTTTAATTTTTTTTAAATTATTTTATAAATTAATAGTATAAATTTTATAGTCGTATAGATAGATGGAAGGAACATTGTGTACAAAATCTTGCTCCCATCGTGCGCACATACATGGCTTATGTTGCAAGCTAGATTTTGTTTCTTTTTACTTGTGTTTTTTTTGTATCTTTTTAGCTTGTGATGTGAATTATGTGCCTAATAAATAAATAAAATAAATAAATAAATTCTTTCAAAGTATAAAATACATTTCTATAAATTTTTTATTAGTTAAACCAATTCTAAAGGTGGGATATGATGACATAGCGTGTCGCAACAACAGTAAACAAGGTACCTTTATACAATACATCCTTTGCCTTTACACGTTTATAAAACTCGTCAAGCATTCGCGTACTCCCCACAAAGTACCTACAAGTGCACTGTATACAACACAACGTACACTGCACGAGCACGACGAAAGCCGTATCGCTCAAAAGATCCTCGTCATTCCACTAGAGTCCACGTAATTGGAACTGCGCTGGTAAATTTTAGTTACATTCCATTACCCCTCGACTCGAGTTCGCCGTCTATTCGCAGTTTGCACGGTTCGCTTCCAATAATTGACTTAAGGGCCCGACATTCGATTTTCGAGGCCATCCGGTGCATCATTACAGAATATGTGAAAATTTAAAAGCGATTCTGTAATATGTAAATACATGATTGTATTTTTTTACATATGGTTCGAAATTTCTTTTTTTTTTCGTATTAGTTATTGAATTTATTTATGTTTCTTATAGATTAAACTACATAACTGTTGATAGTCATAAATTGAAGTAATAATATGAAAGAAGAATCATGTTTCGTTGAAAAAAAATTGTTTCGAAATAACGATCATTTGCATAATAATATATATTTTTTTTTAAATGAACGACGTCCTGTGCCTTTATTATATTTTTTTCTGTAACTACATAAAATTACGGATGTAGTTATAATTGTAGACGATTCGTTTGTAAAAACTATATAAAAAAATAAAGTTATTTAGATCTGTTAATAAGTAGACTGATGAGACTGCCAAAAATGTCTAAGTCGTCGTGGCCTGCGCGATAAGACGCCCGGTGCATTCGTATCGATGCGATTGACCCAGTGTTCGAACCCCGCAGGCAGGTACCAATTTTTCTAATTAAATACGAACTTGACATTTTGAAAAGAAAACAACATGCATAGAAGCTATATTAACACACACCGAATTCAGGTTATTGTAAATTAGTACTCATTAGATTCGGGTCTAGATCTTCGGCTGTAGAGAGCGGTAGACATAATTGAAACTACATACGTGTCCGGTCATCGTTCTCGTCGAACCCGTCGCTTGCGACGAAGGGCTCGACGAGTAAATTAACCCTCAGACACAGCCCACTGAGTTTCTCGCCGGATCTTCTCAGTGGGTCGCGTTTTCGATCCGGTGGTAGATTCTGCGGAACACAGCTCTTGCTAGGGTTTGTGTTAGCAACATCGTCAGGTTTGAGCCCCGTGAGCTCGCCTAGTTAAGGTTACGCTAAAATAGCCTCTAATGCTATCAGTTTAGGTAGGAGAAAAAAAAATACCTCGTGCTTAATTACAAAAACTGTAAGTATTCGAAAATTCCGAATTAGACGAGAGATGATTCCATATTAGACAAGAATAAAAACGCTAAATTAAATCGTTAAAGTGGTTTTAATTATATGCACTTATTAGATCAGAAACTCGGCTGACGAAGCACACTACACTGCATTACGAGCTAATAGCTATTAACAAAGTAATCCTACTGAAACCACGGAGCCTAGAGCGGAAATAAACGCTCGACTGATAAAGTAGAAAAGTTCAGATTTAACCAAGGAGCACTCGGAGCGGCCTAGTGCTCTAAGTAAATCTGCGGGAATCGAGGCAGAACGAGGCACCGCACTGATGGAGCATGTAAAACCGCGCGCCGTAGCCCGCCGGTCCGTAACCAATTATCGCAAATGTGATTTTTATTTCGCTCCAGTCTCGGCGGCCGTTAAATCTAGGATCTGTATCCCCTAGGGCCGGCTTCCGATTCTGATTGATGAGAATACGAAATGCGCTCGTGTCGACGCTCGTTACGGTTTTAATTAATATAAAATATGATCATACAACAAATTGTGATTGTGAATTAAATCGATATTCGGAATGTTGAGTTGAGGACATGTTTTTTTTTTTTTATTGCTTAGATGGGTGGACGAGCTCACAGCCCACCTGGTGTTAAGTGGTTACTGGAGCCCATAGACATCCACAGCGTAAATGCGCCACCCACATTGAGATATAAGTTCTAAGATCTCAAGTATAGTTACAACGGCAATTCTTACTTAAATCCCACTTTTATTGATTAGTTCAAAGCTAAGCGTAGGATAACTGCTATCGGCATAAATGATTTATCATGATAAGAACTTTGTCACAAACCGCCAATGATATCGAATTTAAATAATATTAAAAGAAATCAAATATTTGGACTGCCAGACATTAATATAAAAAATTAATTACAAAATTATCTGATTTATAAAAATGTTGGTTTCATTATTAAACCGACACATACCATCATATATGCTAGAACAGCATCATATTCCTTTATCGATGAAATAGTTCGTGAACACCAGAAGATAACAGTTTGACTGTTTTATCTAGTTTTCTACCGAAATCTAACTCGTAATGTAACAGGAGGATATGTTTTGTTTTACATTAGATACGTAGACAAGGTCACGGTCTAGTCTTCAGTGATCATCTAAGTCCATAGACATAACAATGCAAATGCCACCGCCCTATGAAATGAGGCTGAAGTCCTAATTATATTGTATTATGACTGTCCTTCCCGTCGTGCTATTCTTCACGGCTTAAATAAAAAGGGCGTTGGTAGTGGTACCTATCGGTGCGTTAAAATGTCTTTACGTTGATAGAGCCATGATAATTTGGAAAATCTTTATTGTATTGTAAAATGGTAGATTGTTGAGCTCTAATCGTGATCGCATGAGGAACATCGCTATGTTTATGTTAAAAATATATATTGTAAATGATATGTTTAATCGAGAATTTACTTTTGGAGCGATCATCAATCAAAAAAGATAAACATCGGTCTGTTTGAATTTATTCCGAAGAAAAACTACATAGCTATATATCTGCGGATAACCTTACCGCGATATATTCAATTAAATGTTATCTTGTGTTTTGTTTAAAGACTCTGTGAACTATATGAAGTATGTTGAATTCGATATGTTACAAAACTCTGAACAGTGGTTAATGTCTCTTATTGTAATAGAATGAGAACATTATCGTCCTGTCACCAGCCAGCCTTATTCGATAATTCCTACATTAGAACGACTCACTTACTTTTTAAACTACTAATCCATGTTACCCTGCATGTATGATGTTGGATGGATGAATGGATGGATGGATGATGTTAATACCAATCAATATAATGGCCCAAGTAAAAGCAAAAGAAATATTGTAATTGGAAAATAAAATAGTAGATATAAAACATCAGTTTCGGAGAGGAAATTAAATTCCTCAACTGAAAGTAAACTCTTCGTACGAATTAGTTATTTATGTTCACGACTGCACGGAATCAAATATTAACACTTCTACTAAATCTTGTTATACGAAACGCTACGTATTACACTAAACTTACGTTTATTTATAATTAATTACGTTGAAGTATTTGTAACGGAAAGTTTGTAATTGTTTAAACGAATTTATTCTTTGTCACTTATTCTTGATGTACCTTGAGAATCAGTACACCGTTTTATTATTAATTTACACACAGAATAGCTAGTGGTAGGAAATTTCTCAAGTTGAGCCCGTGAGCTCACATATCCAACCGTGAGAGGCTGAAATAGCCCCTTCGTTTTTTTTTTCCTACCTAAGCTGAGAGCCTTGAGAGGCTGTATCAGCGTAGCCTTAACTAGTAGGTGAGATCACGGGGCTCAAACCGGAGTGGTGCTAACACTGGCTCTAGCAAGAGCAGTGCTTCGCAGAATCTACCACCGGATCGGAAACGCGACCCACTGAGAAGATCCGGCGAAAAACTGAGTGGGCTGTGTCTGAGGGTAGCCCCTAAGACCACCAGCGAATACATAAGGGGGAAAAAAACACAGAAAAAATTTACAAACGCCTGTGTAGTTTCCCTCTGAAATATTCTCAATTAAACCATAAATTTAAAATCTGTCAGTTTAACGCTTTTGAATTACCAACAAGTTGTGTAGCTTTAACCTCGCGCTATGTCCCTTCGAAGTTTCAATGTCTTCCGAAATACTGGGCACATTCGTGCATAAAGGCAGCTTTTGTACAAGAGTTTCTCGCTACGAATTAGAACACGTGACTAAGACTTGTGACTTGAACTCTTTAAGTATCCTTCAAACTTCAAACTCAATGGGATCGCGATCGAGTTGTCAAACAATATGGCCTTAGAATTATTTGGGAAATGTACTTATTATTTATTGCTTAGATGATTTGCAAGAGATCACGTTTTGTCTGGTCACTGTTGCCAATAGGAATCGCAATTGCCCGCCATTCATCTTAAAGTATATAGTCGAAGGCCCAATTTTTTTTAAAAACCGCTTTCTGATCCTTCAAAACGAAATACATAGACTGTTGCGCGTCAAAAATAGGCTAGACAAAGATATTACTTGATAATGAATAATAAACATAAAAATACTCAAAGATGTAAAATGCTAATTTCAGTACTCGGACAGAAAAGCTCTGCATACTATACCGAGTGAAATCTATTGTGGACCGACATACTCGTACACTGGGAACCGTCATTAAATTTCACCAATCCTTAATCGCTAAATCAGTTTACTTTTTTAATATCAGCTGTATCGCTTTTAATATCAGCCGTATGTATGCTCGTGTGCCTACAAAGGCAAAAAAAAAAAAAATGTAGGGTATTATTAATCTTATACCTTTAAACGAGCAATTCTTGTATATTAATATATATAATCTGAATCTCGGAAACGGCTCCAACGATTTTCATAAAATTTAGTATACAGGGGATTTCGGGGGCGATAAATCGATCTAGCTACGATTTATTTTCAGAAAATGTTGTTTTATTCGTGTTTCCAATAATCAACTCTTCCCGACATCTATTGGCGAATAATAATACTATTTTTACTGCTTTGAAGGCGTTATAAAAAAAAAGCCGAGCAATGCTCGGTCATCATCTAGTATAATATATAGAAGAAAAATTTGTTCGCTTCGTTTGTCTAATAGTTTAGTGACTAATTACTGTACTGTATATTTATATACATATATAACAATTGTAACAGTGTTTTCGTATCACGTTTAGTGTCGCTTCTAAATTCTGTGACACTCCCAATCAGGACGAAAACTAATTAAAATAATCTAGTTGTTTGATTACTGGTTACGACCTTGTGAATGAAGCCGAATTGTTGGACATAGTAACCAAACGAAATATTACTAGTACAATATCAAATATATAAGTGGGAAGATCGGTACTTTTTGGTTAATTCACACTGGCACACTAATTTTATTTTAAAATAAGAAAATATAAATGATAGTTATAAAATTGACATGACGATGTTACGAATATGTATGTAGTATTTTTTTTGAAAGAATAACAGATTTTGTTGTTTAACTAGATTTCGCCATACCATCCCACATATATATATCTATATATCAATACGTGAAGCAAAAACTTTGTACCCCTTTTTACAAAAATTACGCGGACAGAAGAGTATGAAATTTTCCACACTTATAGAGAATATAGAGAAGAACACACACACATATACTCTTTGTTTATTGTCAAACTTTTGTTATTGCTTAAAGTCTGTAGTCAAATTGAGAACAGGTTAGTATTGTTTATCTTTAATATTACGAGTATTTGTCTATAGTGTAGTCTTGGCGAAATCTGTAACAATAGAACCATAATAATGTTAAAACTTATAATTTCAATTAATTATAGCCGAATTTTGACTACTGCGGGACCACTAGTTAATTATAAATCAACATGACATGAGCTACCGATTGTGTCATAATGGCTAACGTTAGTAAACCAACTTGAAACCAACAATCTAAGCCACAAACTATTTCAATTTCAAAATACCGGCTACGACGAGTATGCGGACACACTTCATAGTACGTAAACCTTTCAAGCTAGACACTGTGAAATATGGTATAATAATAAATAATCTCCACTAATCCGAGTTCAAACTTAGTTTAATCGAGTTGGAGTGAAGTGAGTCGCTTACTGCAACGTCTAAAGTCGTCAGGTGAAATGTGGTCGCAAATATTGCAGCAAACCGTTGAACTTGACGCAAACAGCTACTCCACTGCAACTTCTTGGGTTACCGAAGAGTAACAACCATGTTTCTATTTGTCGAAAGATTATTTGATAAAATATTATAAGAAGTACGTTAAATCGTCTAACAAATTTCTATCACGAAGTAATCGATATTCTTCTTTGAATGCTAGAATAGAAGCAATTTCAATGCAAGTATAATATCTACACCGTAGTAACAATAAAATATATTATAAATTAATGAAATATTTTTATTAATAAATCATGGCAAGAACGTATGTTTGATAAAATATCAGTATTTTAATGGTGAAATTTACCAAATCCTCCGTCATCGTATGGTCACTTCAGGATACAGATTTGATAAAGACTTATTTGAACTAAATAAGGAGATCTATTTTAAAAACTGTAGTTTTGAAACCATAATATGGTAATAGTTTCCCAACCCTGCTATTCACATTTCAAATTTCAAATAATGTTTTGACTTCGAAATCATGAAGAGAAGAAGAAAATGATCTAGGTACATGTGGCCCAAGCACGCTCTCTCACCAAAATCAGTACACTCATCACTATAGCAATTAAAATTACATCTGTCGCCCGTGGCGTAGTGGAACAGATTACAATGTCCGCATATTAACGGACCTGATGGGGTTATAACGTCAAGTTGCAAATCGAATACCAAATTTCCGATTTCTGCAGCATTTTAATAACGTATTCTCCCCATTAATTGCATGCATACAGCTCCGAAAGATGTCAATAGGCTATTAGATACATTCATATTAATTTAATTTGGCAGTATGCTAGCATGTTCTTATTTCAAAGACAATTTTCTTTTATGTATCCAACTACATCAGTTATGAATATTAGACTAGCAATATACCAGATAGTTTAGCTTGGGTGCCTCAGATTTGACAATGATCATCACTTCTCCGTAGAAAACGATGGCATTATGATTTCGTATCGCGCTCTAAGCTATCTGACGCTAGCCTTCGCTTATCCCTTACCGTCCCAAGGGTCCGTACCAATCCTGATAAAAACCACATTACCGCTAATTGGTTCTGCCGCGATTAGACGCGGAATCTTCGATCTATCATGCGTTTTATTGTACTGCAAACACAATTACCGCTGGATAATGTTTGAAGATGCGCCGTAAAAATCCGTTGGGGTCTTCATTAAGGCAATTTAGAAAGTCATTTTGAGCCCTTAGCACGTTCCGTTCAGATAGTTTAGTGTGAGTTCCGAAGGTGTGTGTCGAATTATCGATATACTCTTTATAGGTACACGATATCGATGGAGCAGATACACTAACTGCACATTCGCTTTACAAGACCTAGCTTGTATTAATAGGTGGTTCAAGTATTACGTTACCGAAAAAGTAAGAATTTTCCGATCGTTTCTTACAACACTTTAATATAACTTATGGAACTGTTTGTATTATAAAGAAATTCACTAAATTCAAATAATTTAATGAAAAATTTTTGTTTCCCGCCCCGGAAGTCTGCTCACATAGTATTTGAATATACCTCAAGTTTTTTCCATAGATGGGTGATCTAACTCGTCCAAGCTCACCCGCCTGGTGTTAAATGGTTATGGGAGCTCATAGACATCACAATGCGCGTGCCTGTGTGAGTGTGAGTGACACATCAAGTCCGTGTCTCAATTTTAGAGTATAAGCGCTGTTCCGTCCTTCGGAACACATTACTGTTTCGCGGTCAAAACATGTAGGGTGTTAGTTCCTACCCATTGTAGATTCACAAGCGCTCTACCAGTAAAATTCCATTCAAGACAATAGAAAACTTAGTAAATTTATAACATGCAGTTCTAATTAAGTTTGTATGTTAGGAACATTTCAATGCCTAAGAGTAAGGTAGGTACGTGCAGTCTTGTTTTTATGTAAGCTTTTCAAAGTTGGCTGTTTCGTGACGTCTCAGTTTTCAGTGGACGACGTAAATATTTGGTCACACGCAACGTAATCACGTACGACTGGTTTTGTTTTACAATCAACTCTCGACTGAATTTTTTCGACGTGATTAATTTTCGTGAATAACGTCTAATTAAACATCCCTATTGTATCTTCGTTTGTTGATAAAAACTAAATAATTATATTCCATCTAAACGCAGTTTGTAGTGCCCATATTAAGTATAAAATATGTATTTTTTTTTCCTACCCAAGCTGATGGCTTTGAGATGCCATTTCGGCGTAACCCTAACAAGTGGGTCAGCTCGCGGTGCTCAAACCTGGCGACGTTCCTAACACTAACCTTAGCAAGATCAGTGCTTGACAGAATCTACTACCGGATCGGAAATACGACCCACTGAGAAGATTCGGCGAGAAACTCAGTGGGCTGTGTCTGTGGGTTAATTTATTCGCCGAGCCCTTCGTCGCAAGCGACGGGTTCGACGGGAACGATGACCGGAAAATATGTAGATAACTGTTCACAGCATTTGAAGACACGTCAATCACGCGTTCCCGTTTTCTTGTTTATTACATTTTAGCACACTTTCCGCAGTACCCGGTATAATTATGATCTAATCCGAACTGTTATTCGATATTATCGGATCTATAACAAATGGTAGGGGCAACGGGAGGTCAATGGCGTGCGTCACGCGTTCCCATTTAAATAATAAACGTGCCCCGGTGTACGATACACTTTGATAGCACCTATCTATTATTCACATCGCTACTACTATAAAAATCGCTTATGTTTACATTGACCGTTGCGTTTTATTTGTAGACAAAACATATTGAAGATAATTTTCTGTCGTGTGCGCCTTTTTACTAACGTCGATATGGACGGGCAAGCTCATGGCTTACCCGCCCACCCAATATGCACACATTACTGAGTCCGCGCGGGTAGGTACCACCGCCCTGCCTATTTCTGCCGTGAAACAGTAATGCAGGGGCAGCCGTTGTAACTAACTATACTGAGGCCTTAGAACTGATATCTCAAGGTGGGTGGCGGCATTTACGTTGTAGATTTTGTTGCGCTCCAGTAACCCCTTAACAACGGGTGGGCTGTGAGCTCGTCCACCCATCAAAGAAATAAAAAAAGCATGTCTGGATGATTATAAAATTGTTTATTTATTTAAATGCAATAAATGTAGAAACGAATTGATAGCTCCATCAACACGTGAAAGTATTCGTCATGAATTATTTAACTGAAAAAAAGAAAGACAAATAAATTTAAGAAACTGAACGTTCTGTTGTGGAAAAAACGTTTAGATTTTATTAAAAACGGACAGTTTATTTAATTTTACATGAAAAAAAAAACGAAAACAAACAAGTTTCCGATCGTTCATACCGAATTATTATCAGTACTGATTCGAATGATAAAATTATAATCGGACCGCGATAATCAGAAACGTCATACCAACATAATATCATGAAAAATTATCTCTTTACGTAATAGCCGTATATTAGTAACAAGATAGAATATAGAAATAAATAAATCAAATATCCCAAATGCTTTTTACATTTTTTTTTTTTTTTTTTTTATTGCTTAGATGTGTGGACGAGCTCACAGCCCACCTGGTGTTAAGTGGTTTCTGGAGCCCATAGACATCTACAACGTAAATGCGCCACACACCTTGAGATATAGTTCTAAGGTCTCAGTATTGTCACAACGGCTACCCCACCCTTCAAACCGAAACGCATTACAGCATTCAGATGTGCTCTTCAGTGAGTGGTCTACGTATGTAGTATATATGGCAGGTCGTCAGATCTGCGGGGCGTAGGAGAAATGGACCATCGAGCTCGATAATGTCTGGTATTCAAATTCTTTTAAAAAAAAGTCGTATTGTCTATTATCCATAAAACTCTATGTGAACGTTTCTATCTAACGTTACAGCAATTTTATGTATTTTCCCTAAAAAAAAATTGTATTGCTTAGATGAGTGGACACGAGCTCACAGCCCACCTGGTGTTAAGTCGTTACTGAAGCCCATAGACATCTACAACGTAAATGCGCCACCCATCTTGAGATATAAATTCTAAGGTATCAACAACGGCTGCCCTACCCTTCAAACCGAAACGCATTACTGCTTCACGGTAGAAATAGGCAGGGCGGTGGTACGTAGCCGCGCGGACTCACAAGAGGTCCTACCACCAGTAAAATTAGCACACATCATTATTGATGTTCTAAGCGCTTTTAATGTTTCAAATTAGTTATAAAAAGATCAGGAAAGATGTCGCGGTTGCAAATTGCCGCGTCACCGGAACAACAATCCCGCGCCGGAAGCCATCGCGCTAAAGACTTTAGCTGTACGACCGCGTTCTGTCGTTCCACAGCTAAACAGAAATGCTTAAATAGAGAAAAAAAATCGGCTGTCTGTAAAGTCGGTTTACTGACGATAGTTATACGTGACAACGTCATAAGAATATACTGATGGAATGGTTTCATTTTTCAAAAGAAAATTTTAATTTTGTTTGCTAGATATTTTGTATGCACAATTGACACCACATTCACTTTTCACTGAACTTCATACTTGACGAAAACACGTAAATGTATTATTGCTTAGCAGCTGTCCACGCGGATGCATCGCTCAATCAAGTAGGAGAGAGACAGATGTCGAACGCTGCCGAACGCGGAGGCCGATTGTGCCTCTTTGTCGCTCGTTGCGCACTCTCGCTTGCACTTCAAGCCTTCAATGGAACGCCTCAATCATGTTTTTTCGTGCGTGCAGCCGGCACCATCGAATTATAAGACGTTGTCACGTCAAAAGTAACTTAAGCTTGAGTGGTTGTATTTAGAATAAAGTTTTATAATTAAAACTACTTTTTAAATCCGATGTTTCAAATAGGTACTTCAAAGTTTTTGTTAGTCGTCTAGAGACCACGACAACGTGAATGTCACCATCCAGTTCAAGACAAAGTCGAATTAACTATTAAATAATGTTTGTGTTGATATGGGTAACTGTTTCGCCGCCTAAATAGACAGGATTGGGGTACTACCCGTGCGACATCACTAGGTAAAGAAAGATAGGTAGAGTAATGACGATTTGTAAGCACATGTTTAGGCCTATTTGACACATTGTGATTTTGAATATCACTATCTGACGAAGTAGCAACAAAGATTTTTTAAATGGTTATTTTTAGGCCAACAACTGCCATAGATTTTTCTCTTATACGTTCAATCCAAGCTTCACTTTTTACATTCGTGGAATTACCCCAATTAGCTTGCGTAAAAACCGTAAGTCGACGTTAAAAAAAACAAACTTAACGATATGCTAACATTCGTAAAAATTGTCAATCTAAACTTGGATGATGTTTTTTTTTCTTCGGTATACATACTCGTACATAGAATGGAAAAATACGTATTTACTTCATAACATTGTATAACCAGAGATAAACGTCATATATTGTATCTGGTTTTTTACTAGCTTCAGGACAAAGTAACTCTAACGTTTTATCTATACTAATATTAAAAAGCGGAAGAGCTTGTTTGTTTGAACGCGCTAATCTCAGGAACTACTGGTCCGATTTGAAAAATTCTTTCAGTGTTAGATAACCCATTTATTGAGGAAGGCTATAGGCTATATATAACATCACGGTAAGACCAACACAAATGGAGCACCAATAATGTTTCAAAATAGGGGTTTAAATAGCTTCCTTAACATTCTATAATTCAAAAATATTTTCACTTTCTACGTAAATGAAGTGGGGGGTAAAATTTAGCGTTATGCCAAAGTAACTATTACACGCGGACAGAGTCGCGGGCAAAAGCTTGTGTATAATAAACATCAACTCTAGGAGTCCTTAAAAAAATACGTGCCCAAACAAACCCGTGCCCAAACAAACCCGTGCGTGCTAAGAGTACTGTAAAATTGTTGCCACTTTAGGGTGATCAGCTAGCATAGGTAATAATATAATAAAGTGACGTCATTCTTGGGTACATAAAATGTGGAAGCTTCCAAGAAATATTCCCATTCACTGTAATCCGATTTTCGGAATAAATTTAAAATATAATTATCAGGTAAATTGGTTGGGAATCCATACGAGTCCGATACCACTCCCCTCTACTCCACACCCTGCCTATCTTTACTGTGAAGCAGTCATGCAACTTGAAGTGCTGAATAACCGTCAATACAGAGACAATTAATGCTTCCAACATAAGTCTCAAGATAAGCTGAGGCTTGAGAACTCAAATTGTGATATGTCTGGACTACCGCTTATAAGGCATAAGCTCGTCTGCTCATATGCGCCACATATTCTTTGGCATTTAAAAATAACCAATGTGTTTGTTTGTGAACTGTGATTTATGTGTATTTGTAAACACTTTTCGATTACTCACTGAATCCTCTCTTCCTGTATATGTGGCGGTATTTAAAATACTAAATGGATGGTGTTAGCACAATAAAGACACACCAATAAAAGCGACAAAAATTATGATTGATCAGTAAAATGACATTTAACATAGACAATCATATATCTAAAATGATCATAATGTTTTTCCTAAATAATGTGATCTAATAGTTTAATTTTATGTAACAAAACCGAGAAAGCAACCAGTTGTCTCCTTAATCTAATCCAATATTAAATAAGTTAATATTTTAAGGTAAAAACACTCGCTGTGTTCATATGAAATGAGATTATGCAAGTGTTCAAACTCCGCGAATAGGCGCCTTATTTTTATTTCTGCATAACACAACCGATTCGATATCGAAGCGATAACGATGTTTAATAAAAACGAAAACCGTAAAATTGATAGATTGACGTGTAATTACTGGATTAATTGATAAGTTCACTTGATAACGCGATGTAGGGTTCGCCCTCACGGATACCACTGCCGATTTTTGTCGCGAAACATCAATATGTTATGACTCGATAATTTTTTTGTTGCATAGATGGGTGGACGAGCTCACAACCCACCTGGTGTTAGGTGGTTCCCAGAGCCCATAGACACCTACAATGTAAATGCCGCCACCCACTTTGAGATACTTTTTTTTTTTCTACATATGCCGATAGCCTTTGAGAGGCTATTTCAGCTTCTCCTTGACGTGTAGGTGAGCTTACGGGGCTCAAACCGTAGTGTTGCTAACAGCAGCCATGGCAAGGGCAGTTGTTCGCAGAATCTACCGCCGGATCAGAAACGCGACCCACTGAGAAGATCCGGCGAGAGAAACTCAATGGCCTGTGTCTGTGAGCTATATGATTTGAAGAGCGGGATAGCCGCTACACAACATAACTGAGAATTAGATATGTCTTGAGATGGTTACCGACATTCACGTTCGCTATGTGTACGAACTTTAACCAAAAAAACAACAAAGATTATTATGCTATAGACCCAAACAATAGGTAAATTACATAGAAAATCATTAAGCCTCGTTAATGTTGAATATTGTTCAGTAATGTTTAATTGTTTTGACAGATCGGTTGTATTGGCGTTTTTTTGTTAGGCGAGGTTTTTGTTATGTCATAGAGAGAGATCTTAACGAGATTGAAGGCCAGTCTTGATTGCATCAGAAGCAATGATGAACTTCGGATTTAGTTAGTGAAATGCTCGAGGTCTTAGACCGACTAATTACACTTAAATTAGAACCAAGTAGCTCTAACCGATTCGTCGTTTTGATTTAGTCACGTGAACAAATACGTTGCATTAACAACGATAATATTGTTTATAGCTAAAATAAAATTTTCAATTCGCATATTATTGTTATTCATAATTTGGCGTGACAATAGGAACCAATGAGGCACATAAATATAAAGTAATTTTATCGTTACACCGCTTATATAATTATATTTGTACGTACTAACAATATAGCAAAAGTAATTAATATTAACTAATAATCTCTTTTTTTGTTTTTGTTTTTCCGTTTTGCACATTTCCGAACCCAGTCACCAACAATGTATTAGATAATTAGTGCCACAATTTTTAACACTAAGCTTTGAAAATACTGTAACGGAATGAAAAGTGGACAATTATTAATTACGGTTCAATTTTTTTTTATTGTTTGGACGGCCCACCTCATATTAAGAGGTTACCGGAGCCCATAGACATCTACAACGTAAATGCAGCCACCCACCTGTAGATATGAGTTCTAAATACTCAGTATAGTAATTTTGTTACGAGCTTCGTAAAAATACCACACGTAAATAAATTAAGAATTTTTCAAAATCGTCACTAACCTGACTCAGCCTAGTATCGCCACTGACTGTATATATCCCGTGACACTCGACCACGTCTTCGGGTTTGTCTGAAGACGGCGATCGTTTCCAGCAGGCCGCACACACAGCCACCAGCACCCCGCATAGTGTTGCACTGGAAAGAGAAAAGAGTTTAACACTGCGAACTCATTTCGAATATTGAGTCATCTTGGCCTAAAGGATAAGACGTTCGGTGCATTCGTGTGTAGCGATGCAACGGTGTTCGAATCCTGCAAGCAAGTAGGTGCCAATTTTTCTGATGAAATACGTACTTAACACCAGGTGGACTGTGAGCACGTCCACCCATCTGAGCAATTAAAAAAAAGTTATCACTTCTAAGGTCTCAGTTTCTACAGTACAACGGCTGCCCCACTCTTCAAACCAAAACGCATTACTGCTTCATGGCCGAAATAGACAGGATGGTAGTACCTACCCGTGCCGACTCAGTCCTACCATCAGTGGAAGTCAATTGTGAACATTTGTTAAGTACGTATTTCATTAGAAAAATTGGTACCTGCCTGCTGGATTCGAAAACCGCTGCATCGCTAGATACGAATGCACCGGACGTCTTATCCTTTAGGTCACGATGACTTCAAGGTAGGTGGCGGCATTAACTTTGTAGATGTCTATGGGCTCCGGTAATCACTTAACATCCGGTGGGCTGTGATCTCGTCCACCCGCTGAAGCATTAAAAAAAAATTCAAACGATAAATTTAATTTTTTATTGTAAACGTAGTACATGAATGTGGCAGCCTTAGGTTTTATTATTTATTTTTTAATAAACGACTGATAAAGATCTCACTAATCGCTTAGCTTTCGTTATACATTGAGCTCCAGCAATTATAACAATTTTGCATGTATTTCAGTGTATGGAAGGCTTGTTATTTCGAAATCCGCTAAGAATCAAAAGATTTTTTGACTGGAATTTACACAAGTTGTTTGTTTGGTTTTATTACCCTTCACGGGGACGAAGAACATCCCACCAATTTGTCTATCGTAGCCTATAGACATCGCAACCTGAACCCAGGGACTTTCAGACATGTGATTAAAAACTTAAGTGCATCGTATTAAGGCTGCGCTAACCTTCAAAGGAAAACACTGCTTCGCCTGTAGAAACATGCGAAATTGTACTTACCCACATGCATACAAACCTAGGACTTTATTAGTACTACAAATTTTTATTAACAGCTATATATAGGTATTCTGCGAGTATTACAGACGTTAATTAATTTCGCGAATCCATCAGTGAGCTCACTTCATTAAAATAAAAAAACTATTATCGGATAACGAACCGAAGCAGTTAATTCAGACATATAAACACAGGCTTACAGCACGGCCTGCGCTCTCCATAATCTATATATTAATACGTGAAGCAAAAACTTTGTATCACTTTTTACGAAAATTGCGCGGACGGAGGAGTATGAAATTTTCCACACTTATAGAGAATATAGAGAAGAAGTGTACAATGCTAATATTTTTTTTAAATAATACATAAATGATACTTTAAATCAATAAAGAAAACATTACACACACTACATACCATGTATTTGACGCACACACGCATGCATACTATTTATTGTCAAACTTTTGTTCTTGGCGTCTGTTGTCAAATTGAGAATAGATTAAATATTGTTTGTCTTTGTTAATATTTTTATAGTGCAGTCTTGGCGAAATTTGTGATTATAGAAGTATAAAATACAATCATAATAGTGTACAAACTTACAATTTCAATTAATTATAGTCGAATTTCGACTACTGCGGGACCTCTAGTAATAACAATGGCAGCGAATTGAATATATCAAAAGAGCCGCGAATAAATGAAATGAAAGCCGACATGAACTGATTACAGGGCGCTTTAATCCTATCGGCGTGGTTTGCTAGCGGATGTGTTAATTAAACGAACTATCTAAATACTCCCAACGTTTGCGGATTAATTTTCTGATGGCGAAAGAAATAAAACAATTTAATGTAATTGAAAAAAAAAAAGCTGAATATCGTAATACGTTTTTTTTATTGCCCCGGTAGGCAGACGAGCATACGGCCCACCCGATGGTGAGTAGTTACCGTCGCCCATGGACTTCAGAAATGCCAGGGGCAGAGCCAAGCCGGTGCCTACCGTTGAGTACTGTCCACAAGCCTCGTTTGAAGAAGGACAAGTCATAGCGCTCGGAAAACCACCGTGTAGGGGAGCTCATTCCCAAGCCGGATGGTACGTGGCAAAAAAGGTCTCTGGAAACACACGGTGGATGAACGCAGTGGTTCCAGATAGTATGAATGAACTCTACTCTGGTGGCGGGCGGTGCGATAGTAAAAACGAGATGATGGAATCATCTCAAATAATTCCTCAGATTGTGAGGAATTGACTGTAAGTCTACGGGCACGAAACTTGCGATGGCCGAGCGATGGCGGCAGCGGCGCGACGGCGATGTATACAAAAGTATTGCACAGTATGGGGACGGGCACGAAACGGGCGATGGCGGAGCGGGGCGATCGAGCGATGTACGGGCGATGATGGGGCGACGGCGACGCGGAAGCGACGAGAACAAACTAGTTTGGATTCGTCGCTTGCGCTTCGGGTACACAGTGTTGTATTGAATTATTATATTAGTAATGGAAATTGATAGAAGAATTTATAATTTAACAAAGAATTTAAAATTTCATTGAATGACACCTTAGCGCGTAATAAAGCGTAGAAAATTCTCCCCAATTGCGTCTTCGTTGATTTATTGGATGAACACCATCTCTAAGTAATAGTAATAATTCCCTCATCAGAGGACTAGGCTCCAATAGTTCTTTTCGACGTAAGCTCATGATTCACAATACTGTATGAGCGCGACTGCTCGCCAGCTTGTTTCGTGCCCACGCGAGATATCGCTGCCTGCCCGCCCTGTGTCGCGTCGCCTCGCTGCCGCCATCGCTCAGCCATCGCAAGTTTCGTGCCCGTAGACTGAGATGTACCGTTTGCTCCTTTGGTCATTGTACTACATCGTATCTCGCTCTTTGGGAAGGAAACCCACATACTGGTGGTAGGACCTCTTGTGAGTCCGCACGGGTAGGTACCACCACCCTGCCTATTTCTGCCGTGAAGCAGTAATGCGTTTCGGTTTGAAGGGTGGGGCAGCCGTTGTAACTATAATTGAGACCTTAGAACTTATATCTCAAGGTGGGTGGCGCATTTACGTTGTAGATGTCTATGGGCTCCAGTAACCACTTAACATCAGGTGGGCTGTGAGCTCGTCCACTCATCTAAGCAATAAAAAAAAAATAAAAAAAAATAATCAAATTGTTTAATTATTAGTGGCAAGACTTCGTGACCCCCCACACAAAGTACATTTACAACACCACAAGGTTACTTCAAGGAAAGTCTTCGGTAAAGGAAATCATCTACACGTAGGTACTTGTAAATACCCGTGCTTGCATCCCCCTTGTCAAAAAATGTAATACATGTTGGAGAAGCTACAATTATTAACACCATCGTCAGACATCGTAGGGGCGAATAGGATGATCGAGCTAAGAGAAATATTGAGTACACCAATCACGTTTGTTGT
This sequence comes from Bombyx mandarina, assembly GCF_003987935.1. The sequence goes on along the minus strand of NW_021011476.1, from coordinate 1,335,377 downwards.
CTTATAAAAACTTAGAAATCTTCTCTTGACGTTAGCAAACGAAAACTAATGACAGTTCTTAGGACGGAGCCACCGCTCTTCAAGAAGGCTGGTTGGTAAGTGTGATGGCGTCTACAGCGTCTACGCGCCTCCACCGGCTAGGCTCTGTCGTAGCACGAAGTTAGCTGAGTTCCGACGATACCGCAATCGTGCTGCCATTTCTCGGGAATCGAGCTGCGTTTCGTTTAGCTACCAAAGTAATGAATGTCTCGAACATGCAATAATTGAGACGCCATAATGTCGTAAAATGGATTAACAATGGCGCTATCTTGTTTAGTTAGTTGGACACGCTTTAGTGTTTTCATGTTATAACAAATGCAGCTAAATCTCTAACAAATTCAGTTAGAAAAAATTTATTTTTACTCAGTACTAAATACTAATAAACGAAGTTTTATCATCTAAATTTCAGATTATTAGTAATTTTCTCATTCTTTATAAATCTGCTTTAAAATAAAGAATATCGTAGCTATCCGAACAAAGTTATTTCAGCTTCTCTTTTCTCTTCCGGGAGTGTTGCTAACACTGGCCCTAGCAAGAGCAGTACTTCGATGAATCGGGAGGATCCGTAATGACATGTTTAGAGCCGATTTTTGTAGTTTACCTGATTATTTGACAAACTTGGATTTAGCTGCCTTTGATTTTATAGGCCTCAATTTACGTAAGTTGTTAGATGAAGACATAATAAAACTTGAATTCGACTTGTAGGGCTTAAGGAAACAATTTTAGTTTCTGTTCAGTATTGAAATTGACGTGCGCCTATAAACACGAACGTTCTTTCAATGAAATCGAAAGCAACCATAATTTCATCAGCTAATTCGTATCCATTTAATGCATCATTCTATAGTAATTCAAAGGTCGATCAATACATCGTCCGCTATCCGTATTATTATGATTGAACAGTAATTAAGTTATACGTTAATTATTACCACACATTATGATGCATGCGTGCCCTACAAATAACATTTCGCCTGTCATATTAATATAGAACGCTTGGGAGTTACAAATCGATATTCATACTTAAGTTATAATTCCCAAAGTATTACAATTTACACTAACAGACAGCAGGGTGGGTAATTTAATTAAATTATACTCCGAGAAATAGGTCACTTGTCTCGATTATATGAAGGATACGACTCATCTACTAATATAATATAACTAGCTGACCTGGCAGACTTGGTAGTGCCTCAATCGATATATAAAAGACCTAAACTTTTGTATATAATAAACATAAAACAAACAAAAGGAATCCGTCCGACGGATTTTTATTTAATTCCGAGCATTTTCATATTTATCTACCTTTTAAACCTTCTCTGTAATAATTCAAGACCAAAATTAGCCAAATCGGTTCAGCCGTTCTCGAGTTTTAGCGAGACTAACGAACAGCAATTCATTTTTATATATAGAGATAATATAATAAATGTACTTATAAAAACTTGAAAGATTCACATACGGTACGTTACAATTATTATTATTTTCGTCAAAATACTTTAAAAATTACCTATTAATTTAAACGATGTTATAGTGATTGTAGGTTACAAGTTAAAAATTATGCATTTCATTTATGTTGAATCATAGTATTTGATTAGACTATTTTGTAGGCAGCGGTACAGCTTTGCCCCTGGCATTGCTTAAGTCCATGGGCGACGGTAACCACTCACTATCAGGTGAGCCGTGTGCTCTTTCTGCCTACAAGGGCAATAAAAAAAAAACTGGACTATTTAAAACTGACCCGAAAAATAGGCGAATTCGTACCGTATCAAATAAATCTCTTTGTGAGTAAAACAAAATTGTATACACCAGAGATAGTCGACATGTCACTGTATTACAGTTTTCACTAAAATAATACAAAGAGAAAATGTTTAATAAGTTTTAAGATAACAGAAAAACCCTTTCCTTTAAACCCCCAGAAGAAGAATTTCGCAAAGGCTGCAATCCCCACCTGGCGTCCTTTAATACTGCATCATCCTTTCTTACCTGTTCGTTTAATCCCCTTTAATAAATCTCAAACAACGGTTGTTTGTATTGTTCATTGAAATAAAAATGTCGGACTGACCAGACGTGTCCTGGGAGTAATCATGAGAAGACGTGCTATCAACATAAAAGTGTTACGAGGTCTCTCTACTGTGGCTTTATAGTTCATGATATACAGTTTTTACAATTTTGAATTACATTTCCAAGTTTGACCCACGACCTTAAAACTGGACCGTAAAATGTACTGGTCAAAGTCGTAATATTCTGACTGGCGCGTTCTAAATCGCATCGCTATGTAATTAAATAACGCATATTTTTTTAATACGCTTTTATTAGCTTCAGACCTATGTATGTTTTTAACGTAATCTTTGAACATGATTTTGACCCCCTTCAAAACGTGGATTAATTCGAAATTTAGTACTTATTAAGGACCGATGACAATTCAATATTTAAAAAAAATCTAAAAATTTTTTTGAATAAATTGAAACGCTTTTTTACAATAAAATCATTTTTTCTTACACTATTTTTAATTCAAATTTATTAAATTTTATTTTGTATTTTTTAGTTGGATTTTCTATAAAAGCGTATTTTGTTCGTTTTTTTAAACTATTATTAATTTTTTGAATACAAACCTTACAAAAAATACATTAAGAGTGAATTGTGAAGATTCCGCTTGCTGTGAATGTATTTGTGTATGGTTATAGTAGTGCTTCGCATGTGAGACGGCTGCTACGGCGGCCAGTCTCTGTGAGCTTCCCATGGCCCAGCCTAGGGGGCTCTTCTGAGCTCCCGCAGCACCCAGGCCCGCCAAAAGCCACAAGTGGCGCCAGCGAGCCACAACAGCACCACGCGGCGCCGCCTACGCGACTGCCGCTGCAGAATCCTCACTTTTCTGTGATTGTCAGTCAGTCAACCGTTTGCTGAATTTTATCTCAAAAATTTTTTTATGCTACTCTGTATTCTTTATTTTTCAACCAGCGGTCATTGAATTTGTGTTGATTTTATCAGTTTGCAGTCTCTTTTAAATGCGCGAATGCGTGATGCATCTGAAACAAACGGAGAAAATACTATCAAAAAGGAGAAACTTAATGACTGCGTTTTACATATTTTAAACATCTGAAATAATATAATTAAAATATTAAACGCGAAATTGAAACGTAAAAGTAGCTTTAACAATAACTACGTCATAAGCTAAGATCATTTAAGGCAACACAGAATACCTAATGTAATTTTAAAAGTCATTACGATATTCAAAGTGAATTTGAATAGCTATTTCAGAAAGCTGCTAATAAACACGCCACGTACTAGCTAATACTAATGAATATAATTAGTAACGTTTTCACGTTCCAAGGAAAAACAATAGCTTTAATTAAATGGCTTCACTGGCTTGTTGGTTACCCCTTCGCGGGATCGATGAGTTTCATCATCGACAAAAGTAACAAAATAATATGTACCTACCTATATATCGCATATACGGTACTATGAAGTCACTTATGCAATTTTTGTTAACACTGAACTGTGGGAAAATACATTCTTTTATAATTATTGGTGAGACGAGAGAGATGTTTGCTTTTACTTATTTAGTTTAAATATTATCATTTTACTTTTGTAGCCTAGCAGAACTATATAAGAATTATATAATATGATTTCATTTCATTTTCCAATGTTTCTCCTGAAAAATTACATAATTTGCATAATTTTTTTTTTATCGCTTAGATGGGTGGACGAGCTCACAGTGATTACTGGAGCCCATAGACATCTACAACGTAGATGCGCCACCCACCTTCAGATATAAGTTCTAAGGTCTCAAGAATAGTTACAACGGCTGCCTCACCCTTCAAACCGAAAAGCATTACTGCTTCACGGCAGGAATAGGCGGGGCGGTGGTACCCGTGCGGTCTCACAAGAGGTCCTACCACCAGTAATTACGCAAATTATAATTTTGCGGGTTTGATTTTTATTACACGATGTTATTCCTTCACCGTGGAAGTCAATCGTGAACAATTGTTAAGTACGTATTTCATTAGAAAAATTGGTACCCGCCTGCGGGATTCTAACATCGGTGCATCGCTCAACACGAATGCACCGGACGTCTTATCCTTTAGGCCGCGACGACGACTAATATGCGATATGTTTGTTTTAAACACTCCGGTGGCGCATCAGTCAACGCCTCTGACTTTTGAGCCGAGGGTCGTGGATTTGATTCGCACTACGGGCAAACATTCGTGTGACAGATTTTCTTCCCATTGTGTTTTGAGTGTTTGGCCCTTTTGTAAATGTTTAATATATATTTAAATTACAAAAGTCCCGGGCTCCCATCGTAAAGGGAGTCCCTAGTATAGGGCCAGTTGACATGTTTGATTGGTTCCCGGTAGTTTATTATTTTGTTCGTTAGTTTAGTATCAAAGGTTGTTAATCATCAAGATCGAAGACGAAGGTTTTTAAAATAACGAAACTGATGGTAATGTACAGAAATAGGCAGAGTGGTGGTACCTACACAAGAGGTCCTACCACCAGTAAAAAAGAGGGAGGAGCGCTAGAAACAGAAGTATTTGAATTTAAATATGACACCGGGAAAAATAAAATTATTTTGCTAGCCTGCTTGTTGCTCAATCAACTTTTAAATTACCCAATAAAAATTAAAGTACTCAATTTTGTAGTAATCCTTATTATGTTGACTGCGAGTCTCAGAAATATAAAATACCTATTTATGTGTTACTAAGAATAATATAATAAGGCTTAAATTATTATTATGCATTACGCCGTACGTGGAATGTAATGTGTTACCGTTCTCACGGCTGACTGTTAATATGCATATTACCGTTTTATTATTAATATGAATTAATAACAGCTTTGAAAAAACGTTATTATTTTAATGCCGACTACAATATCTTTTATTGTTGATCTTTTGGCGGTTAAAATTTTCTAATTAGGTGGACGAGCTTCCGACCTGCCTGTTGTTAAGTGGTTACCGGAGCCCATAAACGTCTACAACGTAAATGTCGCCACCCACTTTGAAATATGAGTGTTCAGTATTACAGTACAAGGGCTGTCCCGCCTTTCAAACCGAAACGCTTTACTGGTTCACGGAAAAAATAGACAAGATGGTGGTACCTACCCCTGCGAACTCACAAAGCGTCCTACCACCAGTAAACTTAACAGTGTTTAAAAAAAATACATAAACTACACGATTTTTTTAAAACCACGCTCGTTAAAACACAGATTGATTATACTCGTATTATCCAACATACATTTTTGAACTTAAAATATGTAATATGTGTATGTCTTTTCTTGTAAATGTTGCAATAATACAAAGTTGTAAAATATGTATGTGGTTCGGACATTTTCGGTGCTGCCGCGCACTTGACATTTAGACAGGCTAGGCGGCGTGGGGGGTAATTTTTAATGTGCTTCGCCTAACTTGAATCTATACTAATATATAAATCTACAGTGGTTTTTACGAATGTTCCGTTATAACTACTGAACCGTGCATCCGATTGACTTGAAACTTGGTGTTCATGTAGAAAATACATGTACTTAATAGATAGGCTAATATTTATATGAGTGTTGGACTCCCTAATAATAATGACAATAAATAATAATGTTGGTTTTAAATGGCCAGCGAAGTGGGCGAGTAGTACGGCTAGTCTGACATAATTTAGGCTTGCATAATCTGAGAATACGTCATAATTTACAATGATAATTGGGAAACTTGCTTAGACAATATTGAGATTTCGATTTTTATACAATTTTTTTTTATCGAATCTTTAACAATGCCTTTCCAAAAAATATTGCACAATTATGTGAGGTATGTAGTTTATTTTCGACTGTTTCGCATCAAAATTATTGGTTAAAATTTTAGATTATGCGACTTATTGAATAGTCACATGTTTCGTTAAATTTTAATATGTCGGGCTTGATGTTAAATCATAGAAAGAAACCTTCACACTTCTGTGATACGAAAATACCCATAAGTATGTAAGTAAGTATTGGAAAATTACTGCAATTATAATATAAAACCAGCATTAAAAATTGTACCTTATCATAACAATTGTATTAACAATACAATAGATACCGACACGTTTTATTGTAAAAAAATATGCAGTTAATGTCTTAAACGGGGCTAAGTTATACGAAATTCCGATAGAACGTAATTAAAACCCAATAAAGATTACCTTTCATTATCAAAACAGGTTCTATATAAACACGAGTCATTCACAGTCGAAAGTTTTTAAGCGTACGTAAGGTGGAAAGTTTTTAGCGGGCAGCGCGACGCGACTCCCGCCTCGAGCGAACCGCGACACTGTGACTGCGGGGAGGAAATTTTAGGGAGTGTCCGGAATCCACCCGCCTTCAAGCCAAACGGCCAACATAGGAAAACTGGAACAAACGTTGGATCACAACGTCGAGCGTCTAAAGGGCAACGCTTTTATATTTCGAATTGTATTACATTTTATGATGCGTCTTCCTGAATTGCTGTTACATACGGTGACCTTTTGAAACACTTTATCGGTTTATATTCGCACACATTGTAGACTTTGTTGTCTGTTGAATTTATTCAAATACGAAAGCTTTATAATTCGTGAACGCGCAAAATAACATTTAGTTTAATTTGAAAACACCCACAAAACTAATAACTTAAAAAAAATCCATTTATTTTCAATGTCGTCCCTAAGAAAATCATTTATGTGATAATCATTTCCACTAATAAGATTATTTTTTAGCTTTTTCTTAAAATGAAAATCGTCTAAGTCGCTTAATTTATTTGGTAGTTTATTAAATATCCTAACGCTCATACCTAGTATACTATTATTCTTTAATGTTGTTTTGGATTTTGGAAAACATAGCTTATCGTCGCGTCGATTTCTATTTGCCACATTAGACATCTTGGTGAATCTATTGGGACAAGCTTTAACAAAAGATGCAACTTCGTATATATATAGACAAGGAAGGGTAAAAAGTTTATGTTTTGCAGAATATGGCTTGCAGCTGTCGGCTATTGCCAATCCAAAAATTAGATCTTAAACACCCCTTTTTGTGCCTTAAAAACTTGATCTTTCTGCGTTGAGTTTCCCCAGAAAATTATACCATATCTAAGACAGGATTCAACTAAAGTAAAATATATTTGTTTTTCTTTGCGTTTAAATTTATACCTTAACACATTCACTGCCATGTAGGTTTACGGGGGTCCTACGCGGCGCACTGAAGTAATTATCTCGATTTCTGTTATTAAAGCCTCTGGATTGCCAAACTTTGCCTTCTTTTGTTAATAATGTATGTTTTAGTCTTTTAGGTCTCTTAGAAACAGATTCATTGTCATAGAAATCGACATAGCTAATCAGTGCGCCGCGTAGGGCATCGGTGACCTACGTGGCAGTCAACGTGTTAAATATTCTAAAAGGAGCGACAAATTTCTTTCGTGACTTATGCGTCCGAAGCGCTAATGTCGTCAAACGTTTGTTCCATCATTAAGCCCTTGTCGGCGAGTGTTGACCAACATTCGGTGTCACTCCCTCGAGCGTGGCCGTCCCGTCACACCGCTCTAAGGTACGTGAATAACATCCAAATGTTGTACGTAAATCGATTGCATGTCCTAAAATTTGGTAGTTAAGGTGTATTTTGCTGTGCTTAGGTTTTATTCCTCGCATAAGTTTTAGATGTTGATTTTCTGGCATTACTAGTTGCAGTTCTAGCGAGTTAGCAGATTGCAATAAGTTAATGGGTCCTGTCTTTTGATAACAGATTTATAATTCCAATAACATCTAGAGTTTACGCGTTTACTTTTGTTGTCAAATTATTTCCTTGGCTGACTCAGTGGTAGAGTAGTTAGTGACCCTGATTGTTGCGCCAAGGGTCGTGGGTTCGATTCCCACATTAGGCAAACATTCTTAGGATGAACAAGTTCGTTTGCTCTTCGTCTGGGTGCTTATTATCTTTTTTTTTTTTATTGCCCTTGTAGGCAGACGAGCATACGGCCCACCTGATGGTGAGTGGTTACCGTCGCCCATGGACTTCAGCAATGCCAGGGGCAGAGCCAAGCCGCTGCTTACTATCTATATGTGTATATATTTAGATGTATAGAAGTATGTACAAAAAGAAAAAAAAACAGGCATGTACGTTAACTATTCGCGCCACTCTAGCCAAAAAAGTACCTTAGCACAGTAATAAATAAATTTATTAATTAAATCATAACTCGAAAACTATAAAAAATCGCACAACATACATGGGGGTGATTTAGATAGCCCTAGTGATGCTCTACCTCTGTACTTCGACTTGACACTATTTGGGGACACCCTGTATAATAAAAACTAGAACATGACGGGTAACTGTCTCTATCCTATCTGCTTGGTAGTCGCAGGATCACAGGGCTATATCCGGACGCGTCCAGGCACCCTTATAATGCTAATGTTAAAGACATGGACCTAATATTATCAGTTGCAACCACGTCAATAGTACACGTTTAACATACTGTTACGCGCTGGGGTTCGTGATAAATAAAAATTCTACCGGAGTACAAATTAAAGCTCTATTTAATACTCAGAACACTTAAAGAACACTTAAAAATTCTCAATTCACTTCTTCCGCTTCGCTTCAGGTGATCCGCTTGCTGTTTCGCTTCGAGTAGAACCGCTTACTAACCTTGGTGACGTCCCTGCAACGCTTTTATAGTCGATACGACAGCCATAGAATTATCAGGAACATTCCTGGCAAGTCGAGTATTTTCTATATGCGTTTCCGCCATTTGACAATAGATGGCGTTGTAATTTTCGAGCGTTCTCGATTTTACGAGTTCTTTTGATATTCATTTCTGCTATTCGACGATAAATGGCGTTGCTCTTACCGGCGTAACAATACTAAATAGCCACACTCAAATGTCCGATAGGTTAATTTGTTATAATAAAACAGGGCTTGGAATAAATCAGTAACTACTACAGTGTTAGGATTTTCGCTCGTAGACAGATTACGTGATTGGATTAAAGGATGGACACGCTCCAGACCATCCATGATTTTCGTTCTGTTCACAGGGCAAGTATTTACATAATTACGAAATAAAATCCTTAATGTATCATTTGTTAAGAGCATTTATTTAATGTCTCAGAGGTCGAGACGAATCAATGTTTTTTTTTATCTAGTACAATAAAAAATGGTATCACAAAGTTGAATTATCACGATAAATTCACGTCAATTGATATGTACAAAATATATTGCTTTAACACATAATATCTTAAGACTAATTCCAAAAACGTCTAATACCTCAGTTTTCAGTCTTCATTTTAGGTTCATGAAAATAAAATGAATACAGCTTAAAAACTACATGATACGCCGAATTAAAAAAATAAACTTTTTACCTTGTTGATGTTTGTCAATGATTGGTTAAAGTATCAAAATGATTATATTCTCATCGTTACTTAATTTTTTAATTTTTTGATATTAATTTTAATTTATTTTTTTCGTTTTTTTTTTTTTTAATATAATACTCATGACAATCGTACGTTTTGATGTTGGTGAATATCACAGTGCAAGATTTAGATTACATAGATACAGATCAAACTAATAATAGCGTGTAAAAAATACACAAACATAATGTTTTAAGCTCGAAATTTTATTATATCATGTTAGATCCATGGTCGTGCTCGCTCGCACAAAAGGCCAGGTTTGATGTGTTAACATAAATCCTGTATTACCCAGAATCTGCTTCAGATAATGAAATGACAGTTTTAAATTTATGTCCGGAGCGTTTAGTATTCCTCTAAACGACGGTACGAAAAACAGATATCTATAATATATTTATTATGATAATATACTTTCTGTGGTATAAATATAGCGTGATAAATGAGAGGTAGTCATTCGTAACAGATAGAAAACCATTACTGGTGGTAGGACCTCTTGTGAATCCGCACGGGTAGGTTAGGTTAGCCTGCCTATTTCTGCCGTGAAGCAGTAATGCGTTTCGGTTTGAAGAGTGGGGTAGCCGTTGTAACTGTACTGAGACCTTAGAACTTATATCTCAAGGTGGGTGGCGCATTTATGTTGTAGATGTCTATGGGCTCTAGTAACTACTTAACACCAGGTGGGCTGTGAGCTCGCCCACACATCTAAGCAATAAAAAAAAAATAAAAAAAAAAATTTTGTCTGACGGAATTCATAATGCGATGTGTATGGGCTCCAAACAATTGCTTATCATAACGTGACCTTTACTAGAGATCAAGAGTAAAATCAATAAAATTAAATTTAACAAAACCTACAATATACTCTTTGGTTTCCACGAGTAATACTAAATATATATATGATATGAATACGAACACCGTAGCGGTCCAGTGTCCTCCCTCAACGTGAATGGTCGGATCGTAAAACTATTTTATCATACTTCACTGTGGCAGCGGCTAGTCTCATGTATATATGCGCTCCTGGAAGCTGCTGAATAGCTGACGAGGTGGCATGTCATAAAAAAATAACACACATTTTTTATGGCCTTTGTAGGCAGACGTCCTTATAGCCCACCTAGTGGTGGGTAGTTACCATCGCTAATGGATGTCAGCAATGCCGGACACAGCCTATACTCTATTCCAATTACGAAGTCCCTTGTGACACTTCTTAGAGCGTAACTCTTCACGTTTCGTATTATTTGAAATAATAATAATTTTTTGTTCATGATCGTAAACACCATTTAAAAAATACACGATCAATCTAAATCATTATACAATTAATTCACACACACACACACAATAACATCTGTCTCATGGGACTTCGTAATTGGAATAGAGTATAATGGCGACCAACCGCTTTTTAATTCCGCTTTTCTAATATTTATAATAGAAATCAATATCTGTGACTTTGTTTGTTCGTGTACTATGGCATCCGCCTGTAATTTATTCGTTGTTGTTGAATCTTTTGACAGCTGTTGTTAGCAATTTAGTCAGTGTAGATTACTGCGTTGGTGCCAACAATAAATGCATTATGACGTAACATTTCAGCTTCAGTTTGAATAGATATTTATTAATACTAGCTGACCCGGCAGACTTCGTAGTGCCTCAATCGATAAATAAAAGACCGACGGGGGACACATCAAAGGAAACACCAAATTGTTATTTTTATTTAATTCCGAGCATTTTCATATTTATCTACCTTTTAAACCTTCTCTGAACTTCCACAAATAATTCAAGACCAAAATTAGCCAAATCGGTTCAGCCGTTCTCGAGTTTTAGCGAGACTAACGAACAGCAATTCATTTTTATATATAGAGATTATGTAGTTCAACCAAACATTCTCGCTCAACAGGATTTTGGTCAGAATACTTTGGTATTATGGATCATTTTATCAATGTTATTCGTTCTCTCAATGTGTAGAAATATATGTGTCCTGTCGCAGGTCACCAGTTTATAAGGAACGATGATGGGAAAATCTCCCAACGAGCAGACGTCATTACTCCGCTGGTCGTCCAAACGTTATTGTTCGGAACTTGGATAGACGCAATCTTTACTTGGAAACGCTACAAATGTAAATTGTCATATATTATCATTTTTATTCAAAGTAGCAGCTATTAAGTGTTCCACGTGTTATTATATACTTATGTAGGTAGTTAATAAATAGATCTCAGATGAGCAATTTTCGAACCGCGTGTGCCAATCTGTGACGGGCTTAAAGTTCAGTGATCGCGATGACGGTCGACGAGCGAGCAAAATAGTCGTCTCTTATAACTATTAATAACAACGTCTTGGAGATTGAAACTTTTTGATGTCTCGCTATAGCATACATACAACGTAATATAAAAAGCGAAATCTGTCTGGACATTGATCACTTTCTTTCTAAATATGTTACAGTAAACCTGTACTCCTTGCTTTCTTCAGGTCTATAAGCGGAGCACCGACCCACGTAATCAATAATGATCTAATAAAAAGAATCTTATGATATCCGCAAAATCGAATTTATAAAAAGAAGCCGAATAGATCCAAAAGGTTTCCAAAAATATTTTTTTTAATAGAATTTCTAACCCAATTTATAAAATAACAAAATCAAATTCTCTTACATGTCTATCTATGTTATTTAAAAAAATATATTTATACGAACAAATTTGACCTAGTAAACTGCGGATCAGTCAAATTGTTATAAATAGTTTTCAGAATTTTTCCATCTTTGACCTCCGACTACTATTTGCGATAAAATGTTCTACTCTGTGCTCTTAGCAAGCACTTTGCAATAGCTGGTGAACAAGACTATGTAAAAAAGTGAGCTCAAAATTCGAGGTTTCGAAGTCACCCTGTTTAATCAAATGTATTTCGTGCATCTCCGTATTTAGATAAGATTCGGTTCTTAAGTTCATGTATGTAGCTAATTTCCCCAAAAAAATTGGGAAATTTTACGAACCAACACATTTTGTACCAAAACAAAATATATTTTTATGTTGTTGCTATTTGATGTAACTACATGCATATTGGCACCTCAAAACTTAACAAGATGGGCATACATATCCACGTAAGTCACTAAGTAGGTATTTTTGAATGTATTTTTCTTGCTTTTTTTATGATAAATCACTGAAATTTAAAAAGTAAAAATCGTTATGTAACGACAGAGCTGAGCGAAATTTCTTGATCCGGATCTTATTCCTAACTACTACTTTTGAAGTTATTGTAACCTAAAGGATAAGACGCTCGATGCATTCGTATCTAAACATGCGACTGAGTCTGTCTTCGGATCCTGCAAAAAAATTCGTACTTAAGAATTGAAGGAAGAACATCGTGCAATAAAAATCAAACCAATATAGGCCACCTTTCAGTGGTGTTCACCCACTATGCAATTAAAAAAAGCAAACAAACAAAATAAAAACTATCATTGAAACAATTAGTGGATCTTACAGGAATAGAATCTTTATATCTAGAAATTAATCCATTTCATATTCTTCCATTAAGAGATATGGTTACATCAATAAATAATCACGTATCTCTTCTGTTTAACGATTTAAATAAAAACTACCTAAATTCTAAACAATAGACGACAGATTAGAGATAGATATTAGGATCCGTAACACAATCAATCACTTGTCACTTTCCGTTTACGCACAGTCCTAACAAACGTTGTTGCGTTACGAGGGCGCTTGTTCTTTTTTTTTTTTTTTCTCTCTACGAATAGGGCATCCAATTATTGGGGTACGAGAATTTTCCTGAACGTTTTCCCTCGCTGTCACTGCATTTAGGACGCGTCCACAACGTTATTCGCTTGTAGGACCTCATTAAATTTGGTTAACTGCAATTTTTCAACATGCCCTAAAAAACACGCATGCCTTTCGAAATGTTTTTCTTAAATCAAATTCTTATTTGTCTTTTAAAGCTCTTGTGACTTTGGTATCCGAATAAGCCCTTATTACACCTGTGCCAATGACTCGACCGACCACGCCGTTATACGAAACAATTTCGCTGGGGTCGTTCACCATAGAGGAGAAATTTAATATGCATTAAATTTCTGTACTTGAATGCGACAAAATTGACAAAACTTTAAGTTTACCGCCGTCTGCTACGAAACGACGTTATAGCGTACTTTGTTCAACGTTTGTAGGTATTCACTGAATATGAAAAAAAAAACCACATTTATCTATGTTTATTAATGGTGTTGTTGGTTTCTTCTTGACATAATTTTTGTCATATGCTTTACATATCAATTCTTCTTCTTTTTCTTAGTCGGGTGTTGTTTTCTTCTTGACATCATTTTTGTCATATGCTTTACATATCAATTCTTCTTCTTTTTCTTAGTCGGGTGTTGTTTTCTTCTTGACATCATTTTTGTCATATGCTTTACGTACCAATTTTTATTTTTCTTAGTCGGGCTCTCTTCCCGATGGTTGTGATTGTGCTGATGTTGCACACACAAACATTCGTTAGGTACCCAATGTTTTGCAAGGATTGCTTTCCTGGCGATGCGGTTCCAAAAATGGCGGTTCAAAGCGTTTCGAGTATAGTGGACTCGTGTACCAAATTCCCAGGTATACTATAAATATACTATAAACCCGAATATACCAAATATATTATAACCAAAAGGGAATTTAATTCAGACTCTGGTATCACTTCAGATTCGTTAACCATTTGGTGGTGGACATATTATAATAAATTTATATGCTTATGCTAAATTTGAAAGAAAAACTTTACCAAATTATCATGAATAAGAATTAAGTAGACTTCCTTTAACCCAAACAAATTCTGTTAAGCAATAGATTTAAATAGTGCTATAAAACTTTTATTTAACTGAAAGATAATGAAATGGTAGAATTTATTCTGAATTCACTTAAATACATTACAATCTGCCAAGTTTCATAGCGCACAAGACCACGTCATACAAAAAGGTTGTAAGGCAGCGGCAGTTCAAAACTATATTGGATCGATTTCAATAAATTATGAAACTAAAGTACAGCCAGTGCACGTTGACTTTCTCATGATCGACTAATTAGAAAAGTTATTAAAATGGGTCGTTTGCGTTGGTGTAACACTGAATATAAAGAATATTCCGTTAGTATACGCACTATCTATATATTGCTCGTCATATAATGTCCGACGAGCGAACGTTAAAAGTGTTTTTACTGGTGGTAGGACCTCTTGTGAGTCCGCACGGGTAGGTACCATCACCCCGCCTATGTCTGCCGTGAAGCAATAATGCGTTTCGGTTTGAAGGGTGGGGCAGCCGTTGTAACTATACCGAGACCTTAGAACTTATATCTCAAGGTGGGTGGCGCATTTACGTTGTAGATGTCTATGGGCTCCAGTAACCACTTAACACCAGGTAGGCTGTGAGCTCGTCCACACATCTAAGCCATAAAAAGAACGTTCAGTGAATATGAATATACAAAGGATATTTGGCTGGATTCCTACTTATTGGAATCCTTTTTATCAAAGTGTATATACCGATGTACTGATTAGATCCATGAGTAAAGAGATCTTAACCGCGAACACAGGAATTGAGTCGAATTTTTTTAGCCTGCGTAAGCAATAAAAAAAACATAGACATATCCCACTGAGTTTCTCGCCGGATCTTCTCAGTGGGTCGTGATTCCGATCCGGTGGTAGATTCAGCGAAGCACTGCTGTTGCTAGGGTGAGTGTTAACAATTTTCTCAGCTTGAGCCCGTGCTCACCTGCCGGTCCCTGAGTAGTTGGAATAGCCCCTTAGTTTACCAACGATGTAGAAAAAAATAATGCTTCTCAATGGTAAGTACATCATTTGAGAATAGCGGAATCGATTTTAATGTTTAAGGTATCGAAATTAAAAAGAAGCCGCTGAAACTGGAATTTTCACAAAACTATAACGTACTTATAAAATAATAAGCTCAGAGTTAGTTAGTATAATAAATGTCACATTTAATTCCTCATAAAATATCTTGCGGGATTTCGGGTTTATGAAAACAGTGAAAAAAAGTAAAATGACGACAATGGTCTAGCAATCGTGATAGTTACAATTTCATTAATGAAATACGTACCACAGAGACCTAAATTTAGATTCCTGCCTAATATGAAACGTGTCACGACATATTAATTCCGGATTACTCGGCCAATTGTACTATAGAAAGTAAATTAAATGTTTTTTTTTTTTTTCGTTCCACCCGGTATTGTTTTCATAGTTCAATATTTGTATAAACTGCATTTAGGTAATAGTAATAAGTGCTACAGCGATCGACTGACGACAGGTGTTAAGTCTCGGGGGAAAGAGCCCCTGCCGCGCTCGACATCATAAATAACGACATAAAATAATCACGAACAACTCCAATGCTCTGTATTGTGTATGCAACCCTGGTACTTAATAAGTGTAATGCATTTGAAGTCGTCGCGGCCTAACGGATAAGTAGTCCGATGCATTCGTGTTGAGCGATGCACCGGTGTTCGAATCTCAGGCGGGTACCAATTTTTCTAGTGAAATACGTACTGAACAAATGTTGACGATTTAATTCCACGGTGAAGGAATAACATCGTGTAATAAAAATGAAACCCGCGAAATTATAATTTGCGTAATTACTGGTGGTAGGACCTCTTGTGAGGCCGCGCGGGTAGGTACCACCGCTGTGTTTATTTCTGCCGTGAAGCAGTAATGCGTTTCGGTTTAAAGGGTAGGGCAGCCGTTGTAACTGTACTGAGATCTTAGAACTTATATCTCAAGGTCGATGGCGCATTTCGTCGTGGCCTAAAGGATAACGTAAGATAATAAAAGACACGGGCCTGCTCTATGAGTTAAATGTCATTATTTCGAAACTTATATACGCAAGATATTTTGAAATTATCGTTGGCGCCATTTAGTCGCAATTAGCGTTAGTCTATAAAGGCGACGATAGCAAAAAAATCAACCGACTAACCAGCAACGCGTCGAGCTCAGTATATTAATAAAATATGAACTAATTCACATAGTATGGTGCCTATTTAAATCACACACAAAAGCGGTTAACAAAAGAAGGACGTATTCATGGAGAGTTGAAGGCTTATGAAAAATTCTTTCGCGGGCTTATTGCATTCTAAAATTGCACTTCTAATAGTCCTTTTTTAATCCTTGATAAAAGAATCGATAGTTATTTCATCACTTCTACAAACTATCTTTATATAGTCGGAAATCTAAGGCGAAATAAGTATCCTTAATTGATCTTACGACTTTGACATGCAGGAAACATGGTATACGTTTACTGGTGGTAGGACCTCTTGAGTCCGCACGGGTAGGTACCACTGCCCTGTCTGTTTCTGCCGTGGAGCAGTAATGCGTTTCGGTTTGAAGGGCGGGGCAGCCGTTGTGACTATACTGAGACCTTAGAACTTATATTTCAAGGTGAGTGGCGCATTTACGTTGTAGATGTCTGTGGGATCCAGTAACCACTTAAGATCAGGTAGGCTGTGAGCTCGTCCACACATCTAAGCCATAAAAAAACGTTCAATGAATATGAATATACAAAGGATATTTGGTTGGATTCCTACTTATTGGAATCCTTTTTATCAAAGTGTATGTACCGATGTACTGATTAGATACATGAGTAATCTTTAACCGCGAACATAGGAATTGGGTCGCATTTTTTTAATCCGCGTATAGTGAAAACGCGAATGAAGGAAGCGCGAATTAAGAGCTTTTACAGTAGTACAGCAATCGAAGCTTTTTGAAACAGTACCAACTGCTTACATAAATTAGTCTAATTCATCACTACTTCGTGGCCTAAAGGATAAGACGCCAAGTATAATAATATCAAGCAATACGACTATGGCCAGTGTTCCAATGACGCAAGAAGGTATAAATTCGGTAATGAACAGGAAATGGAATACGTGATAATAAAAAACTCATATTCACGTACGACTTCCAAGATGAAGGAATAATATCGTGTAATAAAAAACGAACCTGCAAAAATTTTCATTCGTGTAATTAATTTAAAATTGAGACAGAACTCAAGTTTCAAGGCGGATGGCGGCATTCACATGGTGATGCCTATGGGCTTCTGTAACCATCAGGTAGGCCGTGAGTATCTTCAACGCAAAATTAAAAATGTAGAAAAAAAATGTAAATTTCGTTTATGTGATTTTCGGCGGAAAAACATAATATTTTTGTTTAGTGAAGAGGTTGTGGTAGATAGGTTTCATATTTTAAGTATACATACATCTATACTTCTATACTATTATATAAATCTACAGTGGTTTTTACGAATGTTCCGTTATAACTACTGAACCGTGCATCCGATTGACTTGAAACTTGGTATCCATGTAGAAAATACGTGTACTTAATGGATAGGCTAATATTTATATGAGTGTTGGCCCTCCCTACACCAGTTGCGGGGGCGTTAATGATGAGAATCTTTGGGGGGGGTGAGAAATAATAATGTTAATTTTAAATGGCCAGCAAAGTGAACGGGTACAGCTAGTACTAGATTAATATAGATACATCGATAGATAGATAGAGAAGCAATGAAATCTATGAATCCTCATCAATCCACCATTTATACTCTTCAACAAAATCACGCATGAATTTTTCCTAACTATTACTTCTCTTTGAAATGTAGATTATATATTAAATAAAGAAAAGTGTCTTTATGTTTTATTGAAGTCAACAGTCACCCCTCTACACCATTATTTGGAAGAGAAATTCTTTTTATAATCTCACATAATTACAAGATCGTAAACCTTCGTGAATATAAATTCGATGTGTTTTAAAACATAATTTCGTACAGATTATTTTCTCATTACAGCGAAATTGAATTAACCTTTACAACATTGTATAAAAACAGTATATGCCCATTCCCTTATCCTCTTCTAAATAAAAGCTAATTTCGCGTGTCAGGGAAACAGTCTCAGTCTTCTCAGCGAAATTCAGTTTTGGGTCAGTCAGTGTATTTGATCATAAAATATGCAAGTTCGTTGTCTCGCAAACCACTTACAACAATTGAGAATGGGGAATAACTTAATAGAGTGGATGTAATTATTATCACCAGCGAATATTGTGAATATTATAGGTATAGGTGAATATTATAGCTTAAATACTGCAAACGAATACAAAACAACAAAAAAACTATTGTCACTAGGCTAGTCGTAATTGGGTGATAAATTCCAAGTAAAAAGCTTTTAGGATGAACAATTAAACTTTTGAAAAATCTACAATAATGGAAAAAAAACAAAGCTTAAAGATTAAATTTATTTATTAGCTGATACTGGATACTTTTCGATCTTCAGAATCGATTTCTGTTGATCCAGATCCAGATTTTCCAAATGGGTGGGTGTCCACTTGAGTGTGATCTACTAGAAACAACCCGGACGCTTCCGAAGCCTAAGAAGACCTCTAAGGTAACTGCTTCGCGAGTTCACCTACCACCGGATCGGAATCGAGATCCATTTAAAAGATCCTAGCGTGAAACTCAGCGGGCTGATGCTAAAGGCGAAGTGTCACGTCTAACTCTTCAACGAGTACCGTGACGAGTTTTTTTTTTTTTTGTCAGGAGGAAATCGCCTGACTTCCGCCCTCCACTGGGGACGGCGGGCGGAGCATGTCGGAGTCGAACCGACTAAAACCTCCTGTCGCTCAACAACTAACGTCTAAACCTCACATGAGACAGAACTCATGAAAAGGCAAAGGAGGGAAAGTGATGTGTTTAGTGCGGAGCACATCTCTCCCATCACCCTCCCCCTCGGGACGCCGGACTGGCGATCGTCGGCGCCACGACCACCAGCCCAGTGACTTATCCTACGGAATACCCCGCTGGGTCAGAACCAGCGTGGGTCGAGGATAGCCGGCCTTCCATCACCCGGATGCTCTTGCGTAAAACGCGTGCAGAGCAGCTTGCACGTCGTCTTCTTAGGTCCCCCTAGCCGGTCCCCAGACCGTGACGCGTGTTATGATTCTTGCTAGCATAAGAACTAAAAGCTTCCAACAATACCGAGAGTAGATCAGGTGAATCCATCGGGACGAGCTATTCGATTACGATTGAAAACTGCGAAATAGTTCGTAAATCATAAAACAAAGAGTCTTATCTTCGACTCGCTGAATATCTGAAGTTCCTTGGGGATTCGTGAAAAGCGTTTACGTGCTACGTCTCGGCACAGCTTATTTTAGACTACGACAAATGTAGTTAGGCGTCTTCTGAGACCTAACTACGTAAATGGGTTTTATTTTGGAAACATTTGGAAAGCCATTCGCTTATAATAAAGTACTCAACTAAATTTCGAGTAGAAAAGTACATAATTAAAACCACTTTTACGGTTTACTCTCGTGTTTTTATTCTCATTATATTATTTTCGATGTTTCTGGATACTGGAGGAACGTATCTACCGTGTTATAGGAGGATTATTTTTAGTTTTCAGTGTTGTAATAAGGTAAACATACACACAAGCATTTTAAATTTGTATTATTTAAATTCGTTAATAGATAAATAGGATGCGCAGATACCACTTGTGCCTGCGAAATCGCAGTACTAGGCTCTTAATCAAATAGACAGTAGAGAATTACTTTTTAATAAATCAAAGACTGTTTACTCTAAAATAAACATTCTGGCGTAATCTAAAACGACTCCCATAAGAATGTTTTCAAATTAGCAATTTAAAAGCGTGTAACAAAACTGCGTTT
This sequence comes from Bombyx mandarina, assembly GCF_003987935.1. Next base: position 1,315,314 of record NW_021011476.1, on the reverse strand, counting down.
GTACGTAAGAACAAAGTTAACTGGAGTGACCTAAAAGCTCGGGCTGCATCGTCTGGGAGCTTTTAGCTCATCCCTATAGAAATAGACACCTCTCGCGTCTCGGAACGACGACGCTAGTACCTATCTAATATTGGTAGATATCTTTTTTTGGATAATACCAAACGGTATTTTGTTTAAATTTAGATATGGAGTATGCATGATTTTCGTGAATCATACAGGTTTCAGTTCTAAATTTATTTCGGTTCTCATTTATTTAATAGTTATATCAATTTTAATAACACCTATGTGTTCCTATGATAATTTTTTAAATAGTAGTAAATGTAACGCTGTTGCGTTTTTTTTTTTATTGCCCTTGTAGGCAGACGAGCGTACGGCCCACCTGATGGTGAGTAGTTACCGTCGCCCATGGACTTCAGCAATGCCAGGGGCAGAGCCAAACCGCTGCCTACCGTTTAATACTCTCCACAAGCCTCATTTGAAGAAGGACATGTCATAGCGCTCGTATTAATTGTTTGCGATAAAAACGTTAATAAAATCACGTTTACTGTAACAATTTGGGTCCGTGCGATACGAAACAATCCAAAGCAATCTATATTTATCTTAACAAAAATAAAAAAAACAGTGCTTTACTACCCAATCTTTGTTTTGAACTCGGATGTCCAAAGTTCAAGTTGAATACCTCGTTTGCAGACCACGAAAAATGATCAGTGGGTTTAAAAGAGATTAGTATTTTTTTTGCGACACATAAGTAGTGTAAATGTAAATGGAAGGATTTGATTCGAGCCCTACAACTCAGCAGAGGGTAATAGAAAGGAAAGAAGAAGACGTCAGTAGTGTAACTCATCGCTCAATTGTAAAGTGAAAACATGAGCCCAGACACACCGCAACACTATAAATAATTAAATATTCAACAACAACAAAAAAAGGCGTAATTTAGGTAGGTAGGTAATGTAGGTACGTAGGGTAGGTACCACCACCGTGCCTATTTCTGCCGTGAAGCAGTAATGCGTTTCGATTTGAAGAGTGGGGCAACCGTTGTAACTATACTTGAGACCTTAGAACTTATATCTCAAGGTGGGTGGCGCATTTACGTCGTAGATGTCTATGGGCTCCAGTAACCACTTAACACCAGGTGGGCTGTGAGCTCATACACGCATCTAAGCACTAAAAAAAAAACTGTTAATTGACAAATCGATTTGAAATTATTTCCTTTTCAGCTGCATCGATAGGTGATGAAGATGATGTCGTGGGGTGATGCATTATGGCTCGGCTTGACGGCGAGATTTGCGAGGGTGGGGCGGCTGCGACGAGCCGTGCTCATGCTGGCCGCGGCCGCCTGCACCGCTGCTGCTGTACTCTACTGGAAACAGCAGACTGACGACAGCGCCAACAGACCGCTTCACTCCATGTATTCGTAAGTTTTTTTATCACTCAGACCCAAAATTTGACAACCACTGCCATGATCCAATTAACAATTATAATATAATCTTTATTTAAAAAAAATTATTGCTGTTCGTTAGTCGTGCTAAAACTCGAGAACGGCTTGACCGATTTGGCTAATTTTGGTCTTGAATTATTCGTGAAAGTCCAGGGAAGGTTTAAAAGGTATATAAATATGAAAATGCTCGGAATTAAATAAAAATTTTGTTTTCTCATTGATGTGTCCCCCGTCGAACGGAATCCTTTGTTTGTTTTAAGTTTATTATTTTATGCAAAAGTTTAAGTCTTTTATTTATCGATTAGGGCACTACGAAGTCTGCCGGGTCAGCTAGTACAATATATAAATGTAATTTAATATTATTGTTGTTGTTATAGGGGCATCGAACCTCAGTGGTCTTGGTTATGTCAACACGACCGATGCGAGAGGTATCAAGCATCGGATACGACGACGCTACAGTCGCTGCAGACTTGCAACATGCTGTGCGCCTCCACCCAGCTCTGGCCACAGCCGACGGGGCCTGTCAGCCTCGCATCGGCGGCTGTGCCCGTCAGATCGGACCGCTTCTCCCTCAAAGTTGTAGCGTCACCATCACGCGACGTCACCAAACACTTAAACGAAGCGTTTATCGTGATGCAAAATCACATGCGAACTTTAGAACATGGCGTGGTCGGTGAAAACCGTCGATCTGACATAGGACCCCCGCGGGACGTACTGGTGAAGGTATCCGTGAACGGGTCCGGCGACCCTCGCATGCGGCTCGACACGAACGAAAGCTACAAACTCGCCTTACGGCCCTCCGGCAATTCCCTCGTCGTAGACATCACAGCGCATTCGTTCTGCGGAGCGAGACACGGCCTCGAAACACTTTTGCAGGTCACCTGGCTGGATCCGTACGCCGGATCGCTACTCATACTAGAAGCGGCAACTGTAGTTGATGCTCCTCGTTTTCCTTACCGTGGCCTGCTTCTGGATACGGCTCGTAATTTTTTCCCCGTCAGTGAGCTTCTCCGCACCATAGACGCGATGGCCGCGAACAAACTAAACACGTTCCACTGGCACGTGAGCGATTCACAATCGTTTCCGTGGAAGTTAGACAGCGCACCCCAACTGGCGCAGCACGGCGCCTACGGACCGGGCGCAGTATACACGTCCGACGACGTGAGAACAATTGTTAAATACGCACGCATCAGAGGAATCAGGGTGCTGATGGAAATAGACACACCGGCGCACGTCGGTCGAGCTTTCGGGTGGGGTCCGGAGGCTGGCCTCGGCCACTTAGCGCACTGCATAGAGGCGGAACCCTGGAGTTCCTACTGCGGAGAACCTCCGTGCGGCCAACTGAATCCTCGCAACCCTCACATATACGATTTACTAGAACACGTCTACAGGGAGATCATTCAATTAACTGGGGTCGACGACATCTTCCACCTTGGTGGCGATGAGGTGTCGGAGCAGTGCTGGGCTAAGCACTTCAATGATACGGATCCGATGGATCTTTGGATGGAATTCACGCGACAAGCCATGCACGTTCTCGAACGCGCGAATGGGGGTAAAGCGCCAGAGCTCACTCTGCTTTGGTCATCGCGATTGACGCGCTCCCCGTACCTCGAACGCCTCGACCCAAAACGCTTTGGCGTACAAGTGTGGGGCGCGTCACAGTGGCCCGAGTCGCGTGCGGTTTTGGACGCCGGCTTCCGATCGGTGATCTCGCACGTGGACGCCTGGTACCTCGACTGCGGGTTCGGGTCGTGGCGCGACAGCTCGGACGGGCACTGCGGGCCGTACCGGTCGTGGCAGCAGGTGTACGAGCACCGACCGTGGGCGACGGAAACGCCCGAGAGCGCGGCATGGCCGGTGGAGGGTGGCGCGGCGTGCCAGTGGACGGAGCAGTTGGGTCCGGGCGGGTTGGACGCGCGCGTGTGGCCCCGGACGGCGGCTCTGGCGGAGCGGCTGTGGGCGGACCGTGCCGAGGGCGCCACGGCGGACGTGTACTTGCGGCTCGACACGCAGCGCGCGCGGCTGGTGGCGCGGGGGGTGCGGGCGGCGCCGCTGTGGCCGCGCTGGTGCTCCCACAACCCGCACGCGTGCCTCTAGTGCGGCCCCTCTCCACTACAACGGTACAATCACAAACTAGATAAGAAATCGCCTTTTCGCATTAAAATTATACAATTTCCAAAAATATTCGAAATTAAATTCAAATACGAAATCATTTGGTATCGCCAGTATTTTTCTCATAGATACTGTCAAAAGAGCGAAGTTTTGTTTTAGTTTTTTTATTATTTTTAATTTACCTATGTTTTGACTACTATTAACAAGTTTAATACTTACATAATTTTATTTTACTTTTTAAAAGACAGATAATGTACTGGTAAAAAAAGAAAAATAAATGTTGCAAAGATGATTAATGTTAAAAATATCACATGTTAAACATTTAAAACGCTCTCCTGTAAAATTAGTAAGTTTGTTGAGATTATACAGTTTTAATGCGAGAAGACGAAATGAGATTTGACGAATGACTGATACTCGAAGTGCTCGTATTATCCGAGTCGCGTCTGATTTAGCTTAAGTTGTAAGTTTAGATAGGAACTGTACAGCGCTTTACGTATGAGACTAGCTAGATCACAAACTTAATGTCGATAAATCATTAGGATCGTAAGCCGTGCTTAGTGCGAGTTTCTTAACGCTTTCGATAGCGTAAAAGTTAGCTCATATTTGTATGGAATGGGTACGTTTGCCGCTAGGGGCGCTGTTCCAACTGCATACAAAATTGCGTTAACTTTTACGCTATCGAGAGCGTTAAGAAACTCGCACTAAGCACACTGAACTGTGGCCGCCCGTCCGGGGGGGGTTGGGGGGCCGCGTGTGTGATCGAACAATCGTCGTTTATTTATTTTGTAGCTGTCCAAAAAATAAGTTTTCCAATCGTCGTCAGAAACGTTTCATGTTTTTTTACTAAACATATTAAAATTTAGTCAGCAATTTTTTGTTGCTGTATATTTGAAGGATTGTACATACATATTTGTGTACATATAAGTATTTTAAACTAACAAAGCTAAGGCTTAAATTTGTTTTTTTTTTTCAATTGTCGTAAAACCATTCTATGTCGGCCATTTGTTACTATACTTTCTTCAATGTAATGAAGTCTTAAGTTAACAAATGAAGACAATTAAAAAAATGTATAATATATATACTCATTCCCCATGAAAACCTCTTTAATTGAATTATGATATTAACAATACAATTTGATATTAACAGTTCAATCGAAATCAACTTTTACGCCAATTGTAATAAGACTTATTATTCTTTCGAATCGTAACCCTGGCCATAATAATATGTGTTACATTAAAATATTAAAGTTGTACCTTTGACTCTATTGTGGTATTGCCAATCAATTCCTTAATTACTGATATTATTTTTTGTAAGTTACAACAAAACTAAAAAAAAAGCTCACGTTTACAAAGACAGTACAATCGCATATCTTATAAGTGACAACTAATAATTAAAGACACGAGTGGATGAAGGGGATATGATACAATTTGTTAGTTTTAGTAATAGTAAACTGGCAACAAACTTTTTTACTTGTACTTTTTCTTTGTACATAATTGCTTCATCACGTATAATTTCTAAAAATAGGCTTTAAACCCGGAATTTTAGGGTCTAATATGATTTATAGACACTTAACCTTCATTCATTTTGGAGCCTCTGGGTCTTCGGAGGGACTTCGGTTCCCTCTGTATTTTGTACGGTATGTTCCATGGGGAGTGCTCTGAGGAATTGTTCGAGATGATGCCAGCATCTCGTTTTTACCATCGCACCGCCCGCCACCGGAGTAGAGTTCATCCATACTACCTGGAGCCACTGCGGTCATCCACAGTGCGTTTCCAGAGATCCTTTTTGCCACGTACCATCCGGCTATGGAATGAGCTCCCCTCCACGGTGTTTCCCGAGCGCTATGACATGTCCTTCTTCAAACGAGGCTTATGGAGAGTATTAAGCGNTCCCCTCCACGGTGTTTCCCGAGCGCTATGACATGTCCTTCTTCAAACGAGGCTTATGGAGAGTATTAAGCGGTAGGCAGCGGCTTGGCTCTGCCCCTGGCATTGCTGAAGTCCATGGGCGACGGTAACCACTCACCATCAGGTGGGCCGTATGCCCGTCTGCCTACAAAGGCAATAAAAAAAAAATAAAAAAAAAATTCAATGTAAAAACTCAAAAATCTTAAAAATGGTACTTAACCCCTTCATCCACTCATGTCTTCATTAATAAAATCTAATTTAATTAATTCACAATCATTTCAACATCGTTATTTGTAAATAGAATCCCATTGTATTTTGTATACTCGTGGTAATGTTTATTTACGTATGAGATTATTATTTATTTTCTATAAAAGTTTGTTTGGAGCTTTGAAAAGTGAATCTTACGGTAACTGGCACGATTATGGTAACTAACTTATTTTAAATCTAATTATTATTATTATTATAGTTGTGCGTAGGCTTTAGTTGCGTTAAATAAAATCTTTTCGGATTGCCAAAAAAGTTAAAGCTAAGAAAAAAAAAGGCTTTTTAAACTACAAAGTTTTTTAAGATGTCCACGCATTAGATGCAATATGTCGGATCTGCTTTCCGCAAAAACATAACTTTCATATTAACTTCTTGTGGGATGTTTTCGTGAATGCTAGAACTATATAGAGTAATTTTCAATTAAGTCCAAAAATAGACATCTTAAATGCTATTTTGAAGTTTTCAATTTTAAATTATGATAAATCTGACTTAATGCCTCTAATGTCGTGAAATGAAGAGTATGACTATTGATATTGTTTTTTTTTTTAAACCAAGATAATTGTAATGAATTTGAAAAAGTTTCCCCTTTTTTAAAAGGTGAATGCATATGTTATTATGTTATAAGTAAATTGGTGGAATCAATAGAAAAAACAAATTATTGGCTCTTTTATATTGCGATGGCGATGATTTTCGCCTACCCTCCAAACTCAACCACGTCACAATACACAAATGATGACGTAGCGTACAGAACAACTACTACACAATACACTGCAGAACAAATATTATACATACCATGAATTTAATTAAAGAAGCCTCTTCCATAATGTTAATCGTCAAGATACCATTAATTATTTTTCTTCGTTTTCAAATAACTTATTATTTAATATGTTCTTACATGTGAAATAATTTTATAAATTTTCGAATATTAAGGATGTGAAAATATATTGATTTTTTTTCTTCTTTCTGATAAAAAGTATTCATGTTTTTCTTTCTTGCACTCTCTGACTTAACACGCCGAATTGGATTTTAACATATCTTATCTTGATATTTGTGAGACTTCAGATACTCATCACTTCGACCCTTAAATATTTATTTATTTATAAACTTAGAACAAGCATCACCTAATACAATAATTATTGCTGCATCAATAGTGCAATAACAGTCAAATTTATAATTATTTTTTGAAAATATAAATATATTTTTTTATCTCTTAATATAGTAATCATATACACAATTCAATTTAATTTTCACGGTATTATCATAAAATATATAAAGTCATGTTTGCAAATCCGTTCAGAGCACATTTGAACAAGTCTAAAGTCGCCAAAATATATCTTGTGCCATCCCTAATCCTTATTTTTCGGCGCCAAAAGCCACGCGCGACGTAAACTCAACTACATTAATATATAATTTTAAGACGGTGTCTATGAATAAAGTAAAGCGCTATAAAAATACTATATGTTCTAAGGAAATAATAGACATGATTTTTTCCTTCCATATTTTTATGAAATAGGTTTTATGAAATGTTTGAATCAAATTGAAATTATCACCTTTGATACAGTCTAGGTACAATTGAAATTGCATTTCAAAGTTACCTTTGATATAATAGTATTGTAATCGTTGTTCTGTACACTTCGTCTAACATTCTATGAGAATAAGGATATCATGTTGAGACGCAGGGGGCAGATACAGCTCAGCATAGGACGACTGATCTAGTAATGTTTTATTTAAGTATAAAGCTGCGGACAAATGCCTGATACGTAATCGTACACAAATTTGGCTCAATGCTATGTGACTGATCACCACGGATTTTAAAACGTACGTATTAAAACTATGTTACCCATCACATAGTATAAACAATTTGATAAAAATGAAATAAATATAAAATACTGATTTTTTGGTACAGATATTATAGAGATTTCGATTAATCAACAAAAACGAGGAATACTCATGTGAGGAGATCTTACTATAGGTAGGCGTAAAACACGACAATATTGTAGCAATGGTAACACTATAAATATTGTATCTGTGTCTGAAGATTTGGCGGGAACGCAAGAAGCGAAATTGTGTGATTTGTTTTTTGATAAACTTCAAAAAACAAATCACACAATTTCGCTTCAAAGTAAAAGCAAAGCTCGTTAACCGTATGCTATCTGTGAAAATGCATAAATGTGAGAAAAGAAACAATCACTGAACGTGCCTTCTCTGGCTCTTGTAAAAAGTTCACTAAGTCTCAGTAAACTCACACCATTTTATGGGATGTTATTTTCATTTCAACTCATCTCGTTTCATTTCATAAATTTGACCCTAATTTAGTACAATGGTAGATAAAACAACTTTATTTCATTTATTTTTATTTTTATTGCTTAGATGGAGGGACCAGCTCACAGCCCACCTGGTGTTAAGTGGTTACTGGAGCCCATAGACATCTACAACGTAAATGCGCCATCCACCTTGAGATATAAGTCCCAAGATCTCAGTATAGTTACAACGGCTGCCCCACCCTTCAAACCGAAACGCGTTACTGATTCACGGCAAAAATAGGCAGGGTGGTGGTACCTACCCGCGTGGACTCACAAGAGGTCCTACCACCAGTAAATAATGTAAAGTAAATATATTATATAATAATGGTAATAAATTTTGATAAAAGACAAGAATGGTCTGGATTAAATAGTAATTAAATAATATTTTTTCAATATTTTGCGTCACAGATTACTCTCACGACCTTTGATTCCGTAGTTTATTGCTTTGTCCTATCAATTGTGCGCTGCTATGCTGCGTTCTGCGTCTCAACATCTCTTTAGTGTAGTAATGATTCTTATAAATATTTAAATGAGAAAGTAGGCACAATTTTGTACGTTTTTGTTTGTAATGTTTGGTGCTATAGATTTTGTGTACTTCTTACGGAATTAAATTATTTATAAATGTGTACTACTTGTTTAATTTAATGAAAAACACCACCTCTCTTTCAATACGCCTCAATCGCCAATGCTGGACGACATCGGGTCTATTATTCTGCATCTGTCGTCTTGCTGTACGATTTGACTTATCTAATATATAAAATTCTCGTGTCACAGTTTTCGTTGCCATACTCCTCCGAAACGGCTTGACCGATTTTGATGAAATTTTTTGTGCTTATTCGGTATCTATGAGAATCGGCCAACATCTATTTTTCATCCCCCTAAATGTTAGGGGTAGTCTACCCCTAAATTTTTTTATTTATTTTTTAGACAAAATTTTTAATTTCTATTTTTTTATGATACAGCATACAAAAATACATACAACCCTAAATTTTCACCCCTCTACGATCAACCCTTATTTTTTATTTGCTAATTAAAAACTAAATTTTTTTGCAAGAATTTTGCTTTTATTTTGTCATGACTTAGAATAAAAAAATTCATATTGCTCTGAAATTTTCACCCCTCCACGATCAACCCCTATTTTTTATTTGTTAATTATAAATTTTAAATTTTTTGGCAAGATTTTATTTTTAATTTTGTCATGACTTAAAATAAAAAAAAATATATTACTCTCAATTTTCACTCTTATACGATCAACCCCTATTTTTCCATCCCGATTTTTATTTTTTATTTTCTATGCACAGATCCGCAATAAGGTTGCAAGATGGCAATCAAATATTATAATAATTGTAGTATGATAAATTCTTATTCAGAGTTTATAATTTCAAGTTCCTTTATGATTTTTTTTTTAATTCAATTTGATTTCCTGCCCTCGCCGGTCGACTATCAATCGATCAGTTATCCCCGCCAGGTGTCACCACTCATCCAGCAAACATCACGTAGTAGGGATGAGGACGAAGCCGGTCTCCTGTCTTACTCACTATACATTTTTCAGCCATGTTTCTTTGGTTTTATTTGTGTATCAATAGTATGTTCAGTAGGTCTGAGAATCGGCTACTATCTATATTTCATACCCCTAAGTGATAAGGGTTGTTCACCCCAAACATTTTTTTTTTATAAATTTTTTTTTGGTTATAATGAGGTATAGTCCCCAGCACGTAACTTGGCAAGAGTCGCTAGATGCGCAGAAGTCGTTTTTTAGGTCTCTTTGGTTGTCAAGCGGGACGCGGGGAAAGACGTAGCACCGTTCCGAGCGCGCGATTGGTGAGTCAGTCGACTCTCCCCTCCCGTACCGCGTCCACGTTCCGTTCGCTCCCGGTTACACATGTGCCTACTAAAGTTGTAGGAACCCTTTGTTTATATTGAGTTTTTGTTACGAGTTGTTATTATTATTTTAAATTTAGTTTTTGTTACGAGTGTTATTGTTTTAAATTTGTTTGCAATGGCAGGACCAAATACCAATGACCATAATTATAGTCGATTCAGTCACTGAGCGTTTTATTATTTACGCCAGTGACGACAGCGACTCTTCGTTATGTCGACGATGAGGAGCCAACTCCTTCCACCAGCTCAGGTCCTACCATAAATTTAATCCAAGGGGTAGCACTATTAGAAAATGATAGTGACGACGGCGACACATAATTTTTAATATTAAGTATATTTTGTTAAATGAACTTTTTAACTTTTAATTGTATTTTATTTCTAACACCTAATACACTTCACGAATTCCTCTCTTTTCTTTAACATTCTTCTAAACACACAGGCTTAAAAACAAATTATGGCAAATAAAAAATTAAATTAAATTATAGGTGGGCAATAAAAGTGACCATTTTTTTGTTGCAATGTACACTATGCGCGACATTACCCCCACTACACCAAAACCTTGCCAACTTACGTGCCGCTTACTATATTATGTGGTTGAATGAGGTTTGTGAGAATTTTATATATTAGACTAGAATTTCCCTAGAAATCTTATTTAAGGCAACACAACGTTTGCCGGGTCAGCTAGTTGCAATATAATATTACTACTGGAGTACTAAGAATGATGATGATAAAAAAAATTAAATTCAAATGTTTCATTAAGACGAATATAACATTTTAATGCAAAATAAATGTTCAATCCGGAAAAACAAAGCAAACACGAAACTAAATTCTACTCTACTTAGATTACTTGTTAGTGTAAAATGTACACGCTCTTAAGGAAACTACTGTTTCGCACAAACTATATTTCACAGTATCATCCTGATCATAATATACAATAATAACAGTTAATAAACACGATTATATTTCAAGTGTAAGTTTATTTATCAATAAATTAATACAAGAAAAAAAAATCTCATAAGATTATGAATATTCCAGAATTTCCCACCGCTTTCAAACATCCCACAAACAGTTTATGCGTAAAACAAAATCAAAACAGCAGAGGCGTAGAGACGGTCATTCAATAAAAAACTTTGAATAGGAATTGTCGTTTTTTCCATTGTTGAACTGCAGTTGTCATTACGTAGTATATTTAAAAAAAATCGTTTCACCTTTGTATCCGGAAGTGTATTCAATATACCTAACCCCGTTATTAGTATTTAAACCATTATTTATTCATTATATCCTCTGAAATTACTAGAGCGGAATGAAAATAAAACAATCATTAGCAATAAATACGTTTATTTAACTTAAAAAAAACTGGAGCACGCTGACAAAATTTTATTTCATTCTAAAAATATTACTTAATCTTCTGCGAGGTGTTCCCTGTAACATAATACATAAATTATTAATGAACATGAAACATATAGCTACAGGGGAAGGGCAAAGATTCTGAAAACAAAACTACTAAGAACAGTACTTTTTCATAAAAGTAACGGTAAAATTACGTAAATCACTAATCCATCTTTGCAATATCAAAACATCCTTTTTGAAACGCAACAAAAATCTATGTTATAATATCTTTACTCCTGTACACATCGTTTTCATGAATACATTTTAGACTAAACAAATTAATTAGGGCATTCACCGAACCCCGTCAATGTTTTCTATAGATCTCTCTCTGTTACATTCGAAATTTACGTTCAGAAACAAAGTTATATACAATTGAAAACTTACTTCGTTTGTGTCGTTTTTGTTTGAACGGAACATGAAACGGAACCTCGAAGGGGTGCCGGTCCGACGAGACGAGGGCTGGGGGTCGGCTTCCACGCGGAGCGACTCGCGGAGCTCAGAGTCCTGTACGTTCAACCAAATAATAATTAAAAAAAAGAAAAAAAAATGCTTGTCATCGCCCGGTGATCGCAATACGACCATAAAATAAATAATAGTTTAAAAAAAACTAAAACAAAATACGCTTTTATAAAAAATCAAACAAAAAATTAGAAATTAAATTTTAATATATTTGAATTAAAATTAGTGTAAGAACAAATGATTTTATTGTAAAAAAAGCGTGGGGTGCATGGTATAAGTAGTTATAAATATTTTATGCACAGATATGAAGTACATGGGTTATTTGGATAATATTCTGAAAAGCACCCCACGCTTTCTTTACAATAAAATATGTTTTTTTTCACTACATATTTTTAATTCAAATTTATTAAAACTTATTTTCTAGTTTTTAGTTGGGTTTTCTATAAAAGCGTATTCTGTCAGAACTATTATTTATTTTTCATTTTTTAGTTGAATTTCAATTTTTTCAATATTTTTTTAAGTACTGAATTGTCATCGGTCCTTAATAAGTATACCAAATTTCGAGTTAATCCGACGTTTTGAAGGGGTTCAAAATCATGTTCAAAGATTCCGTTACAAACATACATACATACGTCTGAAGCTAATAAAAGTGTATTAACATTGACACATACTAAATGTATTAAAATCTATTTAACATTAAAGATAGTTGACAAGAAAATCTTGACAAACAGGAGAAAAGAAAAGATTTGGCTAACTTTGGTCTTGAATTATTTGTGGAAGTCCAGAGAAGATTTAAAAGGTAGATAAATATGAAAATGCTCGGAATTAAATAAAAATAACAATTTTCTTTTCCCTTTGATGTGTCCCCCGTCGGACGGATTCCTATTGTTTGCTTTAAGTTTATTTTATACAAAAGTTTAGATTTTTTATTTATCGATTGAGGCACTACGAAGTCTGCCGGGTCAGCTAATTCTGAATAAATATAACACGGGAATATTACTTTTTCGCGGGCCACGTCTAGTGTTAAATGTTTCATATTGAATGGAACTTTCGTCGTTAACTTGAACACTCACGGTAGCGGAAAGTCTCCCAGCTTGTTTGCTCGGTGTGGGGGGTCCGGGTTTCTTGTAAGCTGTTATACCGACTTCTTTCCTTTGCTGTTTTCCACAGGTCGTGTTGGCTCCAACGCACTGCAATTATGGATATTGCTTACACATGTACGTAAACAAATTAAATTTTGTTATCAACATTTCATGAAAATAATAAATTGAATCTTCTATTTTGTTAACATCAAAATAACATTTATTTACAATAAAATATAAGAATATCACTTAATAATAAAGAACCGTTGAATTTATTGAAGAATAATAGAATAATCTGTGGTGGTCTATTTTTAGGCTTTAATCGGCATCTTAATCTCTAATATTCGTTAAAGAGAAGACATGAATAGTATTATCATTTAGTATTAAATAAGTAATTTGACGTAGATATTATTATTGCATGACTTGCAAGTCCTTCGCTGTGGAAGTCAATCGTGAACTTGTGTACATTTACATTTCATTAGAAAAATTACCTGACAGCGAGATTCGAACACCGGCACCGTCGCATCGCTCGATACGAATGCACCGGCCGTATTATCCTTTAGGCCACGACAACTTTTAATTTCCAAAAGTTTCAAGGATTACCTTTATATCTTCCTCGTCCAAGGCTGGAGCGAATTGTGTTTCAGCGGGATACGAACTCTTCAGGTGAGGAGGACAGAGTGAATTTCTCCAGCGGAGCTCGGACAGGCGGACGCCGGGCGGCGGCGGCGGTTCGCGGCGCGGCGTCGCCGACAACTCGTTGATCCAGCGGTTGTCAAACACTTCGCCTTCGTCGGACATGTGGAGGCCGCGACCTTCTAATATTAAAATATAATATACTTTATGTACAGTAGATTGGGGGGAATAGGGACTATTTCCAATTCCAACACAAATTTTCGGGAGTTTTGCTTAGGGTAATACCAATAAAATTGAAATTAAAACAAAGTAAGTACATATTTGTCTTGGTTTTTGGATCTTTCTTTAGGGATTATATCCTAATGTGATATTTAATTTAATCTTATTAATTAAATTAAGCATTCAAATTTAACAAATATATTAGAAGGTACGTACATACCTTTCTTTGAATTAGCATTGTTATTGACAGGTAACGAACGGAGCGAGTGTGCGTCGGAAGCACGAGACGACTCCTCTCGAGGTGGGGCAAGACCAGACTGCAAATAATGTTATAAATAATACAATATTTTACAGGAGGTGGGCCGGGCCATAAGCCATAAGTCTCAAGGTAGGTTGTGGTGTTCACGTTCTAATGTCTATGGGTTAAGATAAACACTTTAAGGCAGCCTTTCCCAAAGTGGGCGATAACGCACCCTTGTGGTTTTTAGTAAGTGAAAAAATGGGGGCGTTAAAAAATAATTTATTCTCAAAGTGGGCAGTAGACAAAATAAGTTTGGGAGCCGCTGCTTTAAGGTATTAAGGAAAATATCAGTGCCTTCCGCTGTGATTTATTGGTTAATTGAAATCATCAAGTTAAATTAAGAATTAAATTTAATAAATTTGTTTATGAGCATATGATTAGTGTATAATGATTGCATTAAAATTGAGTACATACTGAATGAACGTGTTGTAGGGACATGAGGGAGCCGGACTTTTGCTTGCGTCTCAACCACTCAGCCTCGTCCCTCTGTACGAGGAACTTCTCCCCGACGCTCCAAAGCTCGGCGGTCAACCCTCTAATATGCTCCTCGTAAGCCCTACTTGACTCAGCTAATTTATCTCGAGCTTTTTCTAGTTCTTGTTCGAGGACAGAAATGTCTTCTCGTTGTTTCTCCTTAAAAATGGCTATTTGCTCTTGGTACAGTTGTTTCTGAAAATTCGTGAATTTAGTTCGTACCGTAAGACTTGGCTGCTCGTACTGACTGACCAAACGATCATGCAAAAAAATTCATTGACGTGCACTCATGAAAAAGCATGCAGCAAACAAATGAAATTACCTTGCGTCGGAACGTAGCTTCAACAAGCAAAGGAACTAAACTACAACGTTTTAATGAACACTCGAAACAAACAAAAAATAAAACCAAAGTATCCATTAAAACATAATTTATTTAATAAATAATCGACATAACGAGCCACACAGGTAAACGAACAGATCAGTGATCCATTTGCAAATAAAACCACCACACGATTTGATAGAGCAATATTAACAAGAGGAGGGGTAGGATACTGACCATTTTGGCTTTCATGCAGTTGAGTTTGTCCTCGTACTCGGCGCGCACCTCCGACAGCGCGCTCGACTCCGGCGCCGCGCCCCGCCCCGCCACGCCCCGTCCCGACGCGCCCCGCCCCGCCGCGACCTCTGCTAGAAGCTTCTGGAATGTGTTCTCCAACTCTTCAAGTTGTACTTCGAGACCGGCGTTCTGAAACGTCGCCGACGCGAAGGAGGCGCGCTCGTTATCGCTCGCAAACGCCTGTTTAATTTTCTCAGGCGATACGGCTCGCGAGACGGACTTCTCGACCCACCTCTGCATGGTCAAAGCGCACTCAGCCAGGTCTTGCATTACGGCCGCGTATCCTCTTTCTAATTTACACATGTCCGAATCATTGATGTGCCCATCAAGGCTTAATATTTCTCGTCTGACCGTCCTCTGAATCGAAACGACTCGAGTCAACTTCTGCGCGTACAAGTCCTTCACGGAATTGAATGTTTGGAACGTGACCGACATTTCCGTCAAGAACTTCTTCAAGTTGATGATTTCTGACTCGTTGATTCTGTTCACTTCGCTCAGTCTGTCTCGTTCCTTCTGGAGCGTGATCTGTTTCTCGGAGCATCGTCGTAGATGCCTCTCTGTGGTCTCCAAAAAGTTTTCCAAATCTTCCATGGTGATGGTGCCAGCGTTCAAGTTGCGCCGTAGTTCGTTGTCGCAAGTGTTCGAGTTTCCGAAGTTCGTGAGTTCCTTCAAGACTGTATTAGATTTGATTTCGGCTATGCGCCTCAGTATAATCGCCTGGTACTTCGCCGACACTTTAATAATCTGACTGGCCCTGTTTTCCATAACGGTCATTTTGTTAACTTGCTTCTTGAGTTCGGCGATTTCTTCGTTTTTCTGGTACACTATTTTCTTCAACTGATGCGACAGTTGCTGACAGCTCTCCTTGCTGAGTTCGAGTTCTTTGGTGACGTCCATAAGTCTTGTTTCGGACTCGGCCATCAATGACTTCATGTAACTTACATCACTTTGTAATGTTGTTATTGTACGGTTCTTATCGCGTAATATTTTTTCCAAATCATTAATAGTATTTAGACTCTTCAGTGATGACTGAGTAATTTCGGAGTAGTTATCTACCTGATCTCCGTGAACGTCTTGAATTACTTCTGGACTCGTCTCTTGGTTTGCTGCAGTATCTATAAACAATGAGTTATTATGTTTTAGCAACTTACTCAATGTGTATATTGTATACTGCCAAAAAAAGTTTTAGTTAACGGTTGTAGCAAGCATTACTTACAATTACTTAAATAAATTATAAATTCCCAGTACATAACAGTGTCTTAAAATTGTTTATGAGCGAGAAGGCAATACAACAAATAGGTAATGGTTTAAAAAAAATTTAATACTCACAAGTATTCCTTTCTTCTATAGCTTTGATTAATTTTACATTTTCGTTATTAAGACAATCTACCACAGCTGCCTTTTCTAATATGACAGCATCTTTAGCTGCAAGCTCATGCATGAGTCCACTTAATTTTTCTTCAATTGCATCTATATAATCAGTTTTCTCTTTGAGTATCAATTCTGCATGTTTATTAAGTTCATTTTGTTCCATCAAATCTCTCTTCAAGTCTTCAAACTCTTGTAATTGCATTAGTAATATTTCATGTTGATTCGACAGTTCCTTGTTATGTTTTACTAAACAATCTACATCTAAAAATATGCATTAATCTTTTTAAGTCCCAAATTACCCATTAATGAGTACCCATAATTGAATTATATGTACTTACCGTTTTTATGTCTCTCAAGTTCTTCTGTCACGGATCTGTTACACGCCTCAAGTTTTTCATATTCAATTTTCTTCAAACCTAGTTCGTTAGTGACTGCATTCAGTTCCGCTGTTAGAGTTTCTAACTGTGCCTGTACTTCACTCAAATTCCTTTCAATATCAACCTTTTCGTTTTTGAGGTCAGTCAATTCTTTCATAAGCATTTGGATTATATTGTCATTTTCTTTTAATTTTGTTTGTAATAACAAAGTATCCTGTTCGAAAGTTTCTTTAATGCCTTTGTTTTCTAATTTTAAAGTTTCAATGTTTTTCAAATATTCAGAGAGTGTATTATTAAAACCAGTCTTCTGATCCTCCATTATGGATTCGGTCACAGTTATCATGTTTCTCAGAACTTGACGTTCAGATTCGAAATCGTTAATTTGTTTTTCTTGATTCTGCATTGCTAGTTTTAGATTGTCTTCTAGAGATTTTATACCTGTAAGTAAAAAAAATTTATTAGGTTGTTTATAAAAGTCTTTTTCTCTTTCAACATCTCGCTTTTACATATTTTTCCTAAAAGCTTCTGTCCAAATGAATCCTTTCCTGATTTTTAATAGTTACACTAAAAAATGAATCTCTAGAAATATAATAAATTTTTTTATTATCCTTTTAGAGAAGAAAGTTATAGTACATTAATTCTACAAATTTTGGCGTGATTTTANTTTATTAGGTTGTTTATAAAAGTCTTTTTCTCTTTCAACATCTCGCTTTTACATATTTTTCCTAAAAGCTTCTGTCCAAATGAATCCTTTCCTGATTTTTAATAGTTACACTAAAAAATGAATCTCTAGAAATATAATAAATTTTTTTATTATCCTTTTAGAGAAGAAAGTTATAGTACATTAATTCTACAAATTTTGGCGTGATTTTACGTTAAATCTTGGCATTTGAATCCCTTCACAGGAAAACTGTCAGAACATATGAAGCGACAAAAGCCATACTAAATATACCATAGCTATATATTACCTTCATTGCTTTTTTCAACTGCATGCTGCAACTCATCTTTCTCCTTCCGTAACATATCCAATTCCAATACTTTGTCTTTCAAATAATTAGTCAGTTTAGTCACCATAACATTCAAGTTATCTATCTGACATTCATAACTCTTTTTGAGCTTGTCGGTTAGATTCTCATTATCTGTTAATTTCTCCTTCAATGAATGCACTTTTAATTCCAATTGTTGTTTGACATCATCCAAGTCACTGTGAAGCGTTTGATTTTCTTGTAGCAAAGTTTGTACGTCCTTAGATTTAGAACTCATGGATGTTGTGTATGTTTCGGTTTTTTTAGAAAATTCTGAAAAATATTTAAAGCATATATTTTTTTTAATCTTAATAACATTTTTCTTAAAATACAATAAACAGAGATGATGCATTTGTGCCCACACTAGTTTAATAAATCCTACAATAACTTTATTAAAAATTTCAAAGAGTAACACTATTTTATACAACATTAAATATTTACTGACCAGTCTTATATTCAGTTATAGTTTGTTGTAAAGTTTTTACTTCAGTTTCTAATTCAAATATTTTAATTTCCTTCTGGTTACACATTTCTTGGATCTCGCTTAATGTGTTTTTTTCATTTTCTAGTGCTTTTTCTATCTTACTCTTTAGTACCACTTCATTAATAAGATATTCAACTATTTTTGCTAGCACATTATATTTCTCATCGTCCATTAAATTTTCAAACTCAGTGAAGCCTTGAATTTTTTGTAGGATTTCACTGTTTGGACTGTTTTCTTTTAATTCTTCAAAAATATACCCAATATTCTTATTCAAAGCTTTAGATATTTTTTTGCTTATTTCCTGTTGATCTGAAAAAGAAAAATTTTACATTTTAGAGGGCTTCACTGCAACAAAATAAATACAAAATACAGTCTCTGTATACCGCCCAGTCATCAGTTGCATTTTAATTTTTAATATTTCAGTGTTCTAATTACTAGTTTTACTTTATACTTTGGTGAGTTTATTTTACCCCAAGTCCCAGCGCGTAATAGTGTTTATTAGATCAATAATAATATACATAATACTAAAAGGAATTAATTAAACATTTTAATAGTAATTCATACTCACTGTCATTGTTTGTTTTCATCTGTTCCATCATTTTTGTTAAACTGTTAAGTTCTTCAGTCTTCGCTTTTAATTCAAGACTATGAATTTCATTGATTTCTAAAATATTTTTTTCTAAGTTTCTCTTTTCATTTTCAATTAGATCCAAAACATGTTTTTCGTTTGTCAGCGATTCAAATACTCGTTCTTTTTCTGATATCAAGAACTGGTTTTCTTTGCCTAGCATTTCATTTGCTAGTGTAATCTCTGCTGTTTCTGTTTTGAGATGATTAATTTGTGAAACGAAGTTTTCTTTTTCAGAAAGTAATTCATGATAGTTTAATTCCATTTCTTCTAATTTATTTTTTAGTTCTTTTTCATTTGATTTTAGCAGTTCTACTTTAGAAAGAAGCTTATTGTTCTCATTTTCCAATGCATTATATTTCGAGTTCATTTCTTCTAATTCTTTATTTGCTACATTTAATTTGTCAATTAATGCTTTTTCCCTAGATTTCAAGTTTTCCAGTTCAGAAAGTAGCATGGAATTCTCAGATCCCACTTTAACTAATTCTGAATCTACCTGTTCAAGTGCTTTCTTAGTTACATTGAATTTATTTTTTATTTCTTCTTCTAACAATTTCAAGTGCTCACTTTCAGAACATAACTGATTTCTTTCTGAGAAAATTTCATTATATTTACAATTCAAAGTTGTTAATTCTTCTCGAGCGGTATCTACGTTGTCTTGTAATTCTACATTGTTTTGTATCAATTCAGAAACTTCAGACATTAACTTCTTGTTCTCGGTTTTTACGAAACTGTATTTTGATTTAACACATTCAAATTCTTCTATAGCCGAAGCTAATTTTGCACTTACTTCTGTATTACACTTCTTTTCAATAATAATTTCGTGTTCCAGGGCAGATTTCCTTTGAACCAAACTTTCAATTTCTTTAACAAGCCCAGTTATTTTCGTCTCACACTGTACAAGCTTTTGTTGTACTGCCATTCTATCTGCAACCACATCTTCTTTTTCTTTTTCAATAAGTTCTCTAACTAGCCGTTCCTCTATGAGTTGCTGACCTAGGCATGCTTTTTCTTCTAGAAGACTGATTTTAATGGATACTTCATTGTGTAGCTGCTCTTCAAGAGCATGTTTTTCTAAAAGTAAATTATTCTTTTCTTCCTCCACTATTCTACGAACTGATCTTTCTTCACATACTTCCTGCGCAAGTATAGCTTTGTCATTAAGCAAATCTTTATATTCATCAGATATATTACATTTCTCTTCTGAAAGAATTTTCTTTTCGTTTTCCAAAGCATCCTTTATCGCCTTTTCTTCAGTTAATTGAGATTCCAACATATTCCGGTGTTCATCTATTTCTAAACATTTGTGTTGTTCTAACTGAAGTGCTTCTCTTAGGGTAGAAATTTCATCTTCAAACTTAAGAGTTTTTTCTTGTTGTTCATTAACTACTTCATCAAAAGCGTTTCTTAGGTTATTATTCCTGTCTTCGCAATCATTAAGTGTTTGTTCAAGTTCAGTAATCTTCGTTTTTAATTCAGTTATTTCTATTTGTTTACATTGCAGAGAGTTCGTCAGTTCAAGCTTTTCTGTTTGCCATTGTATTTCATTTTGTCCTAGTTGGGTTTTTATGGAATTAATTTCAATTTCTTTGGTCCTCAATTGATGTTCTAAGTTAACAATGAATTCAACTTTTTCTTTCAGTTTTGATTCATATTTATTATTATAATCTTGTGAAAAACGCTGTAAGCTTTCTTTTTCCTTTTTCAACAATTCAATCATTAAGTTTTTACTTTCTAGTGTGTGTTCTAATTCTTCATTTAATTTTGTAATATCTAATAAGTTTTGTTTTAAGTTTGCTATTAATGTTTCTTTTTGAGACACAACAACTTGCGCCTCGTGATTACCGTTAAGTATTTTATCATTTAAACCTTCAATGTCTGAAAAGCAATTTCATGTATAAAGAAAATGTTATTTGTTGGTTCACATTTTATGACTATAACTATATAATAATTAAGTTACAGTAGGTCGTGTATTATAATAATATATTTCATACATTCAATAATGATCAAAGTACCGTTTGACCCAATGTCACTAGTACGTTACTATTTTTAAGGGTTTCCCATATATAAATGCTTTCACCTTCAACTTACAGCATAAAGTGTAAGTTCCAGTTACATTCATTGGGATAAAGGATGTGCTACCCTTTCAATAAAAATACCCAGTAGAAAGATGTTGCCAAAAAGTATTTAAGACAAAAACAAACATATAATCTGTTATATTCGGATTAATAAAAATATTGCATATGATGCTGTAATTATTTCCGGTTTGAAGGGTGGGACAACCATTGTACAATAGGGTTGACGCTTTAGGGAGCTCACATCATGTCCATGGTCATATAGAATCTAGTAGCTATAGCACCAAGTGAGCTATGTTGTTTCAACTCAATAGAAAAAATATGTATACATATCTACAAGTTCCCAACAATAATAAGATTGAAAACCGCGCAAGTATACCGTGCAATAGGTTCTGAGTCGACGATGTTCTCTTTACATTAGATATGCATACAACATTGTTGACACGTATATACTGGTGATCTAGATAGAACAGTAAATATCCAATATCAAATGTAAACACCACCTTCTTCAAACGAGGCTTGTGGAGAGTATTAAGCGATAGGCAGCGGCTTGGCTCTGCCCCTGGTATTGCTGAAGTCTATGGGCGACGGTAACCACTCAACATCAGGTGGGCCGTATGCTCGTCTGTCTACAAGGGCAATAAATAAATAAAAAGAATATCTTATTTAAAGTGCTTACCAGCATGTGTTTCCTCAAGGTTTATTGCAGCAGACTTTAATTCAGACCTCAACTTAGTTATTTCATCAATTTTAGCTTTTAATTCATCATTAACATTTCCCAATAAAACACATTGATTTTTACAGGTCTCTTCAATATCCATCTTATGTGAAAGTTCATCACTTAACTTTTCTTTTAATGCTTTCTTTTCATTTTCAATGTGTAATATTTTTTCTGCTAAGTGTTCTATTTGCTTTTTAAGGAGTTCATTATCCCTTTCAAGTCCTTGTATAACAAAATCTTTATTTTGGGAAAACTGTTCATGTTCCAATATCATATCTAGTTTAATTTTCTCAGATTCATCAATTTGAGCAGTCATAGCAGATATCTTTAAATTAAAATTACTTTCAAGCTCTCTATATGTCTGCTTTTCTGCTTGTAAACTTTGTTCTAAGTTTTCTATTACTAAAATATTAATTTATACGAGGTTAGGATAAAAAATTATAAAATGTATGAAAGTTTTTTTAAACAACAAGTAATTTTTTTTTAATTGTAAAATAGTTAAAAATAAATACCTGTTTTATTTTCTGATATAACATGAGCTAATTCATCATTTTTAATTTGAAGTTCCGAATTATTAAGTGTCTCGTCCGATATTTCTTTTTCTAAGTTAACTTTTACTATATTTAGCTTATTTAGATTACTCAGGGCCATTTCTTTTTCAGTGGCTTCTATATCTAAAGCATTTGTAATTTTCTTTAAAGCTTCATCTCTTTCCAGCAGCTGATTTTTAAAAGTTGTCTGTATATTTTCAATTTGAAGTTCTAATAACTTAATACAACTTTCCTTTTTAGAATTGTCCTCAGTTTGTTTTTTTAAATCTTCAAAAAGTTTTTCATTTTCTACTTTCGCTTCATTTATTTTAGCATTAAAAACAGCATTTTGTTTATGAAGTTCTTCAACAATAAGATCTTTGTCATCAATTACTTTTTGTAATTCTATTAAGTCATTGTTCATTTTCTTAACAGTGTCTGATAATTCAATTCTACTTTTTTGCAGTTGTGCCAATTCATTTTGTAAGCCTACTTTGTAATTAATCTCACTTTCCAGCTGATTTTTTAAGGTGTTTATGGTTGCATTTCTTTCATCCAAATCGAAAATAAGTTTATCTTTCTCTTCAGTTAAAACCAATTTGAGGTTTTCAATGTCTTTATAGATCTCCTCTAGTCTTGTATCACGTTTATTTACTTCAATCAATAGTTTAGCTTTAGTTTGTTCCAAAAGATTATTGTCCTCTATGATTGTCGACAATGAAGTTTTATTATTATTCAGTTCTTTATATAACTCCTCGATAAGATTTGTTTTTTGATCTAAAATCATTTTCAAGTTTACAATTTCATTGGATTTGGCAATTATATCTCTGCTTAAATCATTGACTTGTTCATTGAGTTGTTTTTTGTCTGTATCAAATTTATTTATTAATTCTTCTCTTTTTTCATTTTCTTTTCTCAAATCTAGGTATAAACCTTCTATAGTTTCACTTTGTGAACATACATTATTTTGTAACTCAACTAGCTCATTATTCCTATTCAACATTTTTTCATTAAGTTTCATAATATGGCTTTCGTAACTTTCTTTCATATTAGCTTTTAACTGCCTCTCTGTTTCAAGCTCTTTCTTTAAGCTTTGTATCACATTTTCAAGTTTAGCACTTTCGTCATCTAAGCTTTGTAGTAAGGACAGTTTTTCTTCTTGCAATGTCTGAATCTCAAGCATTTTCCTTTCAATAATATTCCTGGAATTCTCACCATTATCTTTGAGACGCTGTTCCAATTCATTGATCTCATTGTTTAATTTAGTAATTTCATTGTCATAGTACATTTTGAGATGGTCTTTCTGCTCAATTTCCTCATTGATACGATGTTTTAGATTAAATATTTCGGATTCTTTCTCAGACAATTCTAATCCATAAGAATATTTGTCTTGTTGAGATTTTTTATTGATGTCATTTAGTTGGTCCTGCATAGTTGAATAATATTAATACTATCTGCTTCTTATGAGCTGTTTACTAGCAATTTTATGTTCAGCNATTTTGAGATGGTCTTTCTGCTCAATTTCCTCATTGATACGATGTTTTAGATTAAATATTTCGGATTCTTTCTCAGACAATTCTAATCCATAAGAATATTTGTCTTGTTGAGATTTTTTATTGATGTCATTTAGTTGGTCCTGCATAGTTGAATAATATTAATACTATCTGCTTCTTATGAGCTGTTTACTAGCAATTTATATGTTCAACATTAATTTATAATTTCAATTATATTTATAGTCTCACCTGTAAATCCTGTATCTGTTGTTTTAATTCGACAATCTTTGCTCTTTCTTCTCCTAACTGGACTTCAACTACATTCGCGCATACTTCACTGGATATAGCTACAATGAATTTGTGATTATTTTTACTGATTGGAAAAAAACTAAGTAGTGCTTAAAAACTTACAAGAATTATGTTGTAAAATCTGCATACTAGCATCAGGGTCATCACATTCCAATAAACTTGAGTCAAAATGATTCAATCTATTATGTTGACGGAATTCAGTAACCAGTTCTTTTAATGTAGCTACATGCTGTTTCTCAATTTCAAGTTGTTCAGATAACTGGCTCACTCGAGTAGACTCTTGTTGACTGAGACCAAACCATTTATCACGATCCTTTTTGAGTTCTTCAATCTACAATTATGTTGCTGTACATTAATTGAAACATCCTGAAATTAGTACTTTACTTCTACAGATGAATAGCTATTTTTTTTGTAAATTGTATTCAACCATTTCATTCTCTGTTAGAAACTTTTTTTGTATATAGTACATTTATGAGTGAACAAGCTTAATACCTAATAGAGCGCGTAGACATCACAATATGAATGTCACCAACAAGTTGAGACATATAGTCAGTTTCAAATACATTAAATTACAGCTGTCTCTGACAAAGGTATTGTACCGGTAGCATCATAGAACCCCAAGACATTTATTTGACAGATATCTGAATCTCACTAATAACATTTTCAAAATAAGCTTGCATATATACAAGTTCTGAAAATTTGGACCGTTGATCTACTGAGCAACTTCACCTGCCTAGTCAGAAGACCATCACTTTGTTTTTTACCTTCAAACCAATGTGAATTTATAAATAAGCATTACCACAAGTGATATGCTGGTGTAATAGTCAAAGAATAGCAGCATGCCTCAGCATACAGCAGCCCAATCTTCAGTAAATTATTTAGTCCCTTTTACAATAACAGGTCGTGCTATTCTAGGGTGACACTACACAGCCAAATTTCACTGAGAAGCCTATTGGTTAACATTCAACACCAAAAAGCACAATCGTTAATAAGTAAGTGCATTTTATATTCAGACTGACAGTCATAATATCTGTACTCAAGTTTCAATACTATTTCACAAACAACAAATACCTTAGCTCTAAATGAATCTCTTTCATAGACAACATCATCTAACTCTCCTTTGATCTGGACTAGTCTCTCTTCCATCACCTGTAGGTCTTTAGCAAGTTTAGTGGAAAGATCAGCTTTAGTTTCTGAGCTTTTAGCATTTTCCTCTTGTCCACAACACAGTGATATCTGAGCTTTCAAATCCATGACTTCAAGTTTATATTGTTCCTTGTCTTTAGCTAACATGTAAAAAGTAAACAAGGAGGTAAGTAGTAGACGTCAATTAAGTCCATTATTTTGAAAAGGGATAAGGGTAAGATTTTAATTTTTATGATTTAAAGAAATAATTTTGCTCTATATACATTTTTTTTTTTTAAATGATTGTTTATAAAATATATTCAGATTCATCATAAAAATGTTTTTGAAAAAGAGAAGGTGACAAATAATGTATTACATAGAATTTCTTCAATCTTAGTAAAATTATTTCTTAGCACTTGTAACAATTCTTTTTAAATCACCTACCCAACTTTTCTAATTTAGAATTAGTCCTGGCCAATTCATCTTGCAAGTAATTACGGTCGAACCTCTCAGCATCAAGTGCTACCTGCAGACGGCGTACTTCACTGTGCAACGACCTCAGAGCTGGAGGAGTCTCAGTCATAATGGAATGAGGTACACCAGTGGATGGTATTATTTGTTGACCACATGCATCTGTAAAATAGATTAATATTTACTGTCACAGTACAATCAAGCAGTGAGGTAGTACTGTCATTTTAATTGTGCATTCAGTGTAAGGGACGTTCACCAAAAGAAGGATGTATTAGGATTACAAGCTTGAATATCTTGAAAAAACAAACTTTTTTCCATTCAATTTTTTCAGGTCAATTCAAGTTCCTATAATTTTGTTTCACAACTATTTCACTTCTAAAGTTACTCCCAAATTTACCATTCGAAATTAGCATTTGTTCCTAGAATGCATTTCTTTGCTTTTTTTCTCATTCCTTTCTTACCTGTAATTGCTGCCTGTAAGTCCTGGTACAAAACAGGAGAAGACTCCATTAGGTTTTTACTAAATTTCAGTATCACCTCTTGGTCGTCAGCACTCAATTTATTACACATAACATTTTTTATATCAATTTGTTTTGAATTCACACAAACAAAGAACAATAACAATGACGCGGCTAAGTAAAAATCGCTCTCGCTAGCCGGCTCAACAGTTCCATTTTCAAATTTGAAATGTGGATATTTTTCAAGAATAAACTGCTCAACGGTGTGCGCTTCTAGTAGAGAAGATTTAGATTCGTCCAAGCTAAAATTTTCACGCAGATGAGCGATTATATTGATAAGAGACTCTAAATTAATAGAGGTTTCGTCTTTATTGGCGTTGTTGAAATAACAGTTTATCTGTAATAAGATAATAGAGCTTTGATCAATGGGATGAAAACCGAACACACAGTAACTATCACAGACTTTTTTTGTCGAACATCTGTCGTTTTGCACATCTGCTGCTCACCCAATGAATAAGAATAGATTTCCACTTCGGTATCATAGTTTTATTTAACTTTAAACTGAAATTAAGACTCTTATTATGTTAATTGATATAAAACAGATAAACACATAAGCAGGTAGGTACTTTACAAATACAAACAGTTTTTAAACTGTCGTTTTATTATTAGGAGGCAGTCCTCGCCGTTGCGATTCGAAATTCGAATTTGTTTCATTTTAACATCAAACGCTATTGGTGTATTACATACATTTGATTAGTCCATTGGATAGGCTAAGAAATCGCATCCATACAGCCATTTGGTAACAAAAGCCAAAACCACACACCAAAATCATGTCTACTGTTTAAAACGTGAAATAATACTGAATAACTTGACATGACACCTACTAGTGGTAGGACGACGTTTTGCGAGTCCGCACGGGTAGGTACCACCACCCTGCCTATTTCTGCCGTGAAGCAGTAATGTGTTTCGGTTTGAAGGGGGGGTACCCGTTGTAACTAAAACCTTAAAACTTATATCTCAAGGTTGGTGCCACATTTACGTTGTAGATGTCTATGGGCTCTAGTAACCACTTAACACCAGGTGGGCTGTGAGCTCGTCCACCCATCTAAGGATTATAAAATAAAATAAAATGGGTAATTATAAAAATCTTATTACTCAACGCTGGCTAATGTGCAAACTGTGCCGGAGCCAAAAAATAAAGATGAAGAAGAATTTTAAGCAAGTGTACCTACCTACATACCTAAGTACCTACTCGTACGGTATCGTATCTACTTAAATTATGTAACGTAAGTACCTTGTATGGTTCTTAAGGAACGTCGATCTCCATGATGACCTGGAGCTTGACTCAGTCAGTAAGTATCTACAATCGGCATCATTTCACCACTTTGAAAAGGCGGTACGACATGAGAACCCTCTCGTCGTGGCCGCTGGAAATTACATACCCGATCCTGTAGACGGAATGGTAATTAATCGACGTCGCCGCGTCGCCCAAAATACGTCATCATGGATCCTCCCGATCGGTACTTTTAGGTACCACAAGCACCTGTCACCGTCCTCGTCGAACCCGTCGCTTGCGACGAAGGGCTCGACGAGCGAATTAACCCACAGACACAACCCACTGAGTTTCTCGTCGAATCTTCTCAGTGGGTCGCGTTTCCGATCCGGTGATAGATTCTGCGAAGCACTGCTCTTGCTAGGGCCAGTGTTAGCAACACTTCCGGTTTGAGCTCCGTGAGCTCACCTACATGTTAGGGCGAAGCTGAAATAGCCTCTCAAGGCTATCAGCATAAGTAGGAAAAAAAGGTACCTTGGTTTGGTAGGTCTACTATCAAATAAGTGTATATATTAACTATAGTATTATCTATGATTATTTTGTAGGTTGAAATTTTTTAAGACTTTTTGGGAGCTCGAAAAGTGAAGTTGTGTGATTTATTTTATTTGGTCTATATTAATGTTTCTTCAGGTTCAAATGTGTAATAACGGTGGTTTAATAATTGTATAATATCTGTTAAAGTGCACAAATGTGGGAAAATAAAACAAAGCCGCTGGCGTAACTTCTCGGGATCCTTCAAAAAGTCCACTGAAAAATCTCAGTTAATGACCACCATTTTACTGAGATTATATTTCATCCCATATCGTCTCATCTCACATCAGTTAATTTCATCCCAGTTGATTAATATCTCAAATTAATCATCTTCATTTCATTTAATTACACTCCATATTATAATTTTTCATGACTTAAAGGTCTTAGTTACCAGGTCATAAAATCTCATAAAAAAATTTAATTTATTATTTTATTTTATTAAATTAGTTCCTAGGTCTATGTATTAGTTTCATCGAAAATACTTACGTTAGACACTCTAGATGAGGTTGAAAGTTATGCAAAAATTAAAATAAAATAGAAGTTATGTCTTCTTTAAGAGCCGCAGGTTTGGTTATTTTCAGAAATTATAATCAAATTATACAATTCCTATTACTGCAAACATCCTACGGAGAACATCATTGGACACCACCAAAAGGTAAAATGAATGAATTTAATACATATCCGATATAATAACAAAACCGAATTTATCATCATTGGTTAATCTCAGCACTAATTACATGAAATTTACTAGGACATGTTGATCCTGGAGAAACTGATTGGATGACAGCTTTGAGAGAAACAAAAGAAGAAGCCGGTCTGTGCGAAGATCACTTAGATGTAAGAAATTGGTTCATATGAACTTTTCAACATATTAGTATTTGTAGAAGAGAATCAAAAAACAGATAATAGGAGTAATCATATCCTGATATCACCTAATATTTAAATTTACCTGCAAACCAGTTTATAGATGTTATACTTATTGCCAATGCCATTAATTAAATTAAAAAGGCAATCATTTTAAAAACTTCATTTCAGATTTACAAAGACATAAACAAAACTTTAAATTATGAAGTAAACGGAGAACCCAAAACTGTTGTGTACTGGTTGGCAAAGCTTAAAAATCCTGAACAGACAGTCACCCTTTCATCTGAACACCAAGATATGAAGTGGCTCTCATTGCAAGAAGCACAGGAAATATCAAAATACGAAGACATGAGACAATTGCTTGCGGAATTTTATGAGAAATGTAAAAGTAGATAATCGAATTATTAAAATTATTATTAATCTTGAAATTGTATCTATTTCAAGTACCACTTCCAAATACACCAATGATCAATGTATATCATAAAAAAAACAATATTTATAAGTGTTTGAAAATAAAAATTAACAAACTAGATCTTATATCATATGCCTCTGTGGTGTGTAAATACCTCTGTAGACTACAGAAGTAACTTTTTTAAATTATATCTCTATTTGTTGGATAATCACTTTTTTTTTATTGCTTAGACGGGTGGACGAGCTCACAGCGCACCTGGTGTTAAGTGGTTACCGGAGCCCATAGACATCTACAACGTAAATGCCGCCACCCAGCTTGAGATATGAGTTCTAAGGTCTCAGTATAGTTACATACAACGGCTGCCATACCCAAATATATTAAGTGTATAATCTATGGCCATACCCTTCAAACTGAAACACATTACTGCTTCACGACAGAAATAGGCAGGGCGGTGGTATTTACTCGTACGGACTCCCGTACAAGAGTACAACAACTCCCGTACAACTCCTTCTCGACCTCTTTAACCTTAAACTCCTTCTCGACCTTTTCAAACCTTAAACTCCTTCTAGACTTCTTTAACCTTAATCTTTCCTCTAGACTTCTTTAACCTTAACAACCTTCAAGTCCACTAACAAACGACAACATAACTCATAACAAATAACCTCACACAACTTCAACATACTCAACACTTGAATTCACATAACACATGCAACCTTACATTATTCATACAACCTTTTATTATCCATACAAACTTTCATTCTTTCATTTCTTAAATTTTCTCTCTTTTCTTAATATTAAGAATTCAATTATTTGAATATAAAACTAAAACAAAAATTCCAAACAACTATTTTAACAAAAAGTGTTTTTTAAATAGCCCCTCATCACCTACAGAACCCAATCCGATCAAATTTAACCGTGCAACAAAATCAAATGAAAACGAAATGAAATGAGGTGAGATGATATAGGATGAAATAAAATCTCAGTAAAATGGTGGTCATTTACTGAGATTTTTTCAGTGGACTTTTTGGAGGATCCCGAGAAGTTACGTCCAGCAGCTTTGTTTCAACATTAAAATTCATTAAATAGACAAAATAAAACACATCACACAACTTTACTCCTCGCGTTCCCGCGAAAAAGTCCCCAAAATGTCTTAGTCTAGTCTAGTGATCTAGTCTGTCTCAAGGTCTAGTACCTATGATTTTAATGTCGATAACTGGTCCACCATAGATATACACTTAATAAAACAGCGGTCAACTGAAATTTGAATTCGGTAGCACTTAATTTTTCGTTTTAAATGATTTACATTCTAACTTTATTCATTATTTTTATTCATTTATTAGATATAATTAGATTAGTCATTGTTGTTAGTTGTGTTTATTTAATCAAATAAAATAAAACTCACAATATTGATAGGCGGTAAAAGGCTTATTACACTTGGCTAAATTTAGTCGACTGAATTCAGACTCTACTGAGTTCAGTGAAGTGTAATGAATGCTGTTATTAATGTATATTAGTAAGTTAGCCTACTAAATTCAGTAGCAAGGATGGTTTCTGACTGATAAATCATTTAAAAGCCTAATTAGAAACGCATTTAGGAAGGTGTAATCGTATTTATTTACTTAATGATTTCAGTCGTCCAATAGGTCTCCGAGCGTAAGGACATTTTAGTTTGTTTTTTACTTCCGAATGAAAAGCATTTATTTCTGTCACCTTTATTTAATATCCCAGACATTTATAAAATTAAATAGCCCGACATGTTTCAGGGATAATTTTTGTCAGCAAGGGGTTGGGATATTAAAGAACTAAATTTTAATCTTGATACGAATTTCCTGTTGCAAGAAATCTTAATGTTACAACCAGTCTTTCTTTTGAACTTATGCTATCTCGTAGGATAGTATCCTGCTTTTGAATAAACGGTGTCACAAGGTTTAATATTAGGTCAAACGATTTCGAATCCATTCATAGATAATTTCTGAAGTCTGCTGGTTCTAAATCACTCCTAATCTTCATATTTGCTAACTTTCCGCGCAGCAATAAATATTTCTTTACCCATATTCTTCTTTTTCTTTTTTTTTGTTTCAATTGAGCCGACAGCGAGGGCTACGCCGAGACCAATTTTTTGTTGTCTAGACAATACTGGGGCCATCCTCTTACACACACGACACGTCCTACTTCGTCGCGTTTAAACTGACAAGTGATGCAGTAACAGAATTTAGAACAGTGTAATCAGAAGCTTCTAACTTGCTTCAGTCGATAGCCAAGTGTAATAAGCCTTTAAGCTCACTGCCTTATCTATGTTAGACTAGTGTATAATCTATGGTTAGACTTTTAGGCGGGAACACGAGGAGTGAAGTTGTGTGATTTGTTTTATTTTGTCTATTTAGTGTTTCTTCAGGTTTAAATGTGTAATAACGGTCGTTTATTAACTGTTTAATATCTGTGAAAGTGCACAAATGTGGGAATATGATACAAAGCCATTGGATGTAACTTCTTGGGATCCGCCAAAAAGTCCACTGAAATATCTCAGTAAATGACCATTTCACCCCATATTATCATTTTTCATAAAAATAAGAATATACTTAAATTAAAATAAGACATGACTGAAAAGGTCTTAGTCACCAGGTCATAAATCCCTTAAAAATATATATATGTTAACGACCACGGAGTCCATAAGTGGAAAAATGAAACAAAGCCGCTGGACGTAACTTCTCAGGATCCTTTAAAAAGTCCACTGAAAAAATCTCAGTAAATGACCACCATTTTACTGAGATAATATTTCATCCCATATCATCTCAACTCATTCATTTAATTTCATACCAGTTAATTAATATCTCAAATTAATTATCTTCATTTCATTTCACTCCATAGATATTAACATTTTTCATAAAAATATCCCATATCATATCATTTCATTTCATGCTATGATTCATATATTAATTAACTTCATTTCATTTCATAATATCATATTTATTATAAAATATGTTGGATGCTTAAGATTTTGAGGGGATTGGGTTCTGTAGGTGATGAGGGGCTATTTAAAAACACACTGCTTCATTATAATTATATTGCAGATAATTTGAACACTGTTACACAATTATAAAATTAATATCTTTATCTTTTTTATAAAACTCTTACATGTTTCTTTGACCGTGTCTAGATGAGAAGTCCTAACTTTTTCTTACGAGAAGACAATCATCTATTTTTTAAACATTTAAAATTATTCTAATATTCGAAATCTGTAATCATGAGTGAAGTGTTGCCTGCCATTACATTTATATTCAAACTCCAACAAATATATAAGATTAGGCTTAATGGTATGATACCTTTGCCTTTCCATTTAGTAAAATAAAACTACTACTACTACTGAGTCCATAGATTAAGCCAGAATAAAATAAACTTACCTACCTGTAAATATTTTGCCAATGTTTATTTGAAAAATTCTAAGCCGGCAAAGTGGACACAGAATGGAAGCTAATAAATCTGTTAAATGCCCTTCTCCAACGTTATCGGAACTCAACTCATTAAAAAAATCCAGAAATGTCTCATTAAAACGTAAACGGTATGTACAATAATAAGTTTACTAAAAACCACTGAGTTCATTCCAGATTAATTAATCCAATTTTGGTAAGCATAACGTTAAGTATCTAAGAAATAATTTTCTTTACAAAACTAGTGGCACAGCATAGATATATTAATAGTAATACCATGTTAGCACTTTGTCTTCATGATTATTGGTAATCAATTTATTGAAAAGTAAATTGATTTTTTTTAAATTGTATTTTATTACCACTGTCATGCTTAAGAATTATAAATTAGTAATGAATTAATAAATTGAGAATTTTATTATTAAATAAAGTATATTTTAGGTGTGAAAGTGATAGCATCATCAGCAGTGATGATGATCTTGATGAACTTCCAGAAAATATTCTTCAAACTGAAAAAATACTAAATGCATCTGCCATCAAAAACAACTTGAATGAAACTGGTGTTAGAAAAATTATAAAAGTAAGTACTAGTTATAAAAAATATTTGGCTGAGTACTGCATACAAATTTAGATCAAATTTAAAAACTTTGGTGTAGTATAGGTTAGTATTTTAAATGTTTTGTCTAGAGAACAATTTAAATATAATTAGTTCTCTTCTAATACAATACCATAAACTATCACAATGTTATTAAAAACCTCACATAATTGTACTTAAACTATTTTTTCACATTATAGCCTACATCTTGAAGCTAAATCATAAATTGGCTACAAGGCTATTTTCAGTATAAAATCATCATACCAATAATATTGTTTTTTCTCTTGAACGTTGAACACCACCTGAAAAATTGAGTATTTTCATTCAGGCCATGGTGGTCACCGGTGAACCTTATCTTACTGAACCATTCCGGCAATGAGGGTCACCTGTGAGCCATGTGTTCCAATGTAAACGTTTCCTACAAGTCACAGATTGCAAGTATCAGACAAAACGTGTATGGAAGAGAGCCGTGTGGCTCTTTAGCCAAACTGAGCAAGCACATTGGTTTTCACCAAGTTCCTCAGTTGTAGTTTTTATCAAGATTATAGCCTTTTCAAATATCTTAAAAACTAGATGGTAAATTTGTAGTTTCTATCTCAACACCTATCTCATTTTATAAATCTTAGAATGAAAATCTCAAGTTGATAAAAATTACTGATTACCTGATTTTGACTTGGCCCAAATGGTCGCAAATGGAAGCTAGGTCCACTAGTGGGTCGCTTGATGTTCAACCTATTAAATGGTAACATCTTACTCCTATTAAATGTCAATATATATAAACATCTTAAGTTCAGTAGAAGTAAAAAAGATACACTTTAATTGAATTTTGGTTTTCATTTCAGACAGTTGTAAAAAATGATCATGTATTAGCTTATGTCAAACTACGTGAAGAAGAAGAGATGGAGAGTGGTACTCAAGAAAGAGAAGTGCCAACTAAGATCACTCGATCAAAGGCCAAGTAAATATTTATCACTCCAGTATTTTTTCCTTGTTTACTACCCCTCTAGGCAGACAAGCATACACCTGAGGGTGAGTGGTTACTGTGTCTTGTGCTGTCTGCTAGTGATTGTGTAAAAAAAATTGTGTGATTCGGGTAATGTAGTGATTTATTTTAGTAGGATACACATTTTTACCATTTCAATACTTCAAACAATTTTTTTACAAAGGTTACAAGTTTTAATCCTCGTAAAATTAAAATGAATGTTGGTAGACTAGATGAATATAAGTCAGGACGGGTCGGTGCTAATATCCTGTCGGTATTTATTATATTTATTTAGCAATGTTTGTAACAAATCATTACAGGCTTTGCTAAGTAAAAATAAATAATCTTTTCTTAGGGAGCTAATGAAAGTATCACCGAAAATCGCTTGGAAAATTCCAGTTGATTTATGTCCAATTAAACACATACCTGTCAAAACAAGGCCTGAGGTGAAAGCTCTGATAGCCCAAGAGTTACCTGAAGATGAAGATGATGATGAATATCAACCAACAGCAGATGATATCCCGGTGAGTTTACTTGATTTTTGTTGAAAATAAAATTATTGTAAGTGAATAAGTAGGTGCTTGCTTCCTTATCACATTAGAATCAAAAGTAAAAAAATTAAAGTTACATTCCTGGTCTCTAAACATCCAAGAGATTCTTCTCATTCAAGGCTGTACCACACTATTTCCAGTGTTTTTGAAAATCATAGTTATATAACATGTGCTTTGTTTGTACTTTGTAAAGAAAAGACTTTGTCCTGGTGTGAAGCTCCTCATCGCTCTATTGAGGGCTCTCAGCTTTATTGAGGCCCACTTGGTTTTGTCCTCCAAATGACTCCCATACTGGACATGAAACTTTCTAGTTCTGTGAATCTAGTATAACTCCTTGAGGATACTAGAATAGGTAGGAATAAAACCAAAAACGACACCAAGAATCTCAACACTCGCGGAAGGCCGTAAGGATACTCCTTGGAATTTTGGCGCAATGACAAAAAGGCTCGTCTTCACATAGAAGTAGTGATCGAGTCTGGTAGGAGGACTGACCCCCAGCTCGTGTGTGTAAGAGAAGCCCTTCCTCGGTATTCCGATTGAGGGCGGCCGGTCATGTCGGAGGTCGCGTAGCGCACTGTTTACTTTCGATTGCCGCAAGGATTGAAATTAATTAGCCGGTTGATAGTGAATAGCGCCCAGAATCAACTGGCACGTTCTGGTACAATGGGGTGCCTCGGAATATCAGTGGAACCGCCTAGGAGCCCCAGTTCGTTGACCGTAATTCCCTAAAATAGTGCTCGCCGATGACTTCGTCGTTCAATGTCCTTGGGGTGACCGTGTGTCTTATTACAGCGTTGACTGTGATCGCTTTTCTTACCTCCCGTTCCTATCCCTCAAATTCTTTACATAACAAATTACATTTATCTATTAAAAAAGCCCAATACCCACCTACCTATCCAAGAGAGCACTGACCTGGGAAATGTCTGGCAAAAGGAACAGAGGCCGTCCCAGAACAAGATGGCGTCGCTCGGTGGAGCAGGAGCTGGGCGTCTTGGGTATGACGTAGGTGGAGCTAGAACAGATTGTCTAAGACCGATGTAAATTGAAGAATTTGATTCGAGCCCTACACCCCAGCAGAGGGTGATAGGAAAGAAAGAAGAAGAAGATTAAAAAATTACACATTGTTTTAGAAAAATGAAAGTAACAAACAATTATTTTTTTTAGAGTGATGATGATCAGGCAGAGTCATGCAGCGATCTGGACTCTCAACCGAGGACTCCGGCCACTCCGGGCAAACAAAAGAGTCCTAAGGTTGTTCAAGATGGACCATTTAAAATACCACAGGTATGTGACACACAGGCATGATGCAAATAATTACATAGCACCTTAAACGCCACATATTTGCTATTTATTATGTTTTGACGATAAAGTAAAAACATGCATCAGCCCGCTGAGTTTCTCGAGGGATCTTCTCAGCGGGTCGCGATTCCGATCCGGTAGTCGATTCGTCCGCGAAGCAGCTGCTTTTGAGTTGTTAGACCTTCGGAAGCGCTCAGGCAGCTGTTAGCAAATCCCACCCCTTCTGACTGAGCCTTTGCTCGCCCACCTGTCCTGGTGAAATTGGAAAGGCCACCGGGCCTCCGGGCGACCAGTAATCCTTCAATCCTAAAAAAAAGAGACATTGAAAATATGCCTGAGATAAACCGTTTCAAAAACCGTAAAATGTATCAAAACTGCTTTTTGAATTTGAAAAGGATGCTTTGTGCTTTATTTCGCAGACAGCATCAGCAGCGAAACGGAAACTTGAACTCGACGAGGAGGAAGCAACTATAGCCCGTCGCACTCGCTCCAAGCTCTCTCTCTCTTCAACTCCCATAGAGCACATAGAAAGTACTTTTGTACCACCAGATGACATACCCATGCCTGTGGACGATGACCTCTGGAATCAGTTCTTGAACGAGTGCCTGAACCCAGCTTCCACATCTAGAAATGAAGATGATGACGAAGCAGACCCCGAGTATAATGTAGCTGCTGATCCTGACGCCAGTAAGTCACTAATGTTAACTTTTTAATGCTATTGGATGTCTGAACGAACTCACAGTTCACTTGTTGCCAAGAGGCTATACGAACCCGTAGACCACATATTATGAACCCTGAAAGGTTGTCGCACCTTGAAACAGTTGAAGTCTCGCTTACATTTTACAATGCTGGCCTCACCTGTTCAAACTGGAACACATTACTACTTCGCGTCAGAGTCAGGTAGAATGTTGGTATATACCAGTGCGGTCTTGCAAATGCTCTACCACCAGTAAATAAGTGTTGACGAACGCAGTACACTGGTATTACATATGTACTCAGAAAATATTGCTGCCCGTTTCATGAAGAATCCCTTCCCATGAATGAGGAGGGCCTCGGCTTTGTTCTGGTTCGAAGAGTAGGGCAATCATTAAACTATAGAACTTAGAACTCATAAGGTGGCGCCATTTATGTTGTGAATGTCTATGGGCTGATGAAAACGTAACACTAGGTGAACTGTAAGCTCTTTAGTATAGGAAATCCTAATTACGTACCTGATGACCATTATTGTTCCTGGTTATTATTATTATGTACAAAGTTTTTACTCTCGAATTTCTATAAATTTCGGTAAATACTGAAAAACCACGGGTCTATGCCAAGTGGCGTTTATTTTCAGTTTTAGTTTCGTCTGATGTTTCGTCCTGCAAAAACTGCGAACAATCCGGCACGTATTTAAAATTGTCGCTTTTTGCATGGTAATATGTATATATATATGGTTTTTACGGATGTTCCGTTGTAACTACTGAGCCATGCATCCGATTGACTTGAAACTTGGTATTCATGTACAAAATACATGTACTTAATGGATAGGCTAATGTTTATATGAGTGTTGGACTCCCTACACCAGTTGCGGGGGAGTTAATGATGAGAATCTTTGTGAAGGTGAGAAATAATAATGTTAATTTTAAATGCCCAGCGAAGCGGATGGGTACAGCTAGTATATATAATATATTATATATATATTTGGGTAAATCTAATAGCTGGTTATTACACACACATTATCCTTCATTCCAACAGACGACGAAGACGAAGACAATCTCAGTAAGAGCATAATAAAGATATCGAAGAAGGAACTGAACGATCTGGTCACGGAGCTGTTCAATTTTATGCCCGAATCCACGGAGGACGTGCAGCTCGCGGAGAACTTGGCCAACAGCGTGCTCACGGGCAACGCGCGCACCGATGTAAGGAACGAACCTTAGGCCACACCTTTTTTTTTATTGCTTAGATGGGTGGACGAGCTCACAGCCCACCTGGTGTTAAGTGGTTACTGGTGCCCACCCACCTTGAGATGTAAGTTCTAAGGTCTCAAGTATAGTTACAACGGCTGCCTCACCCTTCAAACCGAAACGCATTACTGCTTCACGGCAGAAATAGGCAGGGTGGTGGCCGTACTTGGCCGTGCAGACTCACAAGAGGTCCT
Organism: Bombyx mandarina; assembly: GCF_003987935.1. The sequence continues at coordinate 1,277,034 of NW_021011476.1, read as the reverse complement.
ACCACCAGTAACTACGCAAATTATAATTTTGCGGGTTTGATTTTTATTACACGATGTTATTCCTTCACCGTGGAAATCCCTATGCACAGCATTCCCTATTACAAAAGCAATCTGATTTAAGGATGAAAAATGAAGTTTCGGAGAGTCATCGAAAAAGAAGTTTCACTTCTTTCACGTGCATCAAGTTGCACGCGCACCGTTTTTTTTTTTGCACATCTTTTAAACATATTACTAAACCAATTGAATTAAAAATATTTTAAGATCTAAAGAAATATTATCCATGTTTTGAGAAATTATAACACATGGTTTTAAACAGGTCTCACACTGGGAAGGGAAGCAGGAACCCACGTCGGACGATGAAACGCTCAAAACGTTACACGAAAACTATGAAAACGCATGCGCAGGGAAGAAACAAGTGGAAGATATACCGGAGCACGGTTATTCAGATTCGAACGGAAAAGAAATATCCGTGGACAAGGTTCAGGGCGGACAGGGAAACAACAAATCTATGGAAACTAATAAACTTAAGGAGAGGGGAAAGCTGACGCCTTCATTGCCAAAGTAAACCAACTTTTTGTTACTATTTGTTTTGCTAACTTTGGTCCGCCACCGACATAATGCATTCCGAACTATCGGACTATATAACGTCAAAGTAGCATTTCGGTTACGATAAAAAAAATATAATTTTAATTAATAATAATTAGTTACTGGTGGTAGGACGACGTTTTGCGAGTCCGCACGGGTAGGTTCCACCGCCCTGCCTATTTCTGCCGTGAAGCAGTAATGCATTTCGGTTTGAAGGGTGGGGCAGCCGTTGTAACTATACTTGAGACCTTAGAACTTATATCTCAAAGTGAGGGGCGCATTTACGTTGTATATAACCAGTAACCACTTGACACCAGGTGGGCCGTGAGCTCGTCCACCCATCAAAGCAATAAAAAAATAAAATAAAAAAAAAAACAGGCCAGAAATCAATTACAATGATAGTTTGTCGACTATAGATGCCAAGATACTGATTGTGGATGCGGCACCCAGAGACGCCCATCCATATCAGCTATTCTCTAACATAACTTCAACATACAACTCTATGCATATATGTTTAATGCTCAAATTGGTAAACGCGTTGAGATGCGTCACTTGGTTACGAGAGCCCATAGACATCACTCAGTTTGAGACATAGGCAGATGGTGGTACCCACAAGGACGGGCTTCCAACCTCACCAGGTCAGGTTTCGAAGAGGATGATAGCGTCCACGCCCGCCGCGCTATAAGTTATTTTGTGTAAACCTACAGGAAACGCCAAGTAGATATAATGATCAGAGAAGAAGACCCGGTGTCCATGAATTTGTCCAAAGCTCCGCCGTCGTTGAGGAAGTTCGGGGAAACACAAGATAAAGAATCTTACATTGTACACGTACATGTCAGTCCTGGAGTCACTGTAAGTCATGCCTTGGTACTTCTTTTGTTTTTTATTGATTTTTGTTCTTGTTGTTGTGGTCCTAGGGTACCCCGCTGGTACATAGGGCCCTCACAAGTTGACTCCACTTGACCCTGTTTTGCGCTTGCTTGCGCTTGCTTGATATCCCTCCAGTGTGTACAGGGCGACCAGGTCTTCTCCAGCCAAACGGTTGCCACTCAAACGCGATTGATGCTGCGTTGACTCCGCTACACTGTAGAGTGTGTCCTATCCAACACCATTTCCGATGAGCAATGTCTTGCGTGATGGGGTTTGGTCACATTTAGTCCAAAGGTCTTTATTAGAGATAGTGATTGGCCAGAATTTTTATTGATTGCACACCTAAAATTTACAATAATAAAATAATGCAAATCTAAAACGTAACTGCCACAAATTATAATATTGGACTGGACACCAACACAGATATGTAAATATAGTATCTAAGGTAGTAGTGGTGGTAGCTGTCTATATCTATAGTGGCAGATATGTAGTCCAAATTACAATGTAGAATGATACCTTAATAAAGCTGTTCGATCTTACGAATATATAAAGGAAAGATCTTTTGTAGATTTGAAATTGCCCATTGGAACTACAATCCAAGTCTCGTTCGGAACTTGTAGACATGCAAATTGATCTTGAAAATGTCGTTAGCGCGACTCAGGCATCTTGTGTTTTAGGATAGCTATCGCTGAAATTTCTTTCTTTTATCTATAAAAAAAGGATTGTGTGGGTTTTATAAAACCACGGTAAAAGTGAAACTTTTTTTCACATTATAGACATTTAACACTGACAAACAACATTTACATTAAACACTGACAAAAACAAACAAAATAGCGTGGAGCACTGGCACAAATGAGTAATAGTCTATACACTACACGGTCAGCTGCTGCGAACTATACGCGCCGCCATGTTGGCCTTGGCTGCTCTGACGAGCGCCTTTCACTTTATCCCTACTCTGCAGCCGACCGTCACGCGACATGCAACACACAGACGAAAAAGTATGAAACGATGTAATAAAAGTTTCACTTTAAAATATATGAGACATTACCGTATCTGTGGGCAGGTGCTGCCTCAACAAGTCCTGTTGCTGCAACAACAGCTGCGTCAGCACATCCAGCTGGCCGCTTCGAACTTCCTCCAGATCTTCATACATCCGTATCACTGGAGCTATGCGTCAGATTATAAAGAATATTTGGTATGTACGCGGTAGGTAATAGTCGTGTGACGTAAACTTTTATTAACGTTTTAAAACAAATCTTATAATAATATGATTTGCTGGATGCTACAAATTCCACTTTTACTGTACTGGTGGTAAGTATGTAGGTGGTATTGTATTTCTATACCAAAAAGCATTCTTGTTTTCCCTCCTATAATATGATACAGTATCTATACGATTTCAGTAGAAAAAGTTGTACCCTCCTACGGAATTTTAACAGACTTATCCTTTAGACAAGGGCTGGTTTTCATCGGCCCGCGACGCATGTTGTAATCAGAAAATAGTTTTGGATATACATAAACAGTTTGAATAATAGAATTCTTTGTCAAAACATATATTCAATATTTAGTATAATTTATGATTGTACTTGTAACATTCCATTCCCATGGCATCATTTAAAAGTGAAGCTATCTTATACAATTTTTTTTGTGGCCCTCCAACTTTTATCGTAATCTCAATTAGCCCGCAAAGGTATGTAGGTTGGACAGCCCTGCTTTAACCCAAAGACACTTTCAACTAAGAGCTTCTTTACACTCATGTTTATAATTCTATCTATATTATTTTTTTCAGGAGACTTTTATAAAAATGTACGATGCGAATCCGAATACAGTAGCCAATGTGTGCAATCTTCAGCCGGCATTAGAATTAGTGACATCCTGGGAGAAGAACATGGCTAAAGACACTCCAGAAAACGCAGAGGTTGTCAAGTGAGTGTTGATTTTACTGTTCAGTTACTTATCGCTCGAAATCATAATTAATTTTAGTGGCGTTCGCCTGAAATTCGAAATGACACCATAATCACTGGTGCTCGAAGAGTTAAATTCATGTATTACATTTTGTCTTGGACGTTTTGAAAAAGTAATTTTGAAAGTAGAATATTCCCAAAAAAAAACATTTATAACAATAAAACAAGCCAATAGTTACTAAAAAGAATAAAAAGATTAATCTGGAAGAAGAGAAAACGGTTATCAAGTATTTTATTTTTATCTCAATATTAATCTTAAATTTATTTTTTTTTTAAATAAAATATCATTATAATTGTTATTGACAAATCTTTATTAACAAATATAATTTATTTACAGCAGTACTAAGTAATACTGTACTAATAAATACTGAATATTTATATTTTATAGAGAATAGGAAAATATGTTTTCTGTCATCTAGTAGATTTTAAATTATAATTTTAAAATTAAGTATTTTTAAGAAACGTATTTTGGGTTACCAACAGAAATTAAATTTATTAGTTACGGATTATTGGTCTAACGTTTTATTTCGATTTTTAGGTTTTACCAAGAGCAATGCAGCAAAAAGTGAGTAAAAATTTATATAGTTAATTTAATATAATAAGTGCACATGCATGAATAAATTATGCGTGTGTTTCATGGCAACATCAACTGCCATAGATCCCAGTCGACTTTTTGGCGGGAACGCGTGGAGTGAAGTTGTGTGATTAGTTTTATTTTGTCTATTTAGTGTTTCTTCGGGTTTAAATGTGTAATAATGGTGGTTTATTAACCGTTTAATATCTGTGAAAGTGCACAAATGTGGGAAAATGAAACAAAGGCGCTGGACGTAACTTCTCGGGATCCTCCAAAAAGTCCACTGAAAAAATCTTAGTAAATGACCACCATTTTACTGAGATTAGATTTCATCTCATATCATCTCATTTAATTTCATCCCAGTTGATTAATGTCTCAAATTAATCATTTTCATTTCATTTCACTCCATAACATCATTTTTCATAAAATTAAGAATATACATTAAAATAAGACATGACTTAAAGGTCTCAGTTACCAGGTCATAAAATCTCTAAAAAAAAAAAAAATAGATCCCAGTCTAAATTATAACACGTGAGTAGTGAATCCTGGCCACACAGCAGGAGTAGGAGTGAGAGGCGGCAACATTTTGTGTTAATCAATGTTTAATCGTATCTAGCGATACACCGGTGTTCGAATCCCGCAGGCGGGTACCAATTTTTCTAATGAAATACATACTCAACAAATGTTCACGACTGATTTCCACGGCGAAGGAATAACATCGTGTAATAAAAACCAAACCCGCAAAATTATAGTTTGTGTAATTACTGGTGGTAGGACCTCTTGTGAGTCTGCACGGGTAGGTACCACCACCCTGCCTATTTCTGCCGTGAAGCAGTAATGCGTTTCGGTCTGAAGGGTGGGGCAGCCGTTGTAACTATACTTGAGACCTTAGCACTTATATCTCAAGGTGTGTAGCGCATTTACGTTGTAGATGTCTATGGGCTACAGTAACCACTTAACACCAGGTGGGCTGTGAGCTCGTCCACACATGTAAGCAATAAAAAAACTTTCCTTTAGTTATTCACATTTTAGTGCTCGTAACATGCACGCTAATTTACTTTCGTTAACTAAATAAATCTATATATTAATACGTGAAGCAAAAACTTTGTATCCCTTTTTACGAAAATTGCGCGGACGGAGGAGTATGTAACTTTCCACAATTATAGAGAATATAGAAAAGAGTGCACAATGCTAATTTTTTTTTTTTTTAATAATGCATAAAAGATACATTAAATCAATAAAGAAAACATTGCACACACTACATACCATGTATTTGACGCACACACGCATGCATACTATTTATTGTCAAACTTTTGTTCTTGACGTCTGTTGTCAAATTGAGATTAAATATTGTTTGTCTTTGTTAATATTTTTTATAGTGTAGTATTGGCGAAATTTGTGATTATAGAAGTATAAAAAACAATCATAATAGTGTACAAAATTACAATTCCAATTAATTATAGTTGAATTTCGACTACTGCAGGACCTCTAGTTCCTTTTAAATCCCAGTTTTCGCGTGTCGCGTGCGAATTGTTGAACCAAAAACATTCGTAATTAAGATCAATAGTATCCATCGTTTCATTCACTCAACATCGTTTTAAAAACAAATTGAGTATTATGATATAAAATTATAAATAAAAGAAATTTATTATGTAACTGAAGACACATGTGAAATATTCATATTTAATTGTGGCATGCGTTTTAAAATAAGAATTTTTAGTCCCATTCGTTCAATTAAAATTCACTTATCTACACGGCTGCCCTCATATAATTGATGAAAGCATTCTCATTTAAAAAAAATACTTAATTCGTTGACTTCAAAATACAAACATTTACTAACGAGAACGAGAATCAGTGAGCCACCGCGAATAGCGTTCTCTCTGCAGAAGGAACTTGACAACTGGTGATCATTAAAATTAAACAATAATTCATAATTTCTAAACCAGTGTTCAGTAACACAGAATATATTAATATTATGCATATTTAAAAACATTTCAATTTCTAGCTCTTTACCCATCATCCCTTGTAAATTTTGATGCACCAAATTGAATATGTTAATAATTGAAACGTTAACGTCTTTTGATGGGTATAATCTAGTTGTATTAATTGATTTGTAATTGCAAGAGTGTGACTCTTTTGTCTTATTAATTAATTTAAATTGGAAGCAGATTCCAAAGTCTTAAAACATGTCATATTTTTTTCCTGCTCAATAGAAGCAGGTATTTTTTTAGCTAAATTTATAGCTAGGAAATTGTGTATAAAATACTGTAGCGATGTTGCTACTTGTCTAAAATTTTTATTACTTAATTTAAATAAGTCATTTTTTGATGTCCTTAAATTTCTAAAATTTATTATATTATTTATGTCTATAATAAACTATCTATAACTAAACTATCTATAATAAACTGCTAGTGCCAAATGATGATTTTCTTAAAAAAAAAAGGATATATTGTGCTAGGATAATGAATTAGTATCATACAAGAGCTCATATACCACGTGCCGCTGTGATCGCGACACGTGCCCGTCACCGCAGTTCGTGGACGCGGTCGCCAGATGGCGCCGGCGACGATTTACTGAGAATCGAATAGAACCCCTCGAGTTCACTAGAATAAGAAGAAATAAATAATAGTTAAAAAAACTAAACAAATACGCTTTTATAGAAATACAAACTAAAAAATAGAAAATAAATTAGAATTAAAAATAGTGTGAGAAAAAATGATTTTATTGTAAAAAAAAAGCGTGGGGTGCATGGTATCAGTAGTTATAAATATTTTATGAACAGATATGAGTAGAAGGGTTATTTTGATAATATCCTGAAAAGCGTATTTTTTTAGGTTTTTTAAACTATTATTTATTTCTTCTTATTCTAGTAACCTCGAGGTCCTGCACTCGGTTCAGTAGTTTCGGAGCCTATTCGCTACAAACAAACAAACAAATCTTTTAATATTAAGTATAAGTATAGATGATTCAGTAGATTGCGCGGGTGGCGGTAGATTTCAAAATGTAAAAATCTAACAATGGTGACGTCATCAGCGCTCACGTGCTTGCAGCCTCCAGCGCGTGCTCACGAACACGGCGCTACTGTGCGAGTTCCACGCGACGTTCAAGGAGATCGTATCGAACAGCACGGTGTTCCTCTACCCGCACCTGCTGCCGCCGGCGCCGTACCGACCCGACGTCGTCAGGAGGAGGAACTACGTTCGGTCGGAGGACGAGTGAGTTGTGTATACTAATATATAAATCTATAGTGGTTTTTATGAGTGTACCCGGCTCACTACAAACCGGGAGGAGTGACGATTGCTCGTGAGGCGCGTAACATCTGCACACAGCAATGATGCTGGACGACGACCACGACCGCTCTGACATGAGTGATACGACATACGAATACAGTGGTTTTTACGGATGTTCCGTTATAACTACTGAACCGTGCATCCGATTGACTTGAAACTTGGTATCCATGTAGAAAATACATGTACTTAATGGATAGGCAAATATATATATGAGCGTTGGACTCCCTAATAATAATGACAATAAATAATAATGTTAATTTTCAATGCCCAGTGAAGCTTTGTAAGAAGTGTACGGCTTGTGATCTTTTAAAAAAATAATGTTCTTGTAGGTAAAAAATAATGGCAGACATCTAAATGTCATTTGATCAATTCTTCCCTATACTATGGAAACCAGATATTGATATACATGTGTGTATTCAAATAAAACATATCGAAGATTGAATGGCTATTTCACCCAGCTCGTCCACCCATCTAAGCAATAAAAAAATAGTACATATTATCCGCATCAGGTTGATCGCGTTAGGCCTCGATCAATTTTGGCAGTACGTCGAGAGCAACACTGACTTGTTCAAGATCCGCAAGGCTCAGAGGCCGTGGAACCGGCCTGGGCTGGCGGCCGCCGTAGATCTCGTGGCCCGCCACATGTTTCCCTGGACCACCGGGAGGCTGCTCGTCACGCATATACTCAAAGTCAGGCATTACGGAGACATTAGTAATCCTATTACGGTGAGTAGTCATTTTTCTGTAACACAGGAGCTGCACGTAAATTCAACAATTCCTGAATCGCGGTGACGAGATGTTACACAGTTGATAGACGTTCTCGTATTTCTCTTGCTACATTATACCTTCTTTTTTTTTTAACGCTGGTGAATCCATTTACGAATACCCTGTCCGGGGGGGTAACGAACCGGGTTATGTCGGACTCCGGTGCCTCCTGAGAGGAAGAGAGGGACGAGGAGGGCCAAGGTCCTCCACCTCCCCGAATTCCTCGCAGGAGACTACGCCTTGAAAAAGGCGCGCGAAGCACTTGCCCCGCAGAACGACTACCGACTAAACCTCATCGAGCTCCACCACACCGGCTTCACCAGACCTACGGTACCGCAGTGCGCACTGAAAGTCCGCCTTCGTCGGTACCCGTCCTGATGATAAGACGGGATTAGACATGCGCTAATCATGTTCTGTAAAGGATTGAACATGACATCGTTCTTTCGAGTGTCGGAACTAGTTCCAGAAAACATGTTCGCAGAACTGTATAGTTCCGCGGACATTGCCGGACATGATAAGTCTAGTAGCTGTTTGTACTTGTAGCTGTTTAGTTCCGCGAACATGTTAAGTCTAGTAGCTGTTTGTAGTGTAGCGAATCACGTATTAAATTACTATTATTATGTTCTATATTTATTTAAAATCTTATTAATTACGCAATATTTTTCAATAAAGGTATTAAAAGTACAATTTTTAAAATACACTATATAAAAATATATTGCCGCTGATGGCAATTATTATTATAATTATTATTTTGTAAGGTTTTTAGTTTTAGGTTCATTGTTAGAGTTGATTGCATAATTTATTTGTGTATTCTACTGTCATAATTTTAATTACTCTACTACTTTCATTATTTTTCAATGTATTGTACGATGTACCGGAAACTATAACCCATCAATTGTTAATTAAAATACCACGTTATTCTTTATTTTAAAATTATCTAATTTTGTTTTATGATTTTCTAAGAAATGGTCTACAAACACTTAGGCCTTGTCCGCACAGCGATATTTCACCACGCGATTTTTTTCTCGTAATTCTGTAAGACATTTAATATTATAGGAGTATCCGCACTGGCGGTAAAAAAATCGCGCGCGTAGCTAATGATATAAGGAGTAACTAACACCCGTATCTTTAGTCGTTTACACGAGCTTAACTCGACTCGACTCAACCTCCAACGCGCGTTTTGGTATGATTAGTCGTAAAAATAAACTCCATTCAAACGTCCTTGGACAATTTTCCTAACCGGAGTGAAGTAGGGGAACTGTCAAGTCAAGGTATGTCGCGACGTACCTTGAATGTTCCTCAAGGCTGGTTTTCTATCAATGTCCAAATAGTATGTGGACCGCAAATGGAAATATATGATATTGTTGTGCAATGGCCTGGATCTGTGCATGATTCCCGCGTATTTTGATAATTTAAGTTTGATAATATTTATTAATAAAGTAACTAGTTCGAGGTTAGACATTTGAAACTCTTTATTTTATTTACCTACATAAGAGACATATTTTGCTTACTACCTGATAAATAAAGTCAATGCGATTATAAATTTTATTTATATAATAATAAACTGGTGGTTGTGGAAAAGCACTTCAACAACACGATGCAACCAAAATCACACAAAAGCGGCGAATAAAAATACAAAGCCGGATCCGAAATCTAAAATAATAATAGGTTAGAAAATAAATAATACACTTTCAGATTTACCGCACGCACACATATTTACGAATAACTCAGCAACCAAAATATCAAACAAGTTCATCTAGTGTCAAACAGACAGCGGCAGCCTGACTTTGACATTAAACAATGACCATAGACTACAGAACTCTATGGGTTTGATGCTAGCTTGATCAAATTTTCATCATTATTACCTCACTCGAGGACAGTTGAGGAATATTGTAATGGTCGACTAAAAATACCAAACTCGAGTAAGTTTGGAGGGAATTCTCGAGCATCATCGGATGAGTTAAGAGTGGAGGACTATTTTACGAAACGTCNCTACAGAACTCTATGGGTTTGATGCTAGCTTGATCAAATTTTCATCATTATTACCTCACTCGAGGACAGTTGAGGAATATTGTAATGGTCGACTAAAAATACCAAACTCGAGTAAGTTTGGAGGGAATTCTCGAGCATCATCGGATGAGTTAAGAGTGGAGGACTATTTTACGAAACGTCTAAAGATACGGGCATTAGGCTTTTTAGACTAGGTTCACCCCGCGGCGTCACCCGCGGTACGACAATAACCGCGGGTAACATCGCGGGACTCAACTATCAATAAAAAAAAAAAAAAAGGTTCCGAAGCGAAGCGAGTGCGGGTCGCTAGTACAAAATATAATTTCCAAAATCCTAATACGCTAAAGTGACGTTTTGGAGATGTGATTGTATGTGATAATATTATGATGTAGCATACGTTTTAGTTGCATTGAAAGCACGGGTCAACACCAAATTTGACATTGATTGCAAAACATAAAATTTCGATATTTTAGATCGTAATTAGACGGGAAAAAAATACATGGCATGAAACAGTTTGCTTTTGAACTTTAATAAATTGACTACATATGAAACAAAATGCATCAGCATCGTATTTACACTTTCGTGACATTTTAGGGGTTTTTATGGGCTTGTACAAAACACCTGATCGTTGTTTATGACTCGAGTGCCATCCAGTGGCACTGTGTAAACGTAAACACTCCACTCTCATAGCGCGATTTTTTTGAAAGTATTAAGATTAATTAAAATTTATAAAAAAAATGAAAAATGTTTATTATTACTATAACTATCACAAAAGCAAACTTTATACCAAAAAAAAAGGTATTTTATTTTAGTTTTTGTGAATAATTAAACGGAAAACCCTAGCATAAACGTTAGGACAAAGAATGATATATTTTTTTTGTTTTTGTAGAGTTGTGAAATTAATTTCATCCATCAAATAAGAACTTAAAATAACGCCATATTATTTGTTCTAGAAATTCTTGAAAACTGGTCAAGTGACGCCGGTCGCTCACCGCCTCCTGCCTTTCAACCCTAAGATGACGCTCTACGAACATTCCGAAACGGAAATGCCAAGGATATGGATACGACACCTCGCCAAGAAATGCAAGCGATTCAAAGTAAGTTTTTTTTTTATTGCCTAAGCAATGGGTGGACGAGCTCACAGCCCACCTGGTGTTAAGTGGTTACTGGAGCCCATGGACATCTACAACGTAAATGCGCCATCCATCTTGAGATATAAGTTCTAAGGTCTCAGTATAGTTACAACGGCTGCCCCGCCCTTCAAACCGAAACGCATTACTGCTTCACGGCAGAAATAGGCAGGGTGGTGGTACCTACCCGCGCGGACTCACAAGAGGTCCTACCACCAGATTAAGGATGTCGTTTGTCAAATATAAATCATCGTCATGGTTCCAAGCCGGTTTCGGTCAAAATTTTTCGTTTAATAACTTAATAGCTAATGTTCGCGCCTGTCGTGCACTTGATCTCAAGCACCGGTCACCGTTCTCGCCGAACCCGTCGCTTGCAACGAAGGGCTCAGCGCGTAAATTAACCCATAGACACAGCCCACTGAGTTTCTCAGTGGGTCGCGTTTCCAATCCGGTGGTAGATTCTGCGAAGCACTGCTCTTGCTTGGGCCAGTGTTAGCAACACTTCCGGTTTAAGCCTCGTGAGCTCACCTACACGTCAAGGAGAAGCTGAAATAGCCTCGCAAAGCTATCAGCATAGGCAGGGAAAAAAAGGCGTGCCCTCTAATATGGCTATGGTAGCCTATTTTGTTCTCAAACGTGCGCAAACAGCAGTAGCACAATAGTAGGCAGCGGCTTGGCTCTGCCCCTGGCAGTGCTGAAGTCCATGGGCGACGTTAACCACTCATCATCAGGTGGGCCGTATGCTCGTCTGCTTACAAGGGCAAAAAAAAAAAAAAAAAACAGAAGCTACACATAAGATCACCATCCACGAAGTTGTAAAAAATGGTGGAGGACGGTCTATTTTTCAGTTTATTGGAGTTTACTCCTTTAGAATCGATTTACATATATAGGCCCGGGGTATGAAAATTATGGGGACCAAAATCGTACTAGCATGTCACACGAAATGCGTTATGCGCCTGATTGGCTCCTGATTGCGTGATGCGTGCGCGCGCCAATCAAAATCGTACTAGCATGTCACACGAAATGCGTTATGCGCCTGATTGGCTCCTGATTGCGTGATGCGTGCGCGCGCCAATCAGGAGCCAACGCGCGGCCGCGTTATCGCAGGTGACGCCGGGCTGCTGCGCCGGCAGTCCGCCACAAAGCCTCGTACTGATCGCGCGTTTCTCTCATTATTGTATTTTCATATATTTGTTAGTCGTTTGTTTTGTGTCTCGTTAATTTGTTAATAATCTGTAGTGTATCGTGTTGTCGTAATATAGAACTATTTCTCGTATTGTTTCGTTTAATTTTTTATATCCAGTAAACTCCAGTCGTGCGTCGGAGCGGACACACACACTTTTTTTCGTCTGTCGTCCAGTTTGCGTCTCCTGTCGTTTTCAAAAACATACACGCTTTGCTGCACCAAACGTCTTACGATTATACAAATGGTAAAACTAAAGGCATGGTGGTTTTGAAGGTGTAATCCATTGGCCGAGTTGCAAAAAAGAAATTAATATAGAAAAAATCTTTTGTTTCAGTTTAACTTGCATCGAAGCACCGTGGTGCCCATCCAACCACCGGCAGGGGTACTGGTTGACTTTGAAAAGCCCTTGGAAGTTCCGCAAAAAGTTCCCTTACCGATCGACTTGGTAACGGACGAACCTCAGAAGAACAAGCAAAGAACCGGGGCTTTACCCGATCCGGGAATATTCAGTAGCGTGGCGACAGAGACGCCGTCGACTGAGGTTCTGCTGGCGACCAACATATACAGCATGGTGGAAACGTCCACGGGACCGGTGTTGATACCTTTAAAACTTCTACAAAGCACTAACACAGTCAACGCAGTGCAATCTCCCGTGACCACAGCCGCTGTCGTCAGCGCTACAGCGCAGCCGCAACACGAGAACAGGACGGAGCTACCGGAGAAAGAGACAGCAACACAATTAGAACGTAACCACTGCCAGTGTTGTACGATTATGCAGAAGATAACCAAAGGGAACCAAAAACAAATAACAGATTATTTTAGCCATAAAAATCCGGTGAAAAGTAAAAAATGTTTTTGCAGTGATGTATCGCATCCAAAGATATCGAACAGGTTAAAGATTTTTGTGAAGAATTACAAGTGTCAGTGTGAAACTCTGTCGCAGGAGATAGAGTACCGATCGAATAGTGATGTGAAAGTTAGTAGCGAAATGGACGGTTCGAACCCAGAAGATCTCGGTAAGTTTAGCTAATTCACTACAAGTATAGTAGACGGTTCTGACCGAAAGCGACGCGGCACAACCAACCCGGGCTTACTAGACCGCCAAACAAGACAACGGGGCCACGCCGCCATCGTCATGGCATTGTTGTGCTCGGGTAATAATTTGCTTGTGCTTAGTGTAAAAGTGAAATAACAAAAGGCAATAAAATTTAATAGTGAAGTATTAAACAAAGATGAGTTCATCAGACAGTTCTTATTCAATTAGTAGTAGTTTATTTAAAAATAAAAAAACAGTTAAATTGTTTTTCTATGAGAAGAGGGGCTCCCCCCCCCCCCCCCCCCCCCCCCCCCCCCCCCCCCCCCCCCCCTACCGCCCATTCAGTCCAGTCGTTTCTTACCAGCCAGTTTGTATCGGTGCTAGATTGGCCAGCAAATAGCCCGGACCTCAACCCAATTGAGCACCTTTGGCACGAAATCAAGAAAAAAGTTGCTACTTATCGTAATACAAATTTGGATGAACTTCATGAAGCTTTTTGTGAGGCATGGGCAAACATTCCTGTCGAAACATGTAAGAAACTGATAATGTCTATGCCACATCGGTGTCAAGCGGTAATTACTAACAAAGGTTTTGCTACTGGGTACTGATTTTACACGTAATAAAATGGAGCTGTTAAAGATATTATAACACTGAAGATTATAAGTTTTGTGTAACTGTATTTTTCATTATACTTTACTGTCCTTAATTAAATGTCCACTACAGAATTGTACATTAATATTTAATACATTTTAATCTTTGATATTAAATANCCCCCCCCCCCCCCCCCCCATCCCCGGCCAGGGCTTCGCCCCTGGATCCCGGCTCGGTACTCCACGGGTGCTAAGTTTTTTACAATGTCGAACTCTTAGCCTGGTAGGAGAAAAAATAGTATGTGCACTGCGGGAAAAAAGTAGGACATCTAATCCGTCGTCTTTGCTTGGTGCACAATGTACTATTACTGTATTAATGTACTATTCAATGATTTAAACATAGACTTTTTAATTTAACTATGATTTAGGTAAGCCTACCCACATTTTATACAGTTTTGTTACTCGTGTAATTAAAATATATATATATGTATTACTGTCTTTCAGCATTTGTAACGTCATATCAAATACGTTTAACAATGCGGATGAGCCACAAAAAATCGCGCCTAAAGAATCGGATACACACGATATTCTCACAGTTCGACGCCGACAGCGGGAACCCAGTGAAGCTGGCCAAAACACTGCACAGAGCTGTTAACAGTAAGTTAATGGACGTTTACACGGATTTCCTCGGTTTCCTGACGCCCGAGCAAGCGGAGGAAGCGGACGTTTTCAAGAATTACCTGGCCAGCCACATCAGGGACGTCCTCAGGATAATCGATGTGAGTTGTGACATTTGAAGTTCTGACATACTGTATGCACGCGAGTTCATGTCCATCGGGGCCAGAGGCGACGCGCGGGGGACAGCTCGCCTCGCCTCCGCCCGCCTCCCCGCATTTTACTGACGTCGAGTGTTGTCCTTCGACGGTTGGGACGCGCGATTATCGATATCGAAAATTTACGCTAACACTATTGTGTTATTTAACCATGACTACTCCGCTTCCAACAAGTTCAGATAGAAAAAAACCTACTGCAAATAGATACATACTGATTCCGACTCTGATCTGTCGATTGTCTTTTCATTTTATAGTGATTGAATTGGAATTTAAAAAATATTTTTCTCTGTTAGAAATAAACAAGTAATTACTTATCACATTTATTTTACTTCATTGACAGCTGTTAACTAAATCGGTAGTTATTATCGACATAATCCAAAATTAACTAGGTCACAGCACTACCACATTCCTCAGGATGGACATGAACTCGCGCGCCTACTGTAGATATGACTGTACAAAGTTTTATCTAAATAAGATTGAATTGAATTGAACTGAATTGAATAGCCTTTTATTTAGATCCATATTACAATTATATGACTAAATATAATATATAGAATACTTAAATTTAATGTAATCCTTAATCTAGTCTCTTATTGGAAATATTCTTATTTTCTGCAGATCTGTTTGCCAATCGACAAAGACCTCCTCCAACCTTTTCCATTCATGTCTTCCTTGAGCCACTCTGTTTCATGTGACGCCTGCCACTTGTCTTATGTCGTCATCCCATCTTTTTTGCGGTCTACCTTTTTTCCCTTTGCTTTCTAATTTAAATCTAAGTAATATTAAACACATGCAAACTCATTCCGGATGACAGTGTGTTTCTCGTACAGCGAATAAAATTTTAGAAACATTGAATTTGGAATTTTGAACATATTTTTCAACAAACACACAAAGGTCTGTAAATCGGTTCTGTAAATTAAATTAATAAAACATATTTTAGTTGGTCAATTTTTTGTTTTTATTAGTCTTGGTGAAATCTGAATATTAAAATAAAATAATTATATATCAATTATTGTTTACAATACAAATTCTCATTCCTGGGGGTTAACACAAAATAAATTTCTTACAGATTTAAGATTTAAAAAAATTATCCTATTTTTTATATAATACAGACATTGAAAACAAATAAGCGCTCTGTGTCGGTTTAGTAAGCCGATTATATTCGTTAATAAAAGTTTTGTCAATAACAACAAAGTTAATAAATAGACCAAAATAATATGTTGTTAATCGCTTAATTTGTTTCAGGAAGAAGTAACAGTTAAAGAGAAACGAAATGTCATACTTTCGGAACTGAAGTCGATACTGTACGGTCCATTCAAACACAAGCCGTGCGAGATGTGCTCTTTGCTGCTGAAGACCATGGAAGGACATCCGCGTCTCGCCCAACACTGGTTCTCTCTGTTCTCACACAAACGCGAGCAAAGGTGAAATACAAAAAGTATTTATTGAACATCTAAAGCAGGGGTGGGCAAATATTTTGATAGTCGGGCCACATTGCAGATGAAAATTTGACCTCGGGCCAATCAATTTATTTTCTAATTTTAAGAATAGTTTTTGTTCAATCAAAATATTAAATCAAAATATTTATTTATCAAGTAATTTGAATTAAAAAATTGAAAAGAAAATTTATATTAGACAAAAACTAATATTTGTGTTTTTAATAATAATATATACAATGCTTCACGGGCCAGACAAGACACGGCCGGATCCGGCCCGCGGGCTGCCAGTTGCCCAGGCCTGATCTAATGCATTCGTTTTACGGAAATCCTACAATTAACCCTTGGCCCACTGGTCTTAAACAACGCTAAGTGAGTGCCGTTACCCATCTTGAGTCATAAACAGTTGAAACAAAATTGTAGTCATCAAATAAGTTTTCAATCCTTCGTGTTGTGGTGGACTACTGGTTTGGCGGTGCCTCTGAAAGACTACAGTAACTATTTCTATTAAATAGAACTCAATGACGGGCTTAGCTAAATTAAAAGTGAAAATTAAATTTAAAAAAAATCTTAAGTTTAGTTCGAAGTCAGGGAATCAGTAGCATGGAATCCTCAATGTAAAAAAAAATTATTGTACCAATCGAAAGAGGCTGCTGATTATCTCACTGATTAAATTTTCAACTTTCCTCATACTTCCATCAGCTTATTCATTCACTCATCTATGAAAGAATAATTGTAAATACATATCAAAAAATATAATTGTTTGGTAGATCAAATCAAGAAAGATGTACCAGTAAAGTTATTAATGAGTCGCAAAAGCAAATTGCTGGGACAGTTGCCAGTTCAGTAAGTGACAATACGAATGCAGTTAAAATTGTTCCATTGCATAAGAAGAATACTCAGACAGCCACCGATCCATCAGATGATAAGAGTGATTCAAACGAAGATAGTGGCGAAGAATCATCATCAAGGTAAAAAAGTTTTTGGCTCTGTACCCGAGTAGGACTTAGTGTTGGTCAGATATTATCTGGTTACCATTTTCCTGAGCTGCTAAAAAGTTTGAATAGATTTGTACATTCGCATTTAGCCACGGTAACAATCCCTATGCGTCTACTATTTGTTAATTAGTAACTATATGGTAAGCTAATGCTAGTTTGAAACCCTGTTAATGCCAATCGACATTTTTTTGCCAATATTTATACTACTTACAAAATATTACGTTGTTTTTAGTGATGATGGCGAAGAAGAGAACATCGTAGAAACAACCAACCAAACAACAAACCAGGACATAGAAAACCATATTATTAAAATCGTAAGTATATTTACATATCTATATGTCGTCCGGTGCATTGGTTTTGAGCGATACACCGGTGTTCGAATCCCGCAGGCGGGTACCAATTTTTCTAATGAAATACGTACTCTACATACGTACTCTACAAATGTTCACGATTGACTTCCACGGTGAAGAAATAACATCGTGTTTATAAATAATACCCGCAAATTTTTAATTTACGTAATTACTGATGGTAGGACCTCTTGTGAGTCCGCACGGGTAGATACCACCACCCTGCCTATTTTTGCCGTGAAGCAGTAATGCGTTTCGGTTTGAAGGGTGGGGCAGCCGTTGTAACTATACTGAGACCTTAGAACTTATATCTCAAGGTGTGTGGCGCATTTACGTTGTAGATGTCCATGGGCTCCAGTAACCACTTAACACCAAGTGGACTGTGAGCTCGTCCACCCACCTAAGCAATAAAAAAAAAATATACTTACTAACGTACAATAAAATCAATGTTTTGTGAGGCAGTCAGGATCAATACCAATACACTCTGCGTGTATCTATTGCGAAACAGTAACGCGTGTCGCGTTTGTTAGTTGGCGTAATGGTTTTACTATACAACTTAGTACTCATGCCTTAATTAATGTCTGACGGCATTTACGTTGTTGATGTCCATGGACTCTGGTAATCAGTTACTACTTTCAGGTTTAGGAACACTTTTTTTGTCTATCTGTCCTAGTAACCTGAAGGGGTTTTATACTAGGTTATGCAGGTACTGGTAGGCGAGCTGCCGGGCTCAACTTGAGAGAATTTGCTAACACTCCTCCTCGCGTCGTTTTCCTCATTACTGAGGGTCGTGACTCCCCCACTGCATCAGTTTCTCCCGTACGATTTCCCTCCATCTGCTGCGATCCTTAGCTTCATGAAGGGCATTGTGGAAGTTGATGTTTAGAGAAGATCATATTTGGTCCGACCATCTCGTGGGACTGCGTCCTCTGGGACGTTTGCCATCTACCTTTCCTGTTGCTAACACTGGCCCTAGCAAGAGCAGTGCTCCGCAGAATCTACCACTGGATCGGAATCGCGACCCGCTGAGAAGATCCGGCGAGAAACTCAGTGGGCTAAACAAATGCGTCTCAGTTAGAGTGTTGGCATCGTTATGAATTGTGTAGCACTTATTCAATATTTTTTTGTTCTTTCTCAGGAAGTCGTTGATGAAAGCGAAGACACCGACCTGCTAAGGACGGAACACAGAACAGAGGTCGTTGAACCCATGCTTATAGCGGAGGAGGATGTCAAAACGGAAGTCGAATGGAAACGCGACGAAGACAAAATAATCCTTGAGGTCATAAAACATTTTATTGTTTCGCAAAACGGGAGCGACAAAAGTATTCTAGAAATCATGGAGGAAAAAGACGTGTACAGAACGTTGGCGGACGTTTTGACTGACAAAACTTTAGAAGATATAAAATCGCGAGTCCTGTATTTACTAGAAATGGTTCTGTTAAATCAATCGTGATGTTATAACAATAAACGAAATATTTATATTTATTATTTACTATTTTAGATAATCATACTTAATGCTGTTAACCTTTTTGGTTTGATTTATGTGGCTTTTAATTATGAAAATATTAGCCTTTTTCGCCCAAAAATTTCCGTATTGTATTATACATACATAAAGTTAAAGTAATTGGTTTATCAATCAAAATATGCATCTAGGGCAGGGGTGGGCAACCTTTTTAATCAATGGGCCAATTTTAATATTCAAGTAGATAACACCACCTTGCCTATTTCTGCCGTGAAGCAGTAATGTGTTTCGGTTTGAAGGGTGGGGCAGCTATACTGAGACCTTAGAACTTATATCTCAAGGTGGGTGGCGCATTTACGCTGTTGATGTCTATGGGCTCCAGTAACCACTTAACACCAAGGGGGCTGTGAGCTCGTCCACACATCTAAACAAAAAAAAAAAGTTTTTGGCGGGCCGCGCATAAATTAACTCTTATTAATAATTTACGAAACTTTATTTCTTTATTAAAAACCAAACAAGAAAAGAAAAACGAATTGATGGGGGAAAGTCGATAAAATAAATTCAATTTTAGAAATATTTCGTGGGCCGCGTGTTACTCATCCCTGACCATCTAGGGTATTGATGAGTCACTGGCAATGCAATGATAATTTTTTAATGCTCTTAAAAAACTCTTCAAAGGCATTTTGTACTGCCTCTATAGGGTATTGACATTTTTCCCTGCCAAGAAATTATCGAAACTTTGGAAAAAGTAGAAGTCTGTCGGCGTAAGGTTTGGTGAGTACATTGGGCGACCCAAAACTTCCAACTCTAGCCCTTGTAGCTTAGAGACAGTCTGTTGTTCCGTCCGAAGTCTAGTGTTGTGGTGTAG
Source organism: Bombyx mandarina (assembly GCF_003987935.1). The sequence goes on along the minus strand of NW_021011476.1, from coordinate 1,257,093 downwards.
GCGCTGCGGTGACGAGCAATCAACCAAGCCGGCCCAGAGATTCAGGGGCTTCATCATAACGTTCGGTGTGCTTAGTGCGAGTTTTTAAAGTTCTTGATTTTTATTATTTTATTTTTTTATTGCTTAGATGGGTGGACAAGCTCACAGCCCACCTGGTGTTAAGTGGTTGTGCGGCATTCCTACCGGGACGGAACTCGTATTTCTTAATCACTCGTTTTTTATCTTATCCATATTAATGAAAACGATAGAAAAGTAATGTTAACAACAATAATCTACAAGCCAATCAATCAAATTGAAAATAGAATTTCATTTTTCTTTAAATAAAGTTCATTTGAAATTAGTTTATTATCAGTCATACAGAAATTACGTTTCAAATGGCCAGTATTACAAAACAATAACATCATAGACAAAGATATATTATTATCATGTAAATTGAACTTCATTCATACTGAAGTTTTACCGTTTGTGCATTGTTAATCAACGTAGGCGTGGCCATTTTTGATCGAGCTTCTTGATTCATGTTAAAATGAAAACTTAAAACTATCAATCGGTAAGTTGAGATAAACTTGTCGGACTAATTTGGTCCATCCCTTTTTCTTTTTTTTTTTCGGGTAGAGGGCCGAATCTCCTACGAGGTCCCCGCGCAAAACGGGGCGCGCGGGGTATGTGAGACTCAACGATCTGCATGGTGTTGTGAGCAGACCGCGGGCCCAAGGATTTTAGGGCCCACCCACTAAACGACTCCCCTGCACTCATACACCCGACGTCCGATCCCCTCCAAGGTCAGAACCCGGATGAGGTAGGGGGGTTATCGCGGTCAACACTACAACCAGACGGCGCGGCTCACCCCAAGGACGCCCAGCCGACGGAGCCTTCGAGGCGAATCGAAGGCTCTGAAACGTCGGCCGTCTCGGTACGGCAGCCCGTCAGGCCGCCCAGACGGTGCCGCTGGTGTCCCGGAATACCCCGCTGGACCAGAACCAGCCTGCCGGGTCGGGACGCGATACACCGTCGACCGGTCGTTCTATTTACTTCACGGCATCGCGCTAGAGTGCTGGTAGCGCGCCGCGCGGCCACACCCCTTCAGGTCGCCCCTTGACCTTCACCGGGGGTGGCCGCTACCTACAGGGGCCGGGACGTACGGGCGTATTCCCGCCTCCGGCCCCCGGCTCGACGGCGACGGATCGGTGCGGAAAGGGAAGAGCTCTCCCTCTCTTGCTCCGCCGCCTCCTTCTGCGAGATGGTGGACTCGCAGAAGTCGAGAATTTGGTCCATCCCCAATGTGACCTTTTTTTTCCTGTCAAAGTGGGACGCCTACGGAATTTCGTATATAAACAAATACATATATAGGGTATAGTAACCGGCAAACATCTTGAGCAAATGACCTTGACTGCGCAGAACCGAATTTTAGATCACTTTGGTGGTGAGGGTGAAGCGCGACGGCAGGGGAAATCGTATCGAGCGCTTTATTGGTAGATCAGTCGAACCTTGCGTCCCGCACCGCGCCCTCATTCCGCTTGCTCCCAAAAGTATGCTTGCGTACAGTGGAAAGTTATTATATTATTAAAGTCTATCGTTATTAATCGTTAAGTTATTTGTTATAATTACTTGTGGACTTTGTTGCCATTGCTATTTGTTGAGTGTTTGTTGATTTTTTATAAAACATACACTATGCCGCGACAAACCGGTGTAGTATTCAAAAGAAAGGGTAGAAAAATTGTGTACGACGTATATTGCTTCATTATAAAACAGGGGAAGAATGATATGGAAAAATTAAAACAGACTTCGGAAGTAACAAAACCATCAGTGAGGACTGTTAGGTGCATTATTAAGGAAGCTAAAGGCTCTGGCTTGCTAGCCGTGTTTAGGACTCCGGGTAAGAAAAGATCAGGGAAGAAGAAAGTTACTGGAATGGATAGTTTCGTTCAATCTGTAATAAAAAGATGTAATCATAATAACTACATAACAAGCAGTGAAACTCCGTACCGTAGAAAGGCTTCGAAAATTTTAAAGAAGATATAAATTTTAATGGCTCGGAATGAAGCTTACGACGTATTATGAAAGAGCTAGGCTTTAGATGGAAAAAAAGAACAGAAAATAATCGGAAGCTGGTAATTGAAAAAAGTATCAAAAAATACAAATCAAAAAAAGTATCAAAAATAAGTCTTCAAAAAATAATTAATTATAGACAAAAAAGAAGACCGAATCGACCGAGTTGTAAACTACACCGATGAGCCCTATTTCGACTCATCACGATGATAGCGACTCGGGTGATGAAAACAGTGATGATGATGATAGTCAAGATTATGATAACGAAAAAAAATATACAAATACCAGCTTCGCTTCAACTGAACTAAGACCTGGCAACAGCTCTAGTTTTGACTTAATAGAAGGAATATCTATTTTACCCCAAGATTAAATTATCACAATTATTAACCTACATTTTTTGTTGATGTTCTAATAAATATATAAAAAAATACATATGTTGATTTTAATAATTTAATTGCATTATGACGCAGAGTAAATAATGTTTTTGCACGTGAGTGTACCATGCGCAAACTTACCCCCACTACGTCAACAAATGCTCAAGAAGTTTGCCGGATATTATACGTCGGGGTAAGTAGTAATATTTAAGTGCAAAATAAAAAATATGGTTTAAAAATTACTTGAAAAAATTTATTATGGTATTCTTACCCTCACTGACATCTTAATTCTTACACCAACTTGCCCTTAAAATAATATTTATAAATAATTTCGCGACAAAAAACTACTTTTCTACAGCAAAATTAGAGTTACCTTAGTATGTATTTTCTAATACAATAAGGATTGGATAAGTAACAATTAATGAAAGCGGGAGATTTTTGTTCTCGTTGGGGACATCGGGACGTACAGCCTGAAAGCGGGACGTATAGTCACGTTATCCATTCCTGAAACCGAAGATTTTCGACAATACGGATGATCCTCTTGTAAACTGAGTTAATTTGAGAGCCCAGACGCAATTTAATTAAGCGAAGTTGTGTGAGTTATTTTACTTTGTTAATTTTGTGTTTTTTTTTCGGCTTAAACGTATAATAAACGAGATTTAATAACTGATAAGTATAACTATGTGGGAAAATGAAATAAAGCCGATGGACGCAGCTTCTTGGGATCATCGAAAAAGTCTCAGTAAATAACCATTTTACCATGCATATTCAGTTGCTTTGTGAACTTTCAACATTCTACTATAATTTATACTACAAAAAATGGAAGATTTTGCAACGAATATAAAACTATATTGAGCGTCGAAAGATTTTCTTGGTTTTTTCCCCATTCACCTCTCAATCCCTAATCACCCCGTTTTACGGTATATAGTTATCATTACATAGATATTAATATTTAGATATTAATATTTATCAGTTTATCATCAAGTGTATAATCTATGGTTTATCAGTTTATTGCAGCCAAAGGTAAAGGCAAGGTCGTCGTTGTCAACGAATAGAAAAGTGAACGAATTCAATATTTACATAATTTTGTTCTTTATTTATTAGATCTACTATACCCTGATACAATAATTGTTACACTAATACTATTTTGTAATTTTATACGAACTGTATTTTGCTTTAAAATATTCCGAAATTGAACAACAGCAATGGCCCGCAATATTAAGGACAATAATAATATTGATCCGGCTACTTTATTGTCTAATGTGAAAAGTACAATTAAAAAGGTGAGAATCAGATTTTGAGCATTTAACACATTTTTTACTTTCTAAAAATATTTAAATCACATGAAATGTTTAATTCACTGAATTCCAAATAAAGTTGTTGATAACAAACTGCAGTAAGTTCAACTGAAAATGAAGCTTTGAAAATTTGCAGGATGTAATAAAGGAACTATTAGAAAACCACTTCCAAGAAAGTAAAACCAAGATTGCCCCACATGCTCTTATGTTGTTGGCAGATGTGGCCAAATGTCTGGTCACCGAGACATGCCTGCGTGCAGTCAAACAAGCACAGAGAGAGGGTTCTAACAAAGTTGATGTAGAACATATTGAGAAATGTTTACCCCAGCTGGTAATTATAGACCAAAATTTTTCTCCTCTTTTCTCTGTACAGATGGCTCAACCAATGTCCCGAGTAGGAAATAGAATGTAATATATTGTTTTCTCCCACAACATTTTAAAGTTGCTTTTTTTTAATATGAAGAGATTATTCAGCATACTTGCTATATTTATTTATGTCTTTAGTTGTACACAAACTTGGTATATTGGAAAAAATCTGGAAAACAGACAATGGTTTCTAGCAATACTACAATACAACACATTCAATCAAATGATAATAATTGTTTTTCCTGTATATCAACCAACTCAAATTAAAAACATTGTGATGCAGGAGCTACTGCCACCAAACCTTAGGTTTGCTAAAATGTCAGGTTTTTAAACAAGTGTTAATGCTCACTTTAGTATTTTTTCTTTGTTGTAAATTTTATTATTTCCGCTTCCTCTTGTAGTCTAATGTTACATATTAAAATTATTAACCCATAATTGCAGATGCTGGACTTCCCTTAAATTAATAAAGATGCTACAAATGGAATGAGTATTATTGGTAACTATTTTATAGTATGGATAATAGGAGGAATTGTTTGAGATGATAACATTGTCTCGTTTTTACCATCGCATCGCCCGCCATAGGAGTAGAGTTCATCCATACTACCTGGAGCCACTATGTCCATCTACAGTGCGTGTCCAGATCTTTTTTGCCGCATATCATCCAGCTTTGGAATGAGCTCCCCTCCAGTCTTTTCCGAGAACTATGACATGTCCTTCTTCAAATGAGGTTTGTGTAGAGTACTTAACAGTAGGCAACAGCTTGGCTCTGCTTCCGGCATTGCTGACGTCCATGAGCGACGGTAACCATTCACCATCGGATGGGCCGTATGCCTATATCGTCGTATCATCTGCTTATACGTCAATAAGCAATTATAATAATAATAATTCTTAGTTCGACACTCCTGTCAGAGTGATCGTGGTTGCAAAACGATGTAATAAAAATACAACTAATGAAATAGTCACACATTTGTTTGTATTTAGACCAAACTGTGTACCATTTTAAAATATATCATCAGTGTCAATTAGTCATTATTTTATTGTTCATATAAAATAATATGAAAACCAAAAACATTATTTTTTATTGTACACAAAAAGAATTTTAAGAAAGGCATTTTAGATTTTTATAATGCTAACTTGGCCAGAGTTCCAAAATGCTCAATAAAATGAAGAACCATATTTTTCAGTTGCTTTATATTGGAATTCAAAATTTACATTAATTCCAAAAGCCCAAGATTTTTCAAGGAAAGCATAATTCAGGATAGTATAGGACCATAGATAATATACTTAATCTATACTATCTATACTAATATTATAAAACTACAGAGTTTGTTTGTTTGAACGTGCTAATCTCAGGAACTACTGGTCCGATATGAAAAATTCTTTCAGTGTTAGATAGCCCATTTATTGAGGAAGGCTATAGGCTATATAACATCATGAGACTGATACAAGTGGAGCACTAATGAAGAATGTTTCAAAATATTTTCACTTTCTACGATTTAGCGTTACGCCAAAGTAACTATTCCACGTGGATGTTGTCCCGGGCAAAAGTTATATTTAATATAGGACCAACACCATAAACCAGCAAGAATATTAAAATTAAATAGAAACTCATTATTTATATAAAACTATTTAATGGAACTAAACAAAATTAAACATGCGTTTTCAATTATTAGTTCTAACATAAGAGTTTTATACTCTTTGTAACACTGATTACATGTGAAGGCACTTAACATACAGTGTACATAGAAAGATGAAACTATTGCACACAGATAAGTTAGCTTCAGTGGCATTCTAAAAAGTGACTTAATTTTGATATAATATTTTGAGGTATAAAAATATAGATTCTTTAGGCTGATCTAACACTATAAGGGGTAGACTATACTATAGTTTTCTTTCGAGCATATAAGATTAGATTTATTATACCTACACATTAAAATTGCAGAGGTTTTTGTACAATAATTAACCAACTTGCATGAACAAAACAATGAATGTATGGGTGCCTTACACATTTTTTTATATATGGTTTATGAAAAAATCTTTAAGCCATGTTCTTAGCACAGTGCTTTTTACTGTAACGAGCAGTAACACCCACCCTATGCTTACAGTAATTAATTACAAGTCTTCAAACACTAAAATTGAAGTCTTCAGTAACTTATGGTCAGAGGTTTTTTACTCTGTATTAGAATAAACTAATGGTAATTAAATGATATACATAATGTTCCCACTCGCAAAATTAGTTTGTAGTGATATTTATAATTATAACAGTTACTTGACTTTTTTTATGGACTTCGAAGATAAAGTAATAGACCACATACTTTTATTCTTCTTGGTATCGGTGAACATCGACAAGGCCAAAAGCAGAGCCACTGCCGTCCGTTATGTCTTGATTACTTTATTAAGACTTATATAAATTAAAAATAGAGAAACTTATTTACTACCGAAACATCTACTCAGTCTTTCATTAGATTATTTTTAATTTATTTTCAAATACATATTTACATATTCGGACCAATTTTATGTAATTGAAGGAAGGTATATGCAAAACTGACAAATTGCGAGCGCGAACATGACGCACCTTAAAACGATAAATTAACAACAATCATTCGAGTTTATCTTGTCCCATGACAAGATAATTACACACGATTAACGGATCTCATTAAAAAAAAAAGGAGCTGCAGTATCAGACTTGTGTTTAGAACAGGTCCATGTCATCATTACACATGACATCAAGGAAGTCGTCGTCTTCGTATTCTTGTATGGAGCGGGGGTCGTTGCTGACGGACGGGGCGGCAGGTGCTGACGGCGCAGGCGCGTCCGCCTGTGTTCGCGCGTGCGAGTGCTCCTCTGTTAGTGCGTGCGCGTCCGCCTCAGTGTGCGAGTGCGCGTCCGTGTCACTGGAACACTCACGGGCGTCCGTCGCCGGGGAGGGGGGTGGATTCGATCCGTGCTCCGATTGTGCCGTTGTCTCGCCGCGAGATACTAACGACGGTAGCTCCGAGTCTGAAATCAGTTTCTGATTATGTAGCCAAGTGAAACCTTGGTTTGTGCAGTTTTTTTTTAAATATAGTGCTTAAATGTTGTTCGAGTATTTATCTTATGTAATTATTTTTGCTTAAATGGTGGAAAGGACCTATTAACAGTATTAATTTAATCATTAATTTCTCTTACAATGACAATGAACAAAACTTAACTAAAGAAATTTCTGTGACATTAAGATTAATGCGTCAAGAAAACAGTATATTTTTTTGTTTTAGTAACAAATTATATGAATTGACAATTTTAAAGGACACTGCTAGATGGCAATGAAGCGATCAAAAATTATTGAAAAATACATCTATTTCTTATGCATTCCTAATATTAATTGCATATCATAAGTTATATGTTATGATTATGAATAATATTTAAAAACTAGACTACTGTACTGTTTCGTAGTATACATTATTATTTACCGGTTAAAGTTTGTTTTAGTTGCTCCATAGCTTTCTGACGACTTTTATTGTGAATTTTCTTTATACGGCGCGTATTCTCCTTTTTTTCTTCAGCGAAAAGTTTACTGACTACGTCCTGGGAGATTTCGTCATCACGCTTCAGAAGAAAAAAATACACACCGCCTGGGGTCCTACGACGTGTTCCATTCTGTAAATTGAAAAATTTCATTTTACTTTCATATTCATCGACGTTTGAATAGTGTGCCAACTACTCTCTATTATTCTATAAACAATATTCCTAGACTCTTAGTTAAGCGCCAACCATATTTTCTATTAAAGTTATATATTCGTTTTCCTATTAAAAGTAATCCTCATTTAAGGATTTGTATTCAAGCACAAACTGCTCTTTCATCTTTCACTAATTTATATTTCCAGTGGTATTTATAACAATCATATTCTTATTTTAAACATATTTAGGACTGTACAACGAAGGCTTTTGTTCTGTCAAAATTTAACGATTATCTTGCTGCAGATTGTATAATTTATTGTTTCTTGTTAAATAACTATATATTTCTGGATTTAGATAAACATCCAAATATGTAATATCAAAACAAATGATGCGGTTGTCATTTGAAATAAATATTCAGTAAAAAGTTTGTGTTTACCATTACAAGCATGCCACCATCAGCCTCTATTTTCTGTGTTTCTTTAAACAATTCCATTGCTTTCTGTGATCCAATTGCTCCTACGATTCTGTCTGTAAAAGAAAAAGAAAAATACTAAATGTAGAACTCTGTTAAAATTTCAGAAATCTTACTATTGTAGTTTCATAAAGCTTTGATGTTTGTGATAGTAAGTCAATACCAATTAATAATAGGAATAGAACTGAAGAAAAAAACATTGATTAGAAGAAACTGCTTACTGACTATTTTGATGGAGTAATTTAACTAAAAGGGAGAGTACTTAAGTGATTGAAGGATATTAAATATCATAAATATTGACCATATGATTCATTAACTCATGATATGACTGAATATTAATATTAAAGCACAATTGTGTGCCGCTTATTTGAAAACCACTTGTTATTCATATTGCAAGAGCCAAAAATGAATGGATATTTTAAGTATAAATGATTGCTTACGTATTAATTCTTTCTTTTCTTCTGATAATTTATCAGCTATATCAGATGCTACTATATCTAACGGATCTTCTGCATTAACCACCAAATCCTTCAAGTATTTCGGAGCATGTTTCTCTTCAATATGCGAATTACTATTAATTCTTTTACCCAATCTTAGCTTTACATTAGATCTGTCAGAGTGCTTTCGTTTGTTAGATGTCACGTCTCTATTGGAGTTGCTATTTTTTGTAAAAGCATTTCCTGATGCTAACTCTTCTTCTAATCGATACTTTATTGTGTAATCATAAGATTCAACACCATATCTTCGTTTCTTTGAGACATCAAAACCAATCATGTCTTCCGAGAGTAGTTCTTCCTGTAAATCACAAACAAAAACTCTTATTTCTTGAAAGAATTTACATAATTTTTTGGATAGCTTGATTCTATAAGTACTTCTTCAAAAGAAATACAAGTAGATTAAGAGAATAAATGAACGAAGCTCATTGCTCAAAGATTAACACTGAAATTTAACCCAAAATAGCTCTTGGAATTCATCACAAGGCTCTACTGTAATTAGACATTAAGTACCTGCAATATTGAAGGGTATTGAGGGGTGAACAGCTATTTGGTTCAAGCGACAATTTGCTGTAGTGAAATCCGACATTTACCTTTGAAATGAAAAGTGCGTTTTATTTTGTATTAGCATCAACAGTTCGATGTTTTTAATTGAACTTCAATTAAGTGTACTCGATTCAAATATTTGAAGAAGTTTTTTGTTATATTTTTTTCCAAATTTTAAACTTTAAATGTCTTTCCTGTAAAGTTACAAAAATGTCACCTGAACCAAATGGCCTTTCACTCCTCGATATGTATTTCCTGAGTAAATCAAAACATTATAAGGTTATTTTAATAAGGCCACAGACCACTTGGTAATGAATGGTTGGTCATACTACTCTACTCTGCCTTTGAAATAAAAGTCGCCGTCCCAATTCTATTTCTTAGCTACAAGATAGTTGCTCGGCAGAAATAAGCAGCTTTGCCTACCTGAATCAATTCAATCCATAAAAAAATAAGAATACCTTAAATTGGTAATAGTAATTGATATCTCTTTATAATGAAATGACACCTATAGTACAGATAACATAGTAAAGCAATATCATAGTTGATGAATGTTTTACTGAGAATATTAAGATGGAAAGGATTATTTAACATAATACAGTTTAGCAATTCCAATGGGTTTGTTGAGGTTCTTCACAGAGGTCTAGGGGTTAAATGGTTCTTAAAAGATTATGATGGGTATATTTTCCATCACTAATTTTTATGTAAGTTGGATAATGATTGAAGGATAAAGAAATAATGTGATTTTTTTTTTAAATAAACTGTCAAAAGTATAAAATTTTAAACCATTACTCAATTCCATGCATTCTCTGTTCCTAAAGTCCTTATTGGTACATTATTTAAAAAATAATAATGAAATGTATGTCTTATTCTGGATTTTTATAAATTATTGTTGGCTGTGGCTTAACACTACTAATCACAAATTTACTTAATTTATTTAATGTATTTATAATAAATATTGCTAGAGTGGTCTAAGCTACAGACCTGCAAAGCTCTATACCACACATTATATTTCTCCCTTTTATTATTTTGGGGTTGAGGTTGCGGCCTTCTTGGTCTGACTTTTGTGCGTTTAGCACGCCTCCTGGGTTCTTCATCAGAATCTGTAGCTGATGACTCTGGTGATGGATCATCGCTTTGTTCATCTTGAATTTGCATGTGTACTAAGGATGGAGGGTTGAAAGCTTCTGGTCTTGTTAAGGGGATATAGGTACCTTCTTCTACATCTGAATCTTCCAACTAAAATGTTAAATTTTATACCATTACAAATATTTGATTTTAACAATGTTTCTGAAAGCCAAAATTTTCTAGCAATCTTTAGAAGAGGTTGCTGCTGTATATATTTAGAGAAGGAAATTTTTCAGCATAGCATATTCACAAAACTGTTGTTGGCTAAATATTTTATAATCATCATCATCATCATCATTCACATCCTATACACATACATCTCCTGATGGTTAATCTCCTCTCTGAAGTTCAATGACCAGTACTATGCTGCCCGCATCCAGCTTATATCAATGACATAAAATAGGTTGTCAGTCCAACTTGGATTGCTGTTGATTACCTCATATACTTTTTGATTACAGAGGCAATTTGTTCTGTGAGCAATATGCTCTGGCCAATACCATATATTGGTAAATGGTACAATAACGCCTTCCTGTGATTTGTACTAGAAATAAACTTAAATATGAGAATTATACAATACAATACAAAGAACAGAACTTTTTGTACTTAGGTACAACAAAATGACGACAATATATAGAAAAAATAATTGAAAAGAATTATATTGGTTTATTCTTCAAATTGTGTACTTGACATTCATAAAACAACAACAAATGTTGATTGATCTTTTTCCACATAAAGTTTCTGTAGTAAAATTATGAAGATGAAAATAACATAGTACAGCAAAAAAAAATTTTTTGCCTTTTCAGGCTTTTCAGGCATGCGGTCCACAGTCACTCATGGGCGTTACCAATGCCAGGGATAGAGCCAAGCTGCCCACCGTTGAGCACTTTCCGCGAGCCTCCTCTGAAGAAGAACATGTCTAGCACTTGGGAAACACCGTGGTGGGGAAGCTTATTCCAAGCCAGATGGTACTTTGAGTATTTTCTTCCCCTTTTTTTTTGTTTTGGTCACTTAACACCAGGTGGGTCGTAAGTTCATTTACATTACTACATCTTAATGTTTCTGGGCAGATACAGCAAACAGGTTCAAGTTAAGTGCTGGGTTTTTAGAGCAACTTAAGTTATTGTTAGCTTATTTTATGAAGGTAAGAATTGCGATATTTGTACGATATTAAAAATAAAAAAGGTTTGTTTTTAAAAAAAATTGACCTTTTTTACCATTCTCAAAAGACTATTTTTGACATGACGTGTTTTAGCTGTATCTTTTTAGAGTGGTTTCACAACCAAGAATGTAATACTAAGTGTTCCTAACACATTTTTCTTAAAAACGATAGGTCAAAAATATTACTTTTGGCCAACATCTTTTGTTTATAAGAAACGTTGAATGTTTTCAAAAGCGAAACAATTATCAAATACTGGGTATACCAAAACATGATCTGTTTAATGTTCCAAAACAATATTCGTAGATTACTTTGGGGTTCTTGAAAATATTGTATATTTTACAACGCAGAAAAATACACGAAAATTTGAAGGAATTATTACAAAAGCTCACCTCCCCCTCTTCGCGCTCGCTTGTTGGATCAAAGTCTATTTCCACTTCTGTTGTCGACATCATCTTGATGTGATTGATTTAGCACCAGAATGTCATTTATCATTAAGGTATTATAATGAAACTCATACACAAATACTAGTCGGCTAATTGCAAAATTTTTAGCACTTTTGTCTTTTTGTATTTAACATAGTCATAGATAGCAAACTTTGGTATAGAGTATAGTTTTCAGTACCTTTTTTTTTAAATGGTTTTATGACCTGGTTACTGAGACCTTTAAGTCATGTCTTATTTTTAATTTATATTCTTATTTTTATGAAAAATGATAATATGGAGTGATATGAAATGAAGATGATTAATTTGAGATATTAATCTATTGGGATGAAATGACATGATATGGGATGAAACATAATCTTAGTAAAATGGTGGTCATTTACTGAGATTTTTTCAGTGGACTTTTTGGAGGATCCCGAGAAGTTACGTCCAGAGGCTTTGTTTCATTTTCCCACATTTGTGCACTTTCACAGATATTAAACAGTTAATAAACCACCATTATTACACATTTAAACCCGAAGAAACACTAAATAGACAATAAAACAAATCACACAACTTCACTCCTCGCGTTCCCGCCAAAAAGTCCCCTAGTTTTCGGTATTCACTGCAGTGCTGCCAGACAAGATTTATATTTTACAGCGTTTTATTATTTAAATAAAATATACGGTATATTCTAGTTAAATACTGCACTTTTACAGGTAAATAAATATACCTTTATGTTCTGAAAATCACATGTATTAATTAAAAATAAAATAAATCATTCTCTGTCTAACATAAAGCAGTTTCATTTTTATTAATTTTAACTATGAAAGCCTTATAGCTTGGTTTAAAATTTAAGCAACCGGTAAGGGCGTGTTAAAAATTTCACTTGATTGTTTATTTAAGCAACCGATTCATTTTCTTTCTTTTGATGCCATTTCTTGCGCTAACCTTTCGTCATGTTCTACGTTTGAATTTCATAGTCTTGAGATGCTGAACATGAAGTTTGCTAAGTTCATAAAATCCTCATCCTCGAGATTTCGGACGTTTGCTAAAACCAATGCAACTATCGGGGATCAGTTCAGTACTTCGTTGTATCTACTGGATCGGAATCGAGATCCACTGAGATGATTCGGCGAGAAACTCAGTGCCTTGTGTCTGCGGGTCAATGCCCCGATGATGTGGGCCCAAAATATTATTTTTTACGGCGCAGAATTTTGTTTTGATTTTCTTTGCTATCTCGGAATCTGGAAACATTTTTGGCAAAAAGTCAACTAGAAGATCTATAGTTTTGAGATATTCTATGCTCAGTAATACAACCTCATCATCTTAGGTCTTACAGCCCAGGGTGGGACTTAGCCTGGTCCAGTATGTCTCTGCAGACTGCTCTGTTCAGGGCTTTCTCCTTCCAGTTCCTGACACCGATAACTTTGAGGTCGCACTCCACGCCATCCAACCATCGGAGTTTGGGTATGCCACGACTTCTGCGGCCCTCTGATTTGCCATAGAGCAGTTGTCTTGGCATTCTGGTATTCTTCATTCGAACCACATGTCCTGCCCATCGTAGGCGTTCAATTTTTATAGTTGTTATGATATTAGGATCCTTGTAAATATCACACAACTCGTGGTTATAGCGCATCCTCCATATCTCGTTTTCCTAGTAATACAACTTGCTAGCTTTATTTTCGCGGTTTAAGGCATTGATACTAAAGACGTTGACGACATTTAAAATACGCTTGCCGTAGAAGTTTTAAAAATATCTTAGTTCTTGGATTATTGATGAACTTAGGCTTTTCAATGCCCTCATGTCGGCATTCATCGATGTATTGCACAATAGGCACGATAGGGATATCGTGAATCACGTCGCAACCATTCTAAAATATTCATACCGTAACAACTAATCCTGGAATTGTTGTTTGTAATTTATTTTGTTTTAGAAGTAGAGGGTTGTATCTCACTTTGATGAACAGATATTTTTATTTACTCAACTTGTTTTTCATACATTGCATTTTTAAAAACGTAGTAGAAAGTAAAATCAAAAAAATTATAGTGAATCTTCTGTAATTACAGTGCATATGGCAAAACTCAGTCGCTGTCTTAGACATAGACTTGATTTGATTTTATGAATTAGCAGACCAAAGAGATTATTGTCTACACGGGCAATTTGCTTTAAAAAAAGGCTAAACTTATGGCTATTGTATGAAAATGAAATAAAATAATTTGAATTTATTTAATTTATATGGAATTAAATTGAATGAATTAAATAACGGAAAATAATATAAATTAAATAATATTTATCTTTAAAATTTACAGAAAAAAAAAAATTTTGATTTACAAGGTTGCACGTTGTTTGACTTTTGGAATTTGATGTTGCTATTCTTTATATTGGCACTGCACAACAATACAATTTATACCACAATGTTTATTAAATTATGTTAAATATTAAATAATGTTTCCAGGAAGGAATATTTTGTGGAATGATACTTGTATCGAGATACTATCTAGTACTTGGATTGCAAATTCTTGTCACATTTTCCAATTGTAGTTTCAGGTTAGTTTAAAATATTTAAATCCAATAGTTATTTCATTAATATTAAAAGAAACTTGGCTACATATTAAAAAATAATGTATGTTTAAGCAGGAGCAAAAATCCTTTATGGACTTGGGAATGTATTAATGAAAAATGTGTACCATCTCGTCCCGATCCCACGAATAAATTACAATCTCTGGAAACATGTAACATGTTGTGTGCAGGAGGTCAAATTTGGCCTCAACCAAGGGGAGCGATCAGCCTTTCCACAACCGCTGTGCCAGTACACGCTGACTCTTTCAGATTGAAAATATTATTAACTCCATCCCGTACGGTTCAAGAATATCTACAAGAGTCCTTTGAATTATTTCGGGAAGATGTTAAAAGACTCGAACAGTCAGCATTTGGTTTCGAAGAGCGGCGAAGTGTACTCGTCCGGATTGCCATAAATGGTAGTGAAGATCCACGAATGCGTATAGATACTGAAGAAAACTACAAACTTGTAATTCGCCCTAATTCCGATGACGGTTTGATGCTCGTAGATATATCTGCATCTACGTTCTGTGGTGCACGTCATGGCTTAGAAACTTTAATACAATTAATATGGTTTGATCCTTACGTCGCATCACTGTTTATGCTAGAAGCTGCATCAGTTGACGACTCGCCTCGATTCAAATACCGGGGGCTGTTATTAGACACAGCGCGTAATTATTTTCCGGTTCGTGATCTCATGCGAACTATTGATGGTATGGCCATTTCTAAGCTTAACACCTTTCACTGGCATGTAACCGATACCCAAGCATTCCCTTTACAATTAGACAGTGTAAAACATTTATCAAAACGAGGAGCCTACAGTCTGAGAGATGTTTACACAAAAGATGACGTCAGAGCATTAGTGCATCGTGCGAGATTACGTGGGATACGAGTTCTGATAGAAATAGATGTACCATCTCATGTTGGTCAAACCTGGAGTTTCAGTTCAGATTCGGAAACTGATGATCTTTCTTTATGTACCAACGCTCAACCTTGGAGTCCATTATGTCATGAGCCTCCTTGTGGGCAATTAAATCCACGAAACACTGATTTGTTTTTACTTTTAGAGCAAGTTTTTACAGAAATCATCCAGCTCACTGGAGTCGATGATTTGTTTCACATGGGAGGCGACGATGTGTCACTAGAATGTTGGGAACATTATTTCAATGATACTAACAGNTCTTTATGTACCAACGCTCAACCTTGGAGTCCATTATGTCATGAGCCTCCTTGTGGGCAATTAAATCCACGAAACACTGATTTGTTTTTACTTTTAGAGCAAGTTTTTACAGAAATCATCCAGCTCACTGGAGTCGATGATTTGTTTCACATGGGAGGCGACGATGTGTCACTAGAATGTTGGGAACATTATTTCAATGATACTAACAGTGAAAACTATTTGATAGAATTTACCCGGTCTTCGTTAGATCGGCTACGCTATGTCAATGGCCGATTACCCAATCTAACATTATTTTGGTTTTCTTCCATAAGCGACCGTATCAAGACTGATTTGAAAGAGTCCGCGGACTTTATAGGTTTGCAGTTACGAGAATTCACATGGAAACATAAGTCTATTAATGGAATACGAACAGTCATTTCACACGAAGACGCATGGGACCTGAATAATGGAATGGGAGCTTGGTATGACACTAATGGTGGTATCCCTTACAATTCATGGCAACATGTGTATGAACACCGGCCATGGGCGAAAGATGTCGCTAATATAGAAGGAGGGGAGGCAACAGTTTGGTCCTCGACTTTAAGTGATGATGGTCTCGATGCCACGGTGTGGCCTAGGGCGGCTGCTTTAGCAGAAAGACTATGGACAGACTGTGCCGAAGGCGCGACCCGTCCGGTACATGCGAGGTTAGATTTGCATCGCTCTCGGTTGGTTGCGCGGGGTCTAAAAGCAGCACCTATATGGTCTATGTGGTGCACTCAAAACCCTTACACGTGTTAAATATTAAATTGTATATAATAAATCTCTATTTTTATTTTAGATTAATGGCTGTTAAAAAAACTCATAAATATTTTTTTTTCATCAATAATTAGTATTTAAAAATGTCACGCAGAACAGTTGATGTGATTCTGGGAAACGATAATCGAATCATTATTTACTTAAATTTATTTAAAAAAAATAGATTTGAAGAAATCTCAATAGGCTGTAAGTGTAAAGGTTCACAAAACAAGATCGGTAAAGTGAAAAATAAAGTGAATCTTTAACTTAAATGGAAAAAAAAAACTGACAACGTAAATATTTTGGTTCAAAATCTCTGTCTAATCCTGGGTCGAACACACAGGTACAAATTTAAAATCAAGCAGCTAAGTTTTCGAGGGAAACGATAAAGAAAGGATCTTCTACCGAGCGGCTATCTTTTCTCGGTAGATCGACGGTGTAGCTGCAAGCTATACCAGTATATTTACCTATTTCATTTAATTTAAATCGCAATAAAATATTATCAAATTGTATTATGGTGTTCAAATGATACTTGCAGCTTCATTCTTCGGCGGAGAAGGTCACTGAAGCTCGCTTGTGGAACTAACTAATTTTATATCTTCAGTTTATTAATTATTCTGATTATTTATTATAATTTCTTCAAACATGTCTTATTATTTTTTTTTTTGATTGCCTTTGTAAGCAGACGAGCATACGGCCCACCTGATGGTGAGTGGTTACCGTCGCCCATGGACTTCAGCAATGCCAGGGGCAGAGCCAAGCCGCTGCCTAGACAGCATCATGTAAAGGAATGTCTGGCATATTCGCGGCGAGAATAAAGAATTTTAACTTGCCTTTAATTCTCAACTTTTCTCATTGATGAGTCAAATTTTTTATTGATTTAAATTATTTGATTTATTGTTTTGAGATGAACTCTAGATAAGCAAGCATTTTTTTTTATGAAATGAAATTGAATTTGCGATGCTTATACTCCACGCTTTTGGCGATTCTTCTGTTACGTTAATCTCGAATTTATTGTACTAATCAGATACCTCCAATACAAGTAGTTTTTACCAACATGACAGTATAAAAAAAGGAATCTAAAAATCATATTTGTCATTTTAAACAACGCAAACTATGTATCGTATACGTAACACCTAAATAAAAACTACCTACAAAATTATAAATTAACTGACAGAAAATTTGTGTGCATTGATTTATTTTGTTTTTTAATGTTCCTCATAAGCCAACAAGAATTTTAGGTAATGTTTTAGTATGGTCAAATTTACTACCATTGAATATGCGCGTTAGTTGATTCTTAATTTTTACATAATATCTTAAACGGTGTCTTGCTATTTGAATAAACAATTCATCATTTCCTAAGTAATAAAATTATTTACTTACTTAAATCTCGGTCATGAATTCAGTTCCTATCGCTGGGTAGGATTATGTGACCATGTGTAATAAAATTGTAGAAGTATTTAATCATAACACTTCATATATTTGTAACTAAAACAAAAAACAAATATTAATATGAATTACCAAATTCAATGTTCAGGAATTAAAATCAGTCGAAATCTAAATTCAAAAATTAAATAATTTGTATTTCCTTACATTATTATTTATAACTTTATTTCAAGTTCATTATCATTGTTTACTATCGAGAAAAAAGTCCTTACATATAACATCACTGTAATGATAGTAGACGTAGTAAATATCAAAACAAATAGAAAGAAACTAGCCAGAGAATAAAAAATCATTTTTTACTATTAATCTAGCAACTAATTATTTCAAAAAACGTTCCGATTAAATCACAGTGACGTATTTTTTGCTAATACCTCATATACCTATATATACCTCATTTTTATAATTTTCAATCCTTTGTATTCTACAACATTCTCCACAAAGTTGAAAGGTTCTTCTTGTAAATTTAAACTAATGCTAGATAAAGCTTAGATGCATTTTTCCTAGTGTATCCAAACAAGCTTTTCACAGCACGATTTGTTAGGAAACGGAAATGAAGTTCGGTGAATTATCTTGTTTATGGTGGAACGTTTCATTAACTCATTTCCTACTTGTGTTAATTCTTATATCAGTACAGTCCATTTCGTAATTGTAATCGTTTAGGATGTAGGTAATTTAAAAAAAATATCTAAAATACTCAGTTCATAGCTGCACTGAGAAGATTTTGACTTTCTTTGGGACTTCACAGTTCCAGTGCGGCCCAGCGTAAAAAGTAGAAAATAGTCTATTGCCAATATGGCCGCCAAGACACAAGTGATTCGACCGCAAGCGTCAAGTGATGGCGTTTAGAAATAAACTTTTGTAAATAGTGTTTTTAAGTAAATTTAATGTCAGAAATTTTTTGATAACATAAACATAATATGAGTAGATACTACGATTACGGTAACGCGATATCATGGTGAGTATTTTTTTTGTCCACTTTGACATGCACTTTACATTTGTTTTATAAGTTTACAACATGTATTTCTCATATATTTCATTAAATTTAATTCGAAGGTGTATTAAAATATCTAACAGTAGATGTAGCTAACTGTAGTGTAAATAAAATTGAGTCACGTACCGGGCTTTTTGAATAACATTGTTTATTTGATAAATGATAGGTACGTCGATTTAACGTGTTTCTGTGAAAGACTACGTGCCTACGTTATTCGTTCGGTATAACGTGGTCTGTATGCCGGAATAAAGTATAATAATATTTAATAAAGTATGCTGACTTTAGTTTTCGTATGACATTTAGAGAACGCAGCACGGCGTCAATTGACCGCAGGGGTGATTATTGATTTTTATTCAAATTCAGGAGGGGGACGGTTACAGTATCACGTTATTTGCATTTCAAAATCAATGTAAATCAGTGGTCTTTCCTCGCTCGCTGTAAATAGAGATAAACTTTAACAATGTTTTTGATACAAACAAACAAAGTTATGTTTGGTGAGTTATTTAGTAGTTGAGTATTCCAGCTTTTTCTTGTTAAGTAAAAGTACATTCAAATTCAGAATTTCCAATTGTTAAACGATTGCGTTGATTTATCATTATGTTTGAAACATGGAGTGGTTACACAAAAAGCAAAATCTTCATGTAAAAGCATCAGAAAAAAATTAACACTACATTGTCCATTATGTTTTATTTTCAGTTTTATTTTTGTACTTTTATCTAAACACTCCAGCCAGAATTCTCATAAATTTTTCATTTATTTATTGTTTCACATCACATCATTGAATATTGTCATTGTATAATGATTAGTAGTAATATTCTAAAATGTACCTTGTTACTCAGTAAATTAAATTATTTATTCGTAAACAAATAATATAAAAATAACAAACTATTATCCCAAATTGCAAATGGCAAATTGGAGTGATTCTCATTTCTCGATCTTAAACCTTGACAGTCCAACTGTACTAATAAAATTTATTTATTTATTTTCTGGAAAATTTCATTGACAGGACAAATTCCTTATTTCTCTTGGCTCCTGTCAGTCTTTTGTTCAATATAATGTTGAATGTAACAAGATGAATTTGTTAATGTACTTTTTCTCCATAGCCTCACTCATTCACAGCTGCAGTGGAATAATTTACCAAATACCACTAAATGAAAGGATCATCATTGTTTTCAATTTTATTTACGTTTCAAAGGTTCGGTTTCTATGATATGTATTTGCTGCAAGACTTGTTTTAACCATTGACGACAATAATGGAATTATTCAATTGCAGATGTTTATCTATAAAAGATCCCATTCCCTACTTGCAGTTTACAGCATAAGAGAAATAAGGTGTTCTGCGGTTCTTTGCCACATTGAAGAAATTTTCCAGAAAAAGGCACTTTCCTAATAGTTACTTTATAGTTTGTCCCTTTTTGGGATTCGTGAATTTCAGTTGACATGACATGGTCGCTCGTCAACAATGGTTAAAACACGATCTTCAGCGAGAGTAGGAAACGCGGCCACCAATGCGTCTGCTGAAAATGGAACGTCTTCCGNAAGGTGTTCTGCGGTTCTTTGCCACATTGAAGAAATTTTCCAGAAAAAGGCACTTTCCTAATAGTTACTTTATAGTTTGTCCCTTTTTGGGATTCGTGAATTTCAGTTGACATGACATGGTCGCTCGTCAACAATGGTTAAAACACGATCTTCAGCGAGAGTAGGAAACGCGGCCACCAATGCGTCTGCTGAAAATGGAACGTCTTCTGAACTTAGAACCAGACTCAAAACCACTGAGAATGGACACAACAACCGATCACAAAAGAGCTACTCATCTAGGCAAGTGTCAGTCTGTGTTGCGTCCACATCGTCAGTTACCAGCATGACATCTGACGACACATACTAATCACTTGTGTGTTACATGAGTGTGAAAGATCTATCTGAAATAGTTCAATTTTAAGACAAATAAAATGTCATATCCTCTTATAGGCAGTAAAAGTATGTTGTCTTAAAGTTGGACTGCAACATGCATATTGAGCATGCCATCTTGGCTTTTGGTGTTGGGAAAAGAGCGATGCAAATATACAGTCAAACCTGGGTAAGTGAGAAAACTCTATAAGTGAGAGTAATAGCCAGGAATCGTAATTTTAAGCTCCCAAAAGCTCTATTAGCGAGAATTAAACCTTTGTAAGAGAGAGTAGTTTTTCCCTCATGGACCTCCGTAAGTGAGACTGCTGTTTACCTACGAGCCCCGATGCAAAATAGTTCTGTATGGAATAGTCTAGTATGGAAAGTAGTGAAAGCGTAAAATATAGAAAGTGAATATTGGTAAAATAATAATTAAGAACTTTTAATAAATAATAAACCACAATTTGAGGAACATTTTAAAGTTTATTTTAATATACTGAAATTCTTTCATGACTTTACATAAAATTTAAAAAATATTCTAAAAAACAACGCAAAAGTATTCGTCTACCCTTGTCACTCATGCAAAATAGTTCGTCTACCACTCAGTTGTGTCGCCTTTGCTCTCAATGACATCTTTAATGCGAAGAGACATGGTTGGAACCAACATTGCAGACTCGTCAAGCGTAATTGACTCCCAAACAGCCAAGAGTTTAGCCTTTAAGTTGCTCTTCGATCTTGAAGTATTTTACGGAGAGCTTTTTTCATTTTCCACCATAGGGTTTCGATCGGCGACAAGTCCGGGCTGTTAGATGGCCGTTCGATTGTAGGGATGCTTTTCGCCAATAGCCACGTTACTGTTGTCCTTGCAGTATGGCAGGAAGCATCATCCTGTTAAAAAATTAAGGAATCTTAATGCTCGAGTGACGGAATAGAGGGCAGTAAATTCTCTTCCAAAAGGTTTTGATACCTCGCAGCCTTGATAGAACCATAAACAAACTGCATACCACCAACACCTTGTGCAGACATGCAGCCCCATGTCATAAGAGACGCCGGAAACTTCACTTTGCATTTGAGACAATCAGTATGAAATGCTTCATTTTTGTTCCGAATCACTTTTTTTCCTTTCACCGCCGACTGTCACATCAAATTTGGACTCGTCACTCCAAATGATGATCGAACTCCAAATGATGACCACCACTGATCGGAAGTCCAATTTAAATAATTACGAGCAAACTTCAACCTCTTTTTCTTTTGTACAGCAGTCAACAGTAGTTTCTCCTTAGCGGTGTAAAATCCGTAACCCATTCTTCTTAGGACTCTTTTGCAAGTATCAACTGAGACGTCTTTGTGAATCATGTCCTTCCATTGCAACGTGAGTTCTCCAGCTCGAGCACGATGATTATTTTTGATAATTTTCTTCAGGATTCTGTTTTCTGCTGCTTCTGATGCGTGGTCGACCAGTTTTCTTCAAACAAGAAGTCGTTCTATTCTTTTTATAGTGCTGAATGATAGTTTGGACTGTAGATCTGGGAAGTATCAAGTCTTTAGATATTGGGTAACTTGATTTGCCAGCATCGACCCCACAAACTATTCGCTTTCGAAGCTCTTCACACACGGGTTTTGCCACGACCCATTGTTATTTGAAAACTAATGAAAATAGCTGAAATTTTCAGAATTTATACTATCTCACTTGATAAATGACACAGAATTACTTTTACAAATTTAAATTATGCAACATAATTGTACAAAGAAGGAATAATCTTATTTAATCTCACCGATAGACGAACTATTTTGCTTAGAACGTCTTCGAATTTAAAACAGGATCTATTATATTAATACGTGAAGCAAAAATTTTGTACCCCTTTTTACGAAAATTGCGCGGACGGAGGAGTATGAAATTTCCCACAGTTATAGAGAATATAGAGAAGGAGTGCAGAACGTTAATATTTTTTTTAATTATGCATAAACAATACATTAAATCAATAATAAAAAAAACATTACACACACTACCATGTATTTGACACACACAATAATGCATAGGTACTATTTGTTTACTGTCAAACTTTTCTTATTGCTTAAAGTCTGTGGTCAAATAGAGAATAGAGCACGGAATAGATAAATAAGGTTGTAAAGGCCTTTGCTCTAATTTTGTATTAGAACCAGTGTCGCCGCTTCATCCCCACTATTTTAATTTCTACACATACACATACTGTGATTACAAGTATTTCGCACACAACAAAAACACCCACACATAAATTTCAGGACAGATATTCGTTCGCAAACTAGCACAAAACACCCGTAGGCATACATACTCACACACGCAAAAAGGCAATAAAAATGTTCATACACGCTAGTGCTTGATAAAATCGATATTCTTTATCGATAAATTATCTGATGAATGAATGGAGAAATTGAAACATGAAATAAATATTGAAAAAGAAAACTATTTTACTATTATTAATTACAAATAGTCACTGTCCCTGGAATAAAACGTATTTGTTAAGCAGTTTGCGCTTGCTATTAATTACAAATGAATTTTTCAAAACTAAGTGTATTCTGATTTTTTTATGGTAAAATCATTTTCAGTAAAATGCTTAGAGCAAATAGTACTCGTCTTTGTATCCAGTTTCCTCTACCTGTCAGGTCAATCCATTGTTCCCTGGCGTTAGGTTCTTTAGGAAACCTAAAATTTTTTATTTACTGCATAAGTCAAATAGCATTTTGCTTAGATTTTAATACGTCTTAGACAATATAGTAAATACCCGTAAATGAGAAGTCTACATGTCCCTTTATATTATACCTTCACATTAATTCAATGATAATAATTCAATAATAATAATACATATTTATTTTACTCTAAATACATCTCACTAAGAATATACTAGGTATCATTAATTAAATATAAAATAATGCAAAAATTTTATCCATGTCAAATGTAAATATAGTCGAGAATTCTGTCGATGATTTTATTTCACCACATGGTCACCTCACTATCGACAAACTGCACCACGGCCAATCAGGGCAAAGGCCGAAATTTCAAAGATTGAAGTGTAATAAACGCAATGCATTTAGTACATTGGAAGCTGACTTGCTCATTGCGTTCATTGGGCGAGTACACATCGCGCAATGTATGCTATTTATAACTTGCTGCAATAATATTGTTAATGTTTGGAATTTCATAATGCTCAGTATATTTTTATGTTTTAGACAAATAATATTGTAATTAAATGGTAATTTCGACTTACCGATCGAAAGATATACCTCCTCGCTCTATACTTGAGGTCTGATTTTTTGTTTTANGTATGCTATTTATAACTTGCTGCAATAATATTGTTAATGTTTGGAATTTCATAATGCTCAGTATATTTTTATGTTTTAGACAAATAATATTGTAATTAAATGGTAATTTCGACTTACCGATCGAAAGATATACCTCCTCGCTCTATACTTGAGGTCTGATTTTTTGTTTTACAAGTTATAATTGCACAACACGGCATTATCGGAGATCTGTTCGCCCAAGTATTCCGAAGCGCACTAAACGCGGTGAATGAAAGAATCGGTCGAGTTATGTTTGTAAAATCATAACTGTGGCACGCTTGCCCCGCCTACATTACCATTCCAACCTTATTTATCTATTCCGTGGAATAGAGTAAAGGCAGATTTATATTGAGTCAGTAAATAACGTCAGTGCGCTGCCGAGTCAGTGCTGACCTGGCATTACCATCGTGTAAATTGATTTCAAGTCAGTACTGACTTCAATATTCCTGGTTCATATTTTTCGGCGTCAGTCCGCTCCCCCGCTACCCACTCCCAGCGCTACTGGCGCCTTGTAAATGCCGAAGTCAGTCGCTGCCGCTTTATTGTACGGTGACCACGCTGCGTTGCACCACATCACAAAATGACGCGAAAAGTAAACGAAACGGAGAACTTAAAGATTATTATTATATTGAGATAATAAATCACAAAATTATAGAAATAAAGAAATGCGCGCAACAGCATTACAGAATATTGGCTGGCAAGGCGTCTCTCATAAATGTGTCTTGACACTGAATAGAGCTTGAAACAACATACGCAAATCATCAGTCTTTTGACGTCATTCTCAAAGCCAGTTTGTATTCTCCAGGATCTTCAATTCTCAACTGGGTTAACAACAGAGCTGAGCCTCCAGTTTGATCGCTGGCACCTATTCATTATCTTGCCCAAATTCGCTTCTTTTTAGATATTTCTTCTAACATACCAGTTAGTTCTTGCATCATCATTAAGGTACATTTTCTCAACAAATTATTAACGCAGATTTTTTGCTGTTTTCGAGAATTCATTTTTCCACACTGACTACAAAAGTGTGTACACCATAAGAAATATCCTCAACTACTGACGAAGTACTTACTGCGTATAAATCGTATGGGTCAGTTTTCGGCGCCAGTACTGACGTTAGTTACTGACTCAATATAAATCTGCCTTAATATTTTTTTATCATTATTGAAGTGTAGTCTTGGCTAAATCTGTGATTATAGAAGTATCTTTATAGAATAATAATAGTGTACAAACTTATAATTTCAATTAATTATAGTCGAATTTCGACTACCCGGGGCCGGGGACTACTAGTATTTATAAATTTCAAAAGCTAAAATAGTTTATGGGTTCATAATTAAAAAAGGGCATAAGTAGCGCGACATGCGATAGTAGAACAGTTTAATAACTTTTATAAGAAAAAAATCTCACAGTGAAAATTTCACACTATATAGACGAACTATTTTGCATCGGGACTCGTATACCTCTATAAGCGACAGTCGAGCTTTATTTATTTATATTATTTAGGAGGAACAAATGACAAAACAAATTACAAATTTAACATCTGCTATTTTATGACTCATTCTTAACTTTCGTGGAACGTCCTGCCATTGTTTTTGTATTGTTTTCTTGTCAATATTGAACCTATTCTATTTCGTGGAACTGAATAACGTTGTTATTTTATCGTATACTTTTCGAATGGACACGTGTCCCTTTGTACCGTCCTGTTTGTTGGACTTACTCAGTTTATCGTTTGTCAATAGCGAAGGAAGGTTCTGTTCTGCATCATGTCAAAACGGAAAATTAAAGTACTGTCATTAAGTGATAAACTTAAAATAGTGAATGCATTTGAATCCGGAAAATCGCGAAATGAAATTCAGAGGGAGTTTAATTTACCAGAATCCACCTATTATAAAATTATAAAATCAAAAGACTCTATAAAGTGTGAGTGCTCTGATGGACATGGAAATATTAAGAGGGCTAAAACTTCGGAATTTCCCAATATCGAAAAGTGCCTTTTGGAATGGATAAAACAAACTCTCGATAAGAATATTCCGATAAATGGACCTCTGTTGAAAAAAAAATCAAAAGAGTTTGCTACAAAACTGGGAATCCAGAACTTTTCTGCTAGCAACGGCTNCATGTCAAAACGGAAAATTAAAGTACTGTCATTAAGTGATAAACTTAAAATAGTGAATGCATTTGAATCCGGAAAATCGCGAAATGAAATTCAGAGGGAGTTTAATTTACCAGAATCCACCTATTATAAAATTATAAAATCAAAAGACTCTATAAAGTGTGAGTGCTCTGATGGACATGGAAATATTAAGAGGGCTAAAGTTTCTGAATTTCCCAATATCGAAAAGTGCCTTTTGGAATGGATAAAACAAACTCTCGATAAGAATACTCCGATAAATGGACCTCTGTTGAAAAAAAAATCAAAAGAGTTTGCTACAAAACTGGGAATCCAGAACTTTTCTGCTAGCAACGGCTGGTTAGAGGGTTTTAAAAGGCGTCATGATGTAGCTTTCAAAAAAGCAGCTGGGAAAAGTAAATCTGTGGACCAAGGTGTGTGCAACCACTGGACTGAAGATCTCCCAAATCTTTTAGAAGGGTATGAACCAGACGATATTTATAACGCGTATGAAACTGCATTGTTAATACGCTTTTATTAGCTTTAGACGTATGTATGTTAGTATGAAACGGAATCTTTGAGCATGATTTTGACCCCCTTCAAAACGTCGGATTAACTCGAAATTTGGTATACTTGATAAGGGCCGACGATAATTCAAAATTAAAAAAAAATTTAAGAAATTGAAATACAAGTAAAAAATGAAAAATAAATAAAAATAAGTTCTAAATAAAATAAAATTACATAGTGCCATGAATTTTTGTTTCGTTTTCGTTAGCATATTGATACCTACCCTTATAAAGTACTTATATGTCGAGATCTAATGAACTTAACACAATATATATGTACATAAGATATGTTGTGCATATTATGCACATAAATTTATCATATTACATATTTACTACATTCGTACTTGCTACGTCTTGTTATGGCTGCGTAGGTACCTCTATAAGAGAGAAACGCTACCTGCATTAGCGAGAAACTCGGGTTAGTGAGAAACTTTGATTAACGTGTATATAATCAAAGGTGAGAAACCTCTATAAACGAGAATGAGATTGTGCTCCCTTGAACTCTCGCTTATCCAAGTTTGAATGTGTATAATTAAAGCCAATGTTGCATGTATAATTGGACCCATATCATTATGAAATTTAAGATGTAGATTAATTATAATGTCAACAAAAGGTGTATTTTTGAAAATAGTGTGACTAAAGAATTAAAATAAATAGTTACAAAAATTGCTATAGATAGGAAAACAAGCACTATTAAATTAAATGAGTGGTACTGTCTCCTGCCTAAAACAAAAAAATTGTAACTGTAAAATTCAACAATTTTTTTTTTTCAATATAAGGGGGAATTGAAATGATTGCAAATTAAAAACGAAATAGGTTCATCAAATGCAACGTTAGCTGGCAGATTATACGATATAATGAACTCTAGAGCGTCAGCACTCTCAGAAAATCACCCTTCATAAAGATTTCCATTCATTTACCTTCCTTTTTTAGTTGTAAAGACACTTTCATTTTAAAATACCCTGACGTATCGTTCATAGTCAACACTTCTTGAGAATTCGTGTCGTGTCGAGACAAAAAAAAAAAAAAATTTTTTTTTCTTGATTGATTAATCATCTACTATATGATTTGAAATCTTTGATGATAAAACTATTTACATTAAAAAAATTCGACGAATGTTTTGAGTTTTTGGGACAGCGATTGACGTGATTGGTGGTTCCGGGATTCTCTGTATTAAAATTATCTTTTGATTGATTTATTGAAACGTGCCGATTGTGCTTTTGGAGAAAACAATAAAGAAGTAAAAAAGTAAGTGCATACTTTCATATTTATGTATTTTTTTGATAATTTAAATTTTGGCATCCACCTTGCTACCCGGTCAGTAGTTAGGTAGATTTAGAAATGCAAGTATAGTGTTCGCTCATGTGGCCCGCATTCCCATAAACTTTCTCCAGATCATCCAATCCCGTTTTTGCAGGGTAGCCGTCGGAACACTATGGTGCGTCAGGAATGTTGACTTGTATGACAACCTAAATTTAAAACCGAACGTAAGTATCTTAAGGTGGCGCCAGAATGCTACTTCGACAAGTGACGTGATGACATGATAGTTCTCTTATCGTGACCGTTGCTAATTACTTTTCTGACTCAGGCGACGGGGCAACGCAAAGCCGCCGTAGCCCGAAACATGTCTTGTCGGATTCCCCGGATCCAATCGGCGCTTTTAGGGCCCTAAAGCACCGGTCACCGTCCGATTAGGCTGAAGAGTTCGACGAGCAAACTAACCCAGAGTTTCTCGCCGGGTCTTCTCAGTGGGTCGCGTTTCCTATCCGGTGGTAGATTTTGCGAAGCACTGCTCTGGCTAGGGCTAGTGTTAGCAACACCTCCGGTTTGAGCTCCGAGAGCTCACCTACATGCTAAGGTAACGCTGATATAGCCTCTCAAGGCTATCAGCATGGGTAGGGGAAAAAAGTATACTAGTGAATAGATGGGGATTTTTTTTTGTAATAAATTTAATAGATATTATATTTTAGATTAACAAAGCTTAAACGCTTATTGTCATCACGTCAAGCGGGCGCGATGCTGGCACCATTGAAGATGAGGAAGCAATATCGATAAATCGTTAAACAATACGATCGTTGGTGTTGCGATGCGACTGCAAGCTGGGGCGAATTTCATTTTTGATTACGTATAAACAGGAAGAATAGAATGTAGATTCATGAGAGTCGGTTGAGGATATTCGTTCATTCCAGAGCAGGTTTTAAACGACCAAGGCCTTTCTTCAACAGTTTTTTTACTTCAAGCACCATAGAGTCAGGCGAAGACGATGCATCGTTTTCAATAATAATATTTTGTATTGAAGTCGTTTTCAGAAAAATACGACGAGGCTCCCCTGGTACTTAGCACCCCATCAAGACCTTCCTCTAGCCGGATAAGACCAAGTTGTACCCTAGTGACTAATTGAGATGCTTCAATAAAGCTTTGAGAAGAAACAACATTTTGGTTATTAATAAAATATTACCGAATAATATTATTAAAAAAACTAATCAATGTATTATTAAGAAGTTCTAAGACCTCTTTTAAAAAAACGCGAAATGGTTTCGAATACTCCTATATAAAATGTTTTAGTTTCCGAAAGGATTTCCTCGAATTCTGTCTTTCCTTGCTCTGATCAACGTTTTAGCACTAAAAGTACGTAGATGGCCAGAACTTGGCTGCTGCAAACGGGCTTCGTTTTTTCCTATCAATCGCTCGGTGCACATGCACTTGACTAATCCGAAGCGAACGAAGAAATAAAATAAAAATGGTACGCGTGCAACTTGTTGTACGTGAAAGAAGTGAAACTTCTTTTGCGGTGTTTAGTATTGTGGTTTTCATCATTTTTCATCCTTAAATATTTATTTTCTATCTATTTCTATTCTATTGTATCTTTTCTCTCTAGCCCCAAAGAATCTAACGCGAGTTAAATTTTACTCTCAACGCGCCTAAAGAAGTTTCACTTAAAAAATGTATTTGGCTTCATAGGTTAATGCTATCACAGTGAATTTTCATTCAATTTCGACAATGAATTATCAAATAAAATATGTTTCAAATACAAATGTAATATTAATGTATTTTTTATTGTAACAGTATTTATAAACAGATTGTACCGTCTACATTAATGTCGTGACGTGGGTATCCATTAAGTAACTGTTGTAACAACTCCTATAGCGGGTCATAGAAAGCTCAAAAGATCTTTCAGTTGTAGAAAATGATCACAACCACGTTTCCTAAAAGTAATACGGATAGAAAAAGTCTAACATATAGGAACAAGTTGATGTAATCTGAATAAGATGAAGAATAATGACACAGAATAATGTTGGGACGTCGTAGATCGAACATAAAAAAAAATGAAAAAAATCGACCTGGAGCAATTATTAAAGTAATTATTTTACTTAGTCTGGCCATAAATACCTTTACAATTAAAAATAAAGAAATTATTACATTTGAATTTGGAATCTGTCATTTTTATATGATTGCTCATTGAGTTTTCTCATTTTGGCGCCAATACATTGTACAATATTTTGCGATATTAAAATGGAGTGGGGTGATAAAGAGAACCGAATCGCTGTGATTGCATTACACAAAGTAGGTATGGAGCCAAATGCAATTTTTAAAACTCTCCATACGCTTGGTATTAGTGAAATGTTTGTGTACCGGGCTATTAATAGGTGCAATGATGCCTCCTCTGTGACAGAAAAAAATCTGGCCGTCCACGTAGTGTTCGTACGAAAAAGGTGGTCAAAGCAGTAAGGGAAAGAATTCGAAGAAATCCTGTCCGAAAGCAAACGATTTTATCTCGGAAGATAGCACCTAGAACCATGTCGCGTATTTTAAAAGATGACTAAGGACTTGCAGCCTATAAGAGACGTACTGGTCATTTTTTAACTGATAATTTAAAAGAGAATAGGGTGGTAAAATCGAAACAACTACTGAAGCGGTACGCAAAGGGAGGTCATAGAAAAATTTTGTTTACGGATGAGAATTTTTTTACAATTGAGCAATATTTTAACCAACAAAATGACCGTATTTATGCTCCAAGCTCTAAGGAATCTTCCCAATTAGTCGACAGAGTGCAACGTGGGCACTATGCGACTTCAGTGATGGTTTGGTGGGGTATTAGCTATGAAGGAGTGACTGAGCTATACTTTTGTGAAAAAGGTATCAAAACATCGGCACAAGTGTATCAAGATACCATTCTTGAGAAGGTAGTGAAGCCCCTTAACAACACCATGTTCAATAATCAAGAATGGTCCTTCCAGCAAGACTCGGCGCCAGGTCATAAAGCTCGGTCTACGCAGTCTTGGTTGGA
Organism: Bombyx mandarina; assembly: GCF_003987935.1. The sequence continues at coordinate 1,226,011 of NW_021011476.1, read as the reverse complement.
AACGAACTTTCGGACTTAATCAGAGCTGAAGACTGGCCGTCGTCTAGTCCCGATCTTAATCCGTTGGATTACGATTTATGCTCAGTTTTAGAGAGTACGGCTTGCTCTAAACGCCATGATAATTTGGAGTCCCTAAAACAATCGTACGATTGGCAGTGAAAAATTTTCCCATGGAAAGAGTGCGTGCTTCTATTGATAACTGGCCTCAACGTTTAAAGGACTGTATTGCAGTCAATGGAGACCACTTCGAATAAGCTTTTTATACTTTAAATTGTTTTATATTTATGTATTAAAATAACACACTGTAAAAGTAATAAATGTTATTTGCAATAGATTTTTTTTCCTTTGTCTCAGTATTTATGGCCAGACTAGGTAGTAAATAAACGAGATTTTACAAAGGTTACAATTGTATTTTTATAGCGATTTAGGTGTAATGATCTTTATGAAATAAATACGATTTTGTCATAGTTTTTCGTATTGATTAATTTGTATTACCTTATTCCAAATCTAATACCCCATAGAAATTCCAAAAGATACACAATTTGTTAAAAAAAGAATTTAAAAGCGTGTTATATATTTTTTTGAAGTTATACTTCCTTAGGCGCGTTATGAAAAATTGATGAGAGTGAAATTTTACGATGCGCGCGCACCGTGACACAAAATGAACAGAAATGAAGTTGCCCACTAAATCGCTCATTAAGTTGAGGAAAAAATGCTACCAACAAAACAGAAATGGAACCTCTGTTAGTGGCGCATGTTGGCACGCACGCCGCCTCTGTTCACTGTGTATTTATATTTATAATATTTATCCACATGCTTTGAGTTTCTACATTTAAAACACGTGTTTTCATTTTGTTTTCATTATACAAGTGCGAATTTTATATCTGCGTCTGAATTATAATCAGAAGTGAATATTTAAATCAAGACTAATTAATATTAGAAAATATATGTGAAAAAATGTGCTCATCAACCATCCTAAGTGCTCCAATACAATTGAGGTTAACTATCCGTACGTATTATTTAGTAATATAAATTACAAAATTATTATTTAAAATAATTTATACTAAATATTATTAAATTATTATTAACGTTAAATATGTATTATTAATTATTTAATATTAAAAAAAGAAAGAAATAAATTTAATAAAAATAAAGTATAACTTACGCGCGTACATAAGTACACGCACCCTTTTTACTAGACAGACTATTATTGAATGAAATAATAAAATAATGTTTTTGTGTGCCCTACCAATGTTATGTCGATGCTCGACTTTTGATGAAAAAGGGACATCCGTACAAAATGAACCAAAAATTATAAATTATTATATCTCAGAAACTTAAATTAAAACAGATAAAAATAATTCAGATTGAGTGCTCTTATATATTTCACGTTTTTTTTTTTGGAAGTTATACTTCTTTAGGCGCGTTATGAAAAATTGATGAGAGTGAAACTTTAAGATGCGCGCGCACCGTGACACAACATTAACGGAAATAAAGTTGCCCACTAAATCGCTCATTAAGTTGAGGAAAAAATGCTACCAACAAAACAGAAATGGAACCTCTGTTAGTGGCGCATGTTGGCACGCACGCCGCCTCTGTTCACTGTGTATTTATATTTATAATATTTATCCACATGCTTTGAGTTTCTACATTTAAAACATGTGTTTTCATTTTGTTTTCATTATACAAGTGCGAATTTTATATCTGCGTCTGAATTATAATCAGAAGTGATTTAAATTGAATATTTAAATCAATACTAATTAATATTAGAAAATATTTGTGAAAAAACTGTGCTCATCAACCTTCCTAAGTGCTCCAATACAATTGAGGTTAACTATCCGTATGTATTATTTAGTAATATAAATGACAAAATTATTATTTAATATAATTCATACTAAATATTATTAAATTATTAACGTTAAATATTTATTATTAATTACCTAATATTTAAAAAAAAAAGAAATAAATGTAATAAAACATTCAGTGAAAAATTTGTGATAAAAAGAAAATCGAACATCAAATTTAAATATTAACTTTTAATATTTATTATTAAATTGAATGAATAATATAATATAATAATTATAATTATATTATCGTTAATATTAATTAATAATTGAATAATATACCTAATATTAAAAAAAAAAGAAAATTAATAAAACATTACACAAACATTAACAAAAAATTAAAATTGAACATCAATATTAAATATTATTTCTAAATTTTATTATTAAATTGAATGATAATATAATAATAATAATCATAATTATAATACATATTAATTAATATTATCTAAATATTAATAAATAATTGATATACTAAATATTATTAAATTATTAACGTTAAATATTTATTATTAATTATTTAGTATTTAAAAAAAATAAAGGAATTAATTGAATAAATAATAAATATTAAAAAAATGAATAAATTCAAATACAATTTTCAAATTTATCAATAAGTTCATTCATTGACTCTTGAAATATGAATTAATTATTAACAAATAAATATTTTAAATTAAGAATTCTGTAATATGTAGTACAAATGAGGCCATATTATGTATATAATTGAATTATTAAATGTCAATTTTTAATATTTATTATTAATTTTTATATCTAATTTTTTACTATCATTCTTAATTATCAATCTAAGAGTTTTTTCGCTTACATTTGATGACTATTAATGGTACTACTATTCAATTTCTATTTCAGATTTCAAGATGGGTAAAACAAATGCGGAACATTGTAAAAACTATTACAATCGAAAAAAAGCTGCCAAGGAAGCTGAAAAAGCTCGTCAAGGCTTGTCAGTAAACAAGCCAATAAGAAAAACAGGAGCAGAACGTAATCGTGCCTATAGGCTGCGAAAAAAAATGCTTTCACAAGTAGACGAGTCATCCGTGGCTGAGATTTTATCCACACCGTCAACTTCAAGTTCACGAATAAGGACTTTTGCGCCATCATTTCGGTTAGCTACCATCAGTGCTAGTACAAATCGACCAGATGTCTCAACGCTGTCCAGTACTGGTATCGCTGATCATGATGGCGATAATGTAAACGATTCATTTTTATCTGCTTCAACACACGACAATCGCAACTTTATAGTTGTATGAGGTGCATATGACTAATTCTCCTGTGCCGTATAATCAACGTACATCAGAAAATAATTTATTAGCAGACACGGGCAAAATCGACTGCTTCATGCCCAAGAAACTATTCAACAATTAGCTGGTGCCTCGAATGTACATATTTTATCTACTCAAGACATTGTACATGATCAGGAGCGTGATAGATTAAATCAAGACACGATTATGGACCAGGAATTACCTCCACAAGACGGAGAAGCCGTTCCTTCCATTTCTCCGGAACAGTTTATTAATACTTCTATTGATGAACAAATTGATATGGACGTAGATACTTCTTTACCGTATAGTAATTTTCCTCGACTAAAAAGAGCTCATCAGGAATTTAAAAAATATATGTACGCGCATAAGAAGTTATACTTTATTTTTATTAAATTTATTTCTTTTTTTTTAAATATTAAATAATTAATAATAAATATTTAACGTTAATAATTTATTATAATAATATTTAGTATGAATTATATTAAATAATAATTTTGTCATTTATATTACTAAATAATACATACTACGGATAGTTAACCTCAATTGTATTGGAGCACTTAGGAAGGTTGACGAGCACAATTATTTCACAAAATATTTTCTAATATTAATTAGTATTGATTTAAATATTCAATTTAAATCCATTCTGATTATAATTCAGACGCACATATAAAATTCGCACTTGTATAATGAAAACAAAATGAAAACACGTGTTTTAAATGTAGAAACTCAAAGCATGTGGGTAAATATTATAAATATAAATACACAGTGAACAGAGGCGGCGTGCGTGCCAACATGCGCCACTAACAGAGGTTCCATTTCCGTTTTGTTGCTAGCATTTTTTCCTTAACTTAATGGGCGATTTAGTGGGCAACTTCATTTCTGTTAATGTTGTGTCACGGTGCGCGCGCATCTTAAATTTCACTCATCAATTTCATTTCTGTTAATTTTGTGTCACGGTGCGCGCGCATCGTAAAATTTCAATCTCATTAATTTTTCATAACGCGCCTAAAGAAGTATAACTTAAAAAAATTGGTACTAATGAAAATTTCAAAACAACCATGCCATACCATGAAACATGCCATGTGTTTTTGCATTTTATGATTGAAAATTGCCCATAGCCTAGAAAACAGGGTAAGACGGTTCAGAGCTCACCTGAAACCGAGATCATACCGTGTCCTTACTGTCGACAATAATTCAATAGTGCCCACTGTTTATTTTCATGTACGTAATTGAACAGGACCAGTCAGGCACTGTCGTCCGGCAACGTAGGCCCTGGTGGCTCTCAAGGCAAGGACCCTTTGGCGCCGGTCGTTCCTAACTCGCGCAACATGTACCAGCATCCCGCCGTTAGCGGCTACAATCCACAGGATACACGATCGCAAACAATGCCAGTCTCGGTAATTATATTAGAGTATTAATATTTACTAATCGTTTTCAGAGGAAAGTGAGCTTTTTTAACTGTAACTAAACTGAAATCATTCGCAAGTTAACCTCGAGTTGTCAGGTCTCCTCTGCAAGCGCCCTCAGGGAGTCGTTAGCAAATTCCATCTTTCTTAGTTGAGTCTGTGTCCTGGTGAAACTGGAAAGTCTTCCGGGTCACGACTAGTTCTTCTTTCTTAAAAAAAAACTTAACTGACAATGATTTCAGGCACGGCAAAACCCGCTGTATGCGGGCGCCATGTACCACGGGTATGGCGGAGCGGCCGGGCCGGCGGCTTTGGCGCCAATGCCTTCGCCGTCACCTACCACGCCGCTACCGCCTTTTCCCGTGCACCCCGACGTCAAATTTAAAAAGTAAGATAACACATAACAATGCAGTTTTTATTAAACAAAACATATAGGACAAACGGGAATGGCTGTTGGGCCATTTGTGGCTATATGCGGTAGGCAGCGGCTTGGTTCTGTCCTTGGCATTGCTGAAGTTCATGGGCGACGGTAACCACTCACCATCAGGTGGGCCGTATGCTCGTCTCCTTACAAGGGCAATAAAAAAAATGGAAACATGGTTGGACATGTTGTCCGCGCTGGCCCCTACCACGTTTTGGATGGCTATTATCTGAATGCTTTTTTTTGTTCCCTATCTATGCTGATAGCTTTGAGAGGCTATTTCAGCTTCTCCTTGACGTGTAGCTGAGCTCACTCAATGGGATGTGTCTATGGGTTAATTCACTCGTCGAGCCTTTGGAGGGTTCGACGAGGACGGTGACCGAATCTGAATGTAACTGAATGAGATTGTATCTGATACTGAGAATGATATTGTATCATTAGGCATAAGAGTGTGGTCACTGCAGTCATAGATACCGGCAATATTATAGGTAAAATCGCCGCTATAATATCGAAACAGCTGTAAACCCGTCCGAGCGTGGCTGGCAAAGCGCCTTACCAGCGATTAGGTAGGGGAAAAAGGCTGCTAACGTCGCTAAAGAGGACATTGCCATTATGACCTTTGATACTGGTTACAGTATGGTATTTAGTCGGTTGCTTGTCCGAAAAAATAATGGCAGGGTTTTATAATATTTACGGCTCTCTTAGTGTTGCCGCCCACGCCACGGCCACCAGCCACAACCACAGAACGCAGTCACCGACCTATTTCTTGTTGTTTTCATACATTTTATATTGACTGGCCGCACGCGGATGACGCCGATGGCCGCCACACGCTACATATAAAATGTATGAAAATTACAGGAAATATTCCGGTGGAGGCGTTTTGTGGTTGTGGCCGGTAGCCCGTGTGCGGCAACCCTTACGCACCAGCAGCGCGGGTGCTCTTAAGCTAATGTCCCGTCAGAAAAAAGTAATCCGTGAAAATATTGATTTTGACTGGTTTATTTGTTGTAAAATGACTGTTGATGCTTATAGGTTACCGTTTTACGACGTGCTAGCAGAGTTAATGAAACCTTCAACGATGATGCCGGTACAGGCGGGACGAATGCAGGAGAGCACGTACATATTCCACCTGACCCCGCAGCAGGCGACCGAGATAGCGACCGGCAAGGACATCGTCGGCACCAGCAACAAACTTGATTACATAATACAGGTGTGTGTTTTAGTTTGTATCTACAGTCGGCATCGATGCGCCACTTCGACAAAGCGGCACGACACGAGAACCCTCTCATCGCGGCCGCGGTAACTACATTCCCGATCCTGCGGACAGAATGGAAAGCAGTCGACGTCGCCCAAAACACGACAGAAAAGAAAACAAATATGATTTGTTTTTTTTAACATTTATTAGTTCGACATGTTTTATTGTATTTATGAAACAGAATCTTTCAAAGTATTTGTTTTCTTTAATACGTCATATTAAATTGATTTATTTTGTCACTTTAGCTTAATATCCTGATCCGGATACAAAAAATTAATGCTCACTTTAGTTTGCCATAAAAGCATACTACTCTAAGTACTACTACTAAACTCTATGTAAACTGCATGCATTATTATTGCTAACAGGCTCAATTGCGGTTTTGTTTGCTGGAGACTTCATGTGAACAAGAGGACCACTTCCCTCCTAGCGTTAATGTCAAAGTCAATAACAAGATGTGTCCGCTACCAGTAAGTATTCTTAACATCAATATCTATTATCAGAATATATTAAGGAATACACGCATGTCTTCGGATCCTACACTGATTATAATTGTCGGGACCCCGACTGTCTCTAATTACTGCTACCCATTCCAACTCATCTACATACATAACAGTTTTCTTTTCCAAAGGAATTACTTTTCCTTGCCTCCAATTCTCTAAACGAATTGGCAGTAGGGTAGGATAGCAAGTCTATTGACATTGTTACTACCATGCTTCGTACTCTTCAGTCTAGTAGACGAAGATTAAAAATAATGAAAGTAAGCAGGTTTAATTATACAAATTATTTAACTCCAGTAATTATAAAAAATTCTATTATTTTTTTAAGAAATATACAATGTATTCATTTGCAATCTACAGAATCCAATACCGACCAATAAGCCAACTCCAGAACCAAAAAGGCCACCGCGTCCAGTAAACATATCGTCGCTCGTGAAGCTGTCGCCCACGGTCTCCAACACGATCCAGGTGACGTGGGCGGCGGACTTTACACGAGCTTACGTGTTGAGCGTCTTCATGGTGAAAAAGCTCACGTCTGCAGAGCTACTACAGCGGCTGAAGAACAAGGGCACCAAAAATCCAGACTACACTAGATCCTTAAGTAAGTGCGATTCTATTACATCGCTTTCAACTCGTTTTGTTATAACTGTATCCAGTGAGAAAATACGCCAACTCAACTGTTTTCGACATTGGACAGAGTTTCTCAAACTTCTTTTTTTTGTGTTAATTATTGTTTCTACAAGCACTGAGGTAAACGAGTGTGTTGATAGAAAATGACCACCCAAGTCTATTGTCTATATCGCAAATGCTAAAATCACAAGGGCGCAATAGTTTGTCAGATAACAAAAATCAAAAGTCAAATAACAAATTGTCTATAAAGGTTTGTTCACTAAAACGATGCAAAGGAATAAACTGACAGCTTGAAACACTCCAGAGCGTGGTAAATCTTAACAGTTGTGTTATTGTCAGTGCTACAAACTAGCCATTAAACTGCAATGATGAAGAGTTTTACTTAGTAGATGCGTGAATGGACTCACGAGCTCTCTGTTGTAAAGTTAGTGGAGCCCACAGACAACACGTTAATGAGGCCGTCCAACTTGAGGGATATGGTCGAAGGTCTATGATCTCGATTTTATTGCATAAATATGGAAGAATACGCATGACTGCTTTGCGACGGAAATGTATCATGGTATCAGTACGACCATTTACTTAGACCTTACCAACAGTATATGTCGATCGCGCGGCATTGGTATAAAACTCTGAGAATGCTACAGTCAATTCGCTATTAGATCCCTTAGTCGTATATTCTGACACACACTAGAAAAAAAGGTCTGGAGAATAATACTAGACCAAGGTTAAGGCTCGCCCTGGGCTGCAAAGCTTAAGATGATAAGATGATGACTACTAGGAGAAAAATTTTTAAACTTAAATGTGAATAAAGTAATAAAAAGTTTCAGAACCATTACTGTCATAGCTATATCAACCATTGACAGATAATTTGTGTTGTCCCCTTCTACCGATACCATGTAGTAGGATGTTAAGTTTGATTAGGTAACAAATTCTTAAATATTTAGTAATATTGATTGCACTATATGAGTGGCAAAGCTAGGGTGTAAAGGGAGTAGTTTGATTGACCCACCACGTTAATTTTGTGCAACAGTAAAAGAGAAGCTGTCCGAGGACTACGACAGCGAGATAGCGACGACGTCGCTGCGCGTGTCGCTGATGTGCCCGCTCGGCAAGATGCGCATGTCGTGTCCGTGCCGGCCCGCCAACTGCCCGCACCTGCAGTGCTTCGACGCGTCGCTGTTCCTGCAGATGAACGAGCGCAAGCCGACCTGGCTGTGTCCGGTGTGCGACCGCGCCGCGCCCTACGACTCGCTCGTCGTGGACGGCTACTTCCAGGAGGTGCTGACGTCGCCGCGCCTGGCCGCCGACTGCAACGAGATCCAGCTGCACGCCGACGGCAGCTGGTCCGCGCACGCGCCGCCCCGCGCCCCGCAGCCCCTGCAGCCCGCGCCAGAACCCGTCACGCTCATACCAGATGATCTTGGTACTTACTGCTCGCTCTAACTAACATACGAAACTAAAAATGCTAAATGTGTAATGTGAGCGGTTCTTTTTTCTTATTTAAAATACTAAATCTCTATATAACAAATTTCATTTTATGCCCCTATTACGGTTGCCCTTTGTGATTACCCTTTTACGGTAGGCAGCGGTTTGGCTCTGTCTGTCCCTGGCATTGCTGACGTCCATGAGCGACGGTAACCACTCACCATCAGGTGGCCCGTATGCTCGTCTGCCCATAGGCAATAAAAAAATATTGTAAATTCAGAAGTTACTAGGTGTTTTTTCTTTTTTAATTGAAGTTACTAATATTTTCCGAAAATTCATCTTTAATATATCCTTATTTGGTTACCAACGTACTACTAGTTAATTTCTGTTGAGAGTCCTATTGGGTAGGACGTGTTATGCGTTTTGTCTTTTTGCCTATTTCTGCCACACAGCAAGTCTGCATTTAAATTTGAATGATAGGAGAGCCAACGTAATATAGGTCGAGTTGGGGCTTGGTGTGTGACCTAGTAGTTACAATGCAAACATCATTATGTCCATTGCTACATACTATATCAGGAACATTAATAAAAATCGTTGTGTTTGAAAGCTGAATGAAATGAAATTGTTTCAAAAAATATGTGCTACCAAAATCTAAAATAATGAGGCGGGGTTATGTATTAATCATTTATGTGAATAAAATAACTATGTCTTGAAACTAAAGTTTCAATTGAATTATGAGTGAGCCTGGTACAAACAGACAGTTTCATGGTGCACTTCAATATCTATATATTAATACGTGAAACAAAAACTGTACCCCTTTTTACGAAATTTCACACACTTATAGAGAATATAGAGAAGGAGTGCACAATGATAATATATTTTTTAAATTAAGCATAAAAAAATACATTAAATCATTTAAAAAAAACATTACACACACTACCGTGTATTTGACACACACACACACGCATGCATACTATTTGTTTATTGTCAAACCTTTCTTATTGCTTAACGTCTGTGATCAAATTGAGAATAGATTAAATATTATTTGTCTTTATTAATATTTTTATCTAAAGTGTAATTTGACGAAATCATTTTGGTGAATAAAGTCTTTGACAATAGCATCATAATAGTGTACAAATTTATAATTTCAATTAATTATAGTCGAATTTCGACTACCGGATGACCACTAGTCTGTATTAAGTTTTGTAATTGTTGTTCAATAACCATTATATGTTAGAACGTCTGTTCCCATTATAGAAGTTATCCCAGTAGACAGTGGCGGTAGCGGAGCGAAACGCGCGGCCGTCGGTGAGAATCGAGCAGTTAAACCCGCAACCGAAGTTCTGGTTGATCTCACTTCAGATTCTGAAGACGAATTGCCGTTGAAGAGGAAAGTGCCGCAGCCGAAGCCGACGCCCCCGGTCTCCGAGTCCAGCATCAAGAGCGACGACAATTACTCTTCTTCCAGTGGTATATTATTTATTTATTTATTACACTTCATGTAAAACTTACATTGGCGAACTTAATGCCTAAGGCATTCTCTACCAGTCAACCAAAGGTAGTGCAGAGTAAATAGTGGTAGGTGCAATGAAATTTATATTAAGTTACGAATACATACACAAAGGTATAAATATACACAATCACATATACATATACATTTGGTTTCTAATGTTTCTAATGTTTTGTATTGGTGTACTGAGACTGATTTTAAGTCACGAGGTGGTGGTTTCACTAATGAATTGGGTCACTCATTCTCGTAATAAAACAACAATGAAACTGCTAGAGTAGTGTCGGAATACTTTATTTGCAAAAAAAAGCCATGTTATGAACAGTTAGGTACATCTGGTTGAATATTGCTTTTAGTCTGTTTGTTTGTTGATTTGTTAGGAATACGCAAAAACCTTGACTGATTCAAGAAAAAAATGCGTTTAATTGGTTTTGTGTTTGAATATTTATCAATTAGACCGTTTTAAGCTTCTTACCTTTTGCGGTGCTAATAAGAGATTAAGTAGAAATAAAACTAATTATGCTACCTCCTCAGTTTATTCCGAATTTAATGTTTGTAGGCCTGCAGAACATTAGCACTATTTTTATTTTCTATAACCTTGTAATAGGAATTATTTTATATTTGCACGAGATTAATTTTTGGTGGCTAATTCCTAAATCTGGAACTATATCTGAGATAGATGTTCAGAGACCGGTTCTGATAAATTCTAAAATTAGAGTCAGGCTGTTGGTTTCAAGTAAAATAAATTTTAAATAAAACTTTAATAAAATAAAATACACTTAAAATTAATTACAATTTTATTCGACCACCGGCACTGTGAGAACAGGTCTTCACAAATGATATCCATTATAAAAGAGTAATATTGTAAAAATTAGCCTGCAAAATATGTTAGTAACTAAAGGTTAGATCATTGGAGTTGTCATATATTTTTTTTTATATTTTTTTTATTGCTTAGATGGGTGGACGAGCTCACAGCCCACCTGATGTTAAGTGGTTACTGGAGCCCATAGACATCTACAACGTAAATGCGCCACCCACCTTGAGATATAAGTTGTAAGGTCTCAGTATAGTTACAACGGCTATATATTATTAATCACAGTCGTTATTAGAAGAACTAACCCATACATCAACTCGCTGGCTTCTCGCCGGATCTTCTAAACGGGTCACGATTCCGATCCGATAATTTATAATAGATTAAGAAGCAGCTGCTCTTGAATATTTCAGGGAGGCACTCGGGCAGCTGTTACTAAGTCCCATCCCTCGTGACAGATCCTTTACTCGCTCATCTGTTGTGGTGAAACTAGAAAGGATTTCGAGCAACCTTCCTTACTAAAAAATGAAAAAAAAATAATAGAACAACAATAATAATGAACGCCTGAGCTCAATTTAGGTTGTATTGAGGCTATATTAGCGTAGCCTTAACTAGTAGGAGAGCTCACGGGGCTCAAACCTGACGACGTTGCTAACACGAACCCTAGCAATAGCAGTGCTTCGCAGAATCTACCACCGGATCGGAAACGCGACCCAGTGAGAAGATCCGGCGAGAAACTCAGTGGGCTGTGTCTATGGGTTTATGGGTTCACTACCAGTGTGCATTTTCCGCAGCTGTCGAGGCGGTGTCGTCGAGCGGGTACCGGTCCCCGGGCGGCGCGGCGGCCGTCATCTCCCTGGACAGCCCCTCGCCGCCGGCGCACGAGCCTCAGGTCTCCATCACGCCCATCGAACGATGTAAGTATTGCTTGTTACTATTGCAAGAACTCAATGAGCGCAAAGCACACTAGACTACGACACATGCTGGTCTATTTCTATAAAGGAACTTCCTCGTGACCCCAACCTCAATCCAAAAATATATATATATTACTCTTCAATTTATTATGAAATGAACGTAGACTGTCGAGTGCCAAACGAGAGATTATGACTTAAAAAATATTTTAATGAGTTCCTTGATTATATGAGAATTAAAATAAAAGTATCCTTTGCAGTCCACTCTGGTCCCATACAACGCCAATGGTTTTCCACTGTAATAGTGTATCTGAATATATTATTCCATTCCTCAAAGAGGCCTCTACTGTCACACCCCTGTACGAGGAAGTCACCACAATCTTGTCAATTTAGTTTCCCTTAATTGTCGTCTTAAGTAATTATCCCAGAAGGTTTACTTTTATCTCTATTTCTCTCATGTGTTGTCGTAAGTCCCCAAAGACCACCCAATATAAAGTGTGTGTTTCAGCATGCACTATGCGCTTCCTACACACTGTAAAAGTTGTTCTATCACACTTGATCCCCGTATATGTGTTTGTAAAGCATCATCGCTTTTTCCTGTCCTACTTTTGTCTATAAGATTTATTTAATATATTCCATAGTCTAACAATGAAAGGCAATGCGAATTATGGTAATTACAATTAGTTTTATGTGAAACAGGTACGAGCAATAACTCTGAGCGTGAAGACAACGATACCACACCTACACACTGGGCGCCCTACGCCGACAGCGACAGAGACGACGCGTACAGAAAGTATGTTAAATGACTACTTTAAACTTAATTATGACGAATGACTTAAATTAAACAAGCTGATTATGTTTTAGTCGTAAACAAGTCTGCTTCTAAAAAGCTAGAATAAATGTAGTCCTAGAGAATCCCGCTGGTACATTGGGCTCATAAGCTGTCTCCACTTGACCCTTGTCCTTGACATCATTCCAGGTCACACTAGAATAAATATAATATAGCCTTTTATTCAGATCTCTTAGTACAATGAATGAAAATGAAATTAGTACAATGAAACTTATGTAAAAGACTAGCATTAAAATCTTAAACTTAATAGATATGAGTAAATTTTTATTAATATTTGTTGCTTGGTTATCTTTCCTAGATCTGTTTGCCAGTTGGCAAAGGCCTCCTCCAACCTTTTCCATTCCTTTCTTTCTTGAGCCACTGAGAATAAATATACAAGGATAAAAAAAGACAAGTTAGCTGAAGTAACTTGAACTCTGCCAACAGTTTGAACAACAGCTGTAGCAAGACAGTCTTAACTAATAACAAATAACAAAGTACATTATTTTAATTCAGATACTGACTAAGGGAGAAGAATGGCGTCGCGTATGTCAGTGGCCATTCTTCAGAAGAAGACCAGGAGCCCTCGTACCCGGAGGTGCCATTATTGTCGCTGTGAGCGCAATGCCGCCAACATTAAAGAAATGTGGCCTGATTTCGTCTAATACTACGGAATTATGTTAAATTAATCTGGACATTATACGTACGTCCCCGTGAGGACTAAATGTGTGTGCCGACAATTGCTTCACGCATCGCGTATTAACCACAATCTGTGAACTGAAAATCGAATCTAAATCTAAATGAACTATGCCCGTTATGAGCAGATGTAATATGCAGAACGTGGAGGTATCTCTCCTGACTGGCTATAGACACTAAAAGCTATTGTATTCAAATAGTTCGATCTCTGAGCGATTTGAAATGTAAATATTACACTAGATTTGTAGCAAGAAGTAGCCTATAATGATGTCTAGAAGTGTTTTTATGTGGACAGGAGATTGTCTTTATAGTTTAAAGCATTCTTTTAGAGTGTGTTCTATCTTTTTATTTATAATGCTCGCGGGAACGTAGTGAAGGTAGTTTGTTTCTTAAGTTCGTATATTTTACATTGAAATCTATACAAGTCACATTAATATCCATAGTCACTTTTAAATTGTTTTTGTCATGAAAAACACTGTTATTTTCACTAAAGACAAAAAATTAGTTAATTGTAAATTATTTGAAACATTGGAAATTTTATAATAACCGATATTTCTAATAGCTAAACCGGAAATTTAATTGTAAGTGTTTAAATTTCAACTATGAATGCAATAAAACTTTGTACATTATTTCAGAATGACATGGTTCGAAATTAATATGCAAAAAATAGCTGTAATATTAGCAATAGTAATTAAATTGGAAGTTAAGTTGACTGGTGGATAATGACTGTGTGTTGGTTGCTGTCATTATTGGTATGAATTTTGAAAAAAAAAAAACCTTTTGTGGAGCATGACATTAAATAATGATATTAAAAATGTTAGTCTTGTTATCAAAGATTTCAATTAAAATAAATGTGTACCTGTAATTTAAATATGTATTTTTAAAGATCTTTCTATTCTCCATGTAACACACTCTAAGATAGAAGTTAAATTATTTATTAATAAGTTAGACATTAAAATGAGATCGTTGGTGTTTTACAGAATTGCGATAACTTCCAAAAATGTATTGATAAAAGAAATGAATGTAACTGGTTAAGTATGTAACAGCGAAATAAATGTAAATATTCTGAGATTGTGTTTCATTGTTTTAACCCGAGTAGGTGAATTACTGGAGTTCGAATGTTATTAAACCCGCGGCAGGTGGTGGCTTGGCTGTGCCTCGCCATTGCTGACATACCTTAGTGACTGTGACCACTCAAAAACAAGTGGGCTGTATGCTCGATTATCTACGAAGTGAAATCAATAAAAAACGAGCTGTTGCTTCAGTTTAAGATGGCTCCTTTCATCATCAAGCTTATATGAAATTTAATTATGAACCCTATAGATAGTCCAAACAAATCAATAGTCTAGATCTGAAATTTTATTTTACGAGCCTAACATTCACTATTCAAGATCAAGACTCAGTATGCAACATGCAAGCAAGCCGCATTTACATTTACTAAAGAAGTAGACATGTTGAGTTTTGAATTTCTTTTCTTTTTCAAAACATTTAAGGCCGATGAGATCGCATGTCTCGTTATGACTAGCATCTAATTACTCCACGACTTTGTAACAGCGAAGAGATTCTCGTGCGAACAGGCAACTACCTTACTCGAAATACTTAATTATTGTTGGATAATGAAATGAGTGAATAGCTCACTGATGCCGTTCGCAGCCACAAACGCTACAGCAATCATTACCTATTCACTGTGGATCAATTCAAGGCAGAAGGCACGCTGTGCCGGCGTTGAACCTACTCTGTGTACTTAGTACCTACGCGCCCTTCTCACATTTTTATGCCACCCGCCTCGTAAAATGTCGTCCTCTCTGTCAGACATCAATCGAGAGACTATTGCCTTCTCACTCGTGCACCCAGTTCAGAGTCGGGGGACACGTAGCGTTCCTCGTGTCAACTTCAACTGGGTTCCGCGGTCGTCCGCCGACTCGATGCGGCGCTGACGTCCTTTTCGCTGTCTCCATCGTTTTATATTATTATGTTTTCTACAGTAAAATCAAGTGTTGTTTATTAATATAACATTATCTGTGGAAACTGTATTGAACATAATCGTATCGAGGATCGGATTGCTCCTGTGAGGTGTACTGTACATGCCTGTGTGTTAATCAACAAAATACTATTGTGAAACGTTGGTCCGTGCTCGTTTATGTTGAATAGTGATTAAAAGTAATTTACTTTGCTTTTACCGTGTTAAGGGTCGGTGTTTATCGATCTTTTTGAGAGACAAAGCAGTGGATTTTCATTGCGGCGAGGAATCAGCCGGTAAAACGAGAGGTGAGTATTTTTATTAGTTTGGTTATACGAATCAACGGCACCGACCGCTCAGGCAGTCGGACCTGTCCGACGCTGCGAACGAGAGGATGCGACATACACAGAGTAAACACAACAGAATGGTAACTGACACGAGCTTTTACTCACGTAGACAAGCAACGAGAACCGCGTTATTGTTGCATTCTAAGTTATCGTATCAATGATTACACCAATAATAAACAAAGACTAACATAATTATAACTGAATTTGTAAAAAAAAATTGTAGTTTTTTGTGGGCAGACCGACCTGACCTAATTTATATACAAAAGGACTTTTGTTTAGATGTTACAAGCGTATTATTGTATTTATTATTTCTGAGTTTTATTGTCTCAATTCAGACTATTTCTGCCGAGAACTAAACATGCGGTGAAAAATGCGTAGCCGTTGTCCAATTCTCTCGTTTTAAGGTGAGCCGAGTTAACAATCCATGTGCTTTAGTAACCCCATAACACCATGTGGACGTGATATCATCTACCTATCTACGGCGCAATAATAAATGTCACTTTTATATTTATACATAAATAATTCATTTGATACTTGATATAAGTTCAGAATATAGTATATACTATAAATTTATAATCAAACTTCACAGTTACCTACTGATAACTAAAAACATTGTGATCGTTACGCCATGTTACTTGAAGCGATTGTTTACAAGCAACGTCACGAACATCTCATTATTAATCCACTACTTGTTCGTATTCGTATTGGATACGATTAACAAGTTTTGGAGAATTCACTACAATTTGTACATTACATGATCTTTTGTTAATTATATTTTACTAGCGACCCGCCCTCGCTTCGCTTCGGAAACTGTAATTTATTATTGATTTCTCCACTATTTAATGTATGTTATTATACATATAAACCTTCCTCTTCAATCACTCTATCTATTAAGAAAAACCGCATCAAAATCCGTTGCGTAGTTTTAAAGATTTAAGCGTACATAGGGACAGAGAAAGCGACTTTGTTTTATACTATGCAGTGATTTACTGTGTAGTCAGTATAGAAATACAAATTATTACAGTTTTAATTTCATTAGAATTTTTCATAAAGTTGTCGCGCGATAATCCCGTTCAGTATGTATCGAACGTCCCACATCGGCTAATAGCTTCACATTGTGAGTGAGTAATGCCCTTCCCTAATGGGATAATGGCGCGGCCGCCACACGAAATATTTATAAAGCGGTCGANAGTGATTTACTGTGTAGTCAGTATAGAAATACAAATTATTACAGTTTTAATTTCATTAGAATTTTTCATAAAGTTGTCGCGCGATAATCCCGTTCAGTATGTATCGAACGTCCCACATCGGCTAATAGCTTCACATTGTGAGTGAGTAATGCCCTTCCCTAATGGGATAATGGCGCGGCCGCCACACGAAATATTTATAAAGCGGTCGACTCGCTCATGTCAACAAGGTCCGTCTGTTTGCGTTGCCATTAGACGGCAGCGGGCATTCGCCGATAGCGCTCGACGCTCATAAATGACTCAAAATTACACACTATAACTTCGCTGCGGTAGTTGCCAATAAGACCTAACATTCACTAACTCGACTATGAATTTCGCTGTCTGTTTTATTACAAACTAGCTGAACCCGCAGACTTCGTAGTGCCTCAAAAAGACCTAAACTTTTGTATAAAATAAACTTAAAACAAACAAAAGGAATCCGTCCGACAGGGGTCACATTATAGGAAAAACGAAATTGTTATTTTTATTTAATTCCCAGCATTTTCATATTTATCTACCCCTTAAACCTTCTCTGGACTTCCACAAATAATTCAAGACCAAAATTAGCCAAATTGGTCCAGCCGTTCTCGAGTTTTAGCGAGACTAACGAACAGCAATTCATTTTTATATAGGTATATAGATAGAAGATTAAACACGTCTTAACACCGAACTGAAATTACTGAGGCATTGCGGCGTGTCGCGTACACTATTTTAAAATCGCATATCATGCTAAAACAGTTTTGTTGTTAATGCCTTACTCAAACTTTTCATCGCTCGGGTATGCTATGAAGACACGTAATAAATAAATAATTTCACTATACTAACAACTTCAGATGTTCATTTAAGAATAGTCGTGAATTGCTAGAATAATGGACGGGCAAAGATATGTTTGCGAATTTAGCTCTGGAAACAAACATGTTGTGTTATAACAAGTGGCACTTTAAAGCCGCCATTGTTGTAAAACTTCGACTGTTTAAAAATATTTTACTTGAAATACTAATGTAAAGGGAAACAAACGATTTAGTATATGTATACGATTTGTGCCCTAAAAGATAGATACGTATGTACATGTTTATTCAATAGAATTAAACATACTGTTTTACGTTACATTATTCAGTCCATATTTGCAATTTATATGATTAATCTATATACATTTAGAGGAGGTTTATAAACTTAAAAGTATCATAAACAACGGTCCCAAATGTCCCATTGAAATCGAGACCAAAAATAGGTAGATATCGACTAAAAGACGCAGATAGCATGGGCACAGTAGACACAGTCACAACTAGAAAACTGAGGTGCCCTATAGCTCTACGAAACTAATATAATACAACACGTAATGCCCATAAATCGAAATCGTCTTCAGATACGAATCATTGACTAAAGGACAAATAGATTAGCAAGACGAAACACAAAGAAACATCGCTTCGAGCAGAGAATAAACTACGTCCGAACGAGGGTCCCGTGAACGATCATCGAAATACCTCGTTGAAAATTCTACAAAACAGATCAATGAAAAGGGACATTTTTATGTTTTCGTCCCTTCAACAGCGTAACGGTTAAGAAGCTATAAGGACACCGTACAGAAAGACGGACGGACGCGTCGCCGAAGTCGGTGAAGCGTAATATTCATTGTCACACGGCTTGTTCTTTGTCACGCTTTCTCATTTCCTTAGCAGGAATACGTCCTGCCTACATTAGTCAAGCCTTGCGTGTTTTCAACATTCATGCGAATTACGAACGAACGTATTTATGTCAATATTCAATACCGTACGTTAACTGGTTCATTTTGAACACTTCAAATCAATTTCGTGTATGAAATAAAGCTAAATGTTTCAACGGTGTTAATAATGTACGTGGTCTCAAGCTTGTTTGTAGTTCTAAACAAAACTATGTTCAGTGTTGCGTGTTTCTATTTTTACCTCTTTGTTGTACATTTCGATCGAAATTATATCTTTTTTGATACACAAAGACATTTTCTATCTTTTTAAAATTAAGACCGCCTTATATCTTCGCACAAGTTCGCAATGCTTCGCAATTATTCAATTGTTTTACTACTTGTATAATTATTGTGTACACATGTAACGTCTTTGATTCTATTACAAAACTGTTAACGAATCGCAAAAAGTGTCGAGTACCTACTCCCGACCAGCCGGAGCCCTTACTTAGGTACCTACCGAAGGCGCCCAGTAAGAACGGAATGAGAAGAGTCGAATACCGCGCTCAGTGGCACATAATTATTATGAGAGGTCTATATTCCGCAGTCGACGAGGACTGGGTTTATGAGCTTGAATACAACACTGTAAAAGAAGTATTTGTATGGGCAACTTAATTCTTTGGAGATATAAACAAATAATGACAAGAATATTAGTATTTTTATCTATATTTGTTTGTTCAAAAATGCTACCTACATAAATATTGTTGACGACTAAAAAAACTGGTATTTTTTTAGCTTATCGTACTAGAATCTCAGGATTTAGACGCGCATCATTAACAATAATTTTTTTTAAACTCAATTTCAATTAATTGCTGGTAAATATTTTTGTATCGCAAAATAAACATATAGATAATAAAAAAGTAGGAGAAAATCAAATACAATATCGAAATGATATGAATATTACCAATCCCATTTGGATTCTGATCATCAAGTACGAGTACTTAGTGTAAGTAGTTTGAAAAAATAAGATGGCTTGATAGATAAGAACGGCTCGATCGTATTCAGGTAACACCCGGCGAGGATGGGTTATTGTAATGCTCGAAGTTAATACCCGAAGTTTTTTTTTCATATTTGCGTGGTTTCTTGTAGGTAAATTGCAAACCCGCACTTCGGTGACGAGTGGGACATTGATAAATGAAGATTTTTCATCTGTCCTTTTTTGAGGCTACTTTAACGTGTAACTCCAGTTGATTGTGGACTGCGTAGGAGTGTTATTTCTCCAGCCACAATCTCGGTGATCTCCAGGCGGACTCAGAACTTAAGCTCCATAACAAACTATGTAATATTGATTGAGATGAGATATGTTTTGGTCAAGGCTGCCTACGTCTTCGACTGTTTTTCTTGAGCGCACATCGATCACTTATTTCTGAAAAGTTTTAGACACACTTAGTTCCACATATACATACATAGATCTTTTTTTTTTGCTTATTCTGATATTCTTGAGAGGCTATTTCAGCTTCGCCCTAACTTGCTCACGGGGCTCAAGCCGGGAGTGTTGCTAACACTGGCCCTAGCAAGAGCAGTACTTCGCAGAATCTACCACCGGATCGGAAACGCGACCCATTGAGAAGATCTGGCGAGAAACTCAGTGGGCCATAGATTTAGGAAGACTGCACGCAATTATATTGTATTTTTGAGCATTTTTAACGCTCGAAACGTCACATTACAGCGAGTGAACTAATTATTGCTACTGTGTTGTGTTCTTAACTAAACTTTGAGAACGAACCCTCCCTGTTATTTCCATTCGTTTGCTTATTATTCGCATATTTTATCTTTAGGCTTCCGTGACTGCATCAACATGTTATTGCCGGCCCGTTTGAACGTATGTAAATGTCAATTTACTCGTAAAACACTAGTAGAAATTGGTAGCACATTTGAGTGAAATTGAATTGTGGAGCGATAATATAATGTGTGCATAATGTGTGCTTAATGTTGGTATGTTGGCTGTCTTCCCCTATATTCTCAACTCAAACACTATTAGAATCGCAGTTGATTAGATCTGGTTTGGTTTATTGAGCACTCCACAGCCGTATGCGGCAATGCCCGACACTAAACACAACCCGTGAGGCGTGAACACGGCCATCTGCATTTGCTTATTGTTTTTTTTCTTATTGCTTAGATGGGTGGACGAGCTCACAGCCCACCTGGTGTTAGGTGGTTACTGGAGCCCAGAGACATCTACAACGTAAATTCGCCACCCACCTTGAGATATAAGTTCTAAGGTCTCAGTATAGTTACAACGGCTGCCCCACCCTTCAAACCGAAACGCATTACTGCTTCACGGCAAAAATAGGCATGGTGGTAGTACCTACCCGTGCGGACTCAAAAGAGGTCCTACCACCAATGAAGTTGTTGAATGTCTTCGTTTTATTTAACTTTAAATTCTACGTTTTCATAATTCTTATCTTGTTCTAAAGCTATTAAATTCAAATCTTTTTAAATCTTCGATCTCTTGCTTGTTGTTTTGGGTCTTGGTTTTTATTTGTTTTATTGTTGTTCAGCAGTCGTTTTATTTGTATGGTACTGGTTCTTGCACGTTAGATAGAGTATTTATAGTAGGGGTCGCGGGATCATGACGCGGCCGCCCACTGGCAATTTGCCTTACGCCCGCGGCGCGCCTCACTCGTACCTCGCCTCTTAGGCATGTTCTCAAACTAAACGCTATGCTAATGTAATAGGCCCCTATTTGATCCGCAGCCCACGGCTAATTTCAAATTTTCAATAAGACATCCGAGGCAATGACGTTATTAGATGATTACGTTACGGCTGTTAGAGTTATTGTTTTGGCACTAATAGACTAATCTTAGCAATTAATTTTAATTTTAGCAATTTTTTTTTTTACATCTTTTTGTATCACGTTCGATAATTATCTTGATATTACGGTCATGATTCACAGCGTTACTCTTTTTTTTTTGTTTGAGCTAAAGTTTTGGTGATGTCCGAAACGGGTTTCAAGAAATTAATTCTCAGACATTTGCATATAAATAAAGTATTCGGAATCTTACTAATTATTATCACATGGTTGTTTTAGATGTGTTTTCTACAGATCAGTGTTGGGCTGCGTGAGTTGTTTTATATTAGCACAGGGTATTCTTTTCTTTATTTAAGTATTGCTTACATGGGTGGCGAGCTCACAGCCCACCTGGTGTTAAGTGGTTACTGGAGCTCATAGACATCTACAACGTAAATGCGCCACCCACCTTGAGATATAAGTTCTAAGGTATAATTCAAGTATAGTTACAACGGCTGCCCCACCCTTCAAACCGAAACGCATTACTGCTTCACGGCAGAAATAGACAGGGTGGTGGTACTTACCCGCGCGGACTCACAAGAGGTCCTACCACCAGTAATTACGCAAATTATAATTTTTCGGGTTTGATTTTTATTAGACGATGTTATTCCTTCACCGTGGAAGTCAATCGTGGACATTGGTTGAGTACGTATTTCATTAGAAAAATTGGTACCCGCCTGCGATTCGAACACCGGTGCATCGCTCAACACGAATGCACCGGACGTCTTATCCTTTAGGCCACGACGACTCCAACTGTTCAAACAATATATTGTAACATTAAAATTTCGAAACCCTACGTGAGACAGAGCCGCATGTCAAACAACACTCTTGTTCGTAATAATAATATGTTGAAGCGTTTTGCAACGTCGCAACTGACATGTTTAACACTCAATTCACGTATGTTTCTCAACGAGGTTATGTCTTTTCACTCACTAAAACCGGTATAATGTGTGTCTGGGCAAGACTCGCGTGTGTGGAGCTTAGTAGCCGGATCGTAAATCACTGTGCGCGCCGGTAATGCGTAGATAAGAGCTCTCTCATTTGTTTTCCCATTTCCCCGGAGAAATTTCTTAGCGACGTTTACCACGCGATATGACGTAACGAGCAATTACTCCGGCTCTCGGCGTATTCATACGTTTTTGTAGACGCGTGAAGGTGACACGTTCTCATAAAATATTCGACTCTTGTTTGTTTTGTTTTGTGACACAAACATACACAATACGTATATATATACACATATATTTATGGGATTTTATGACCTGGTAGCTAAGACCTTTAAGTCATGTCTAATTTTAATTTATATTCTTATTTTTATGAAAAATGATAATGTGAAGTGAAATTAAATGAAATAAGATGAAATATAATTCAGTAAAATTGTGGTCATTTACTGAGATTTTTTCAGTGGACTTTTTGGAGGATCCCGAGAAGTTACGTCCAGCGGCTTTGTTTCATTTTCTCACATTTGTGCACTTTCACAGATATTAAATAGTTAATAAACCACCGTTATTACATATTATTTAAACTGAAGAAACACTAAATAGATAAAATAAAATAAATCACACACTCGCGTTCTCGCCAAAAAGTCCACACACACACGCACACACAATACATATGCGTATTATAAAAATAAATGTTTTATTTGTTTTTGACATGAATAAGAGAAGCTCATAATTGCGGGTCGCATAGAAGGCAAGCTCGCCGTGGGCAGAACACTAGCCAGATGGTGAGATCTAGTAAGAGAAGCACTTGGTGGTAGTCTGTACTATGCGGTCCGTGCCACTCGTGATCGAGCACAGTGGTATTATTGGTGGTAGGACCTCTTGTGAGTAGTATATGAGTAGTCTTGCGGGTAGGTACCATCGCCCTGCCTATTTCTGCCCTGAAACAGTAACGCGTTTCGATTTAAAGGGTGGGGCAGCCGTTGTAACTATACTGAGACCTTAGAACTTATATCTCAAGGTGGTTAGCGTATTTACGTTGTAGACGCCTATGGGCTCCAGTAACCACTTAACATCAAGTGGGCTGTGAGCTCGTCCAACAATCTAAGCAATAAAAAAAAAGAACGTCACATGTGGTCGCGATCCTCAGTGAACGATATAGAAGGAGAAATGTTTTATCTAAGTAAATATCGTTACGCATAGAACATGTTTGGCCATTAGAATTTAAACAAATAGTAAATGTTCCTAATGGAATATTAATATGTAACCGGTAACACAAAAACAATCAGGTTTAATACATAACCATGTATCTGTGACTAACGGGCCATGTAGCTTGATTAAAGCCAATTATAGTATTCACGCGATTATACTGTCACGATTTACGGATTGCCTCTCCATTTATAGTGAGACGCCTCTTTCATTAGTCTACCGTGAATTGCTATACCATTTCCATGTTCGACGACTAATGTCGTGGATTATTTTAAAAGTCTCTGGTCTGGTAACATGATCGTTCTGCTTTGGAAATTTACTATTGTTATTATATATATTTATTAATCTAATATTAAAAAAAAAAATCTAATATTTAGAAAGAAAGACATGGCCGCTGAGTTTCTTGCCAGTTTTTCTCAGGACGGAGGCTAGTTTTTTTCATGTCGTGGATTATTTTAAAAGTCTCTGGTCTGGTAACATGATCGTTCTGCTTTGGAAATTTACTATTGTTATTATACATATTTATTAATCTAATATTAAAAAAAATATGTAATATTTAAAAAAAAAGACATGGCCGCTGAGTTTCTTGCCAGTTCTTCTCAGAACGGAGGCTAGTTTTTTTGAATTGGCGGTAGTTCTTTTGACGTTCAACATGTATGTACTTTCATTTGTGTTGAATATTTATTTTTTTATTTAATTAGATTAGATGGGTTGACGAGCTCATGGCCCAACTGATGTTAAATGGTTACCGGTTACTCATAGACATCAACAACGTCACCCACTTTGCGACATAAGTTCTAATATCTATTGAAGCACCCTCGAATTCAGTCCTCTTCGATTTCGTTTTCAATGATTTAAATGATAATGCGCTCTGTATAATGATTACAAATCGATGCCTCCAATGAACACTACTCTAACTGAACATTTTGAAATTTTCGTTTTGCACGCAAATCGCTTCACTATGTTAAAAGTATTACAATTAATCATTATTCATGGGGTTCGAAGCAAGAGTGAATCAGCTAGTTACACAAAATAACCATAAATATATCTGCAATAATAAATATTTTATCAACTTATTTCGTTTAAACGCTCCTCCTGTAAATCTACGAATTTGGAGTTAGCGTTTGGAGGTAGCATAGTTGTTCATTGGAGGCATCGAAATTATCATTCAACTTTGTAAAGCTTCTAATAATACCATTTATGTACAAAAATTACGAGAGCGCTCCAACGAAAACAATTCTGTTCCATTTTATTTCGAAGAATTTACTCAGCTCTGACGATAAAATACGACTAAATATCTCATCCTCCATGTTATTTCCAGACTTTTCTTTATACCGTAATAAGAAAGTTCTAGCTTTTATTTTATGGATAGGATAATAATGTCATTCTGTGTATTGGAATCCATTGTTTATCTACATAATAATTCTATTCGTCCAGCAATCTTTACAAATCAACTATGTTGTAACCCTCTGTCCGTAAGCGGATAATCTCTTACCTGATGCATTTAAAATAAAATTAGTCAGCGCAACAAAACCATTTTAGAATCAACCACAACTAAGATTACAAATAAGCAAAGAAAAACTAATTAATAGCCAGATTGCTAACAGATTAACTAATAAACTATTTTGCAAAAAATTCTTCTGCGAAAATATGACGTGGTTTGTTGTTCAATAAAAATTTTAGGGTAAAATGAGTCACCAATTTTTTTCCTTGGTGAAATAACAACAAAACATAGTTCGACTAAAGATTAGGAAAAAAAAAGATGTGTATCCAATCGTTTTAAAATATGTTCTTCCGATCAGTTAAAGTGTAGTTTAACAATCGGTTGTACCAGGGCGACATAAACGCTAAGAACTAGCCGTCGAGTGAACGAAGGTCGTCGTAAGAACCAGTTTGGTTGGGCGCAAGGTGCTGCGGGCCAGGTTAAGTGCACTGCATTAACATCATCGCCCGCCCTTTCGTGTCTGCTTATCTTCTGGTCTAGGCAATTTAAATGGGCCTATTGAAGGCAATTTAAATGAGCCCATAGAATTGTTCTCTGCCGCCAGCGCTTCTACACGTAAACAGTACTGTGTAAGTGAAATTATTGCGGCTAAGATAATATCATGGATGATGTTTGCTATTAAAATAAGTAATAGTTAAAAAAAAGTAACAAAATACGCTTTTATAAAAAAATCAACTAAAAAATTGAAAATAAATTTTAATAAATTTGAATTAAAAATAGTGTAAGAAAAGATGATTTTATTGTAAAAAAAGCAGAGTTTTCTATAAAAGCGTATTTTGTTAGTTTTCTTAAACTATTTTTTTTTTTTTTTTTGGAAATCAATGCTTTCAATATTTTTTTAAATATTGAATTGTCGTCGGTCCTTATAAGTATACCAAATTTCGAGTTAATCCAACGTTTTGAAGGGAGTCAAAATCATGTTCAAAAATTCCGTTACATACTAACACACATACGTCTGAAGCTAATAAAAGCGTATTATAATAAAATCTGATAACGTTCAAATGTAACCTCGTAATTAAAACACTACTGAATATGTGTATCTGAGAATAATAAATATCATTATGAACAATTTTCTGAATTGAATTCTAAAGTATTGAAGTTTCTTTTCACGTGTAGTCATTCGTATTACGTAGGACAGGTATTATGAAAACTCGGCGATGCGGTCGGGACCGCTACTAAGATTTTTCCCCACAAATGTGTAAATTGGAATTCATTTTGTGGCTTGCGTTCGGCTTTTCGCCGGCCGACTTCAACGTTTATCGCTTCCAATATCGTTTCAAACAGCGTAACAAATACATTTTATACACACGCTTACTTACATCTCTTTATTCTCGATTCACGGGCTTATTTTTTTTTTTTGTGTGAAGCGAATTTATTTTGCGTTCTTTTTACGAAATACAGAATATAAATAGAATGCTGTAAGTACAAACAAATATTTTTTTGTTTATTCAAAGTTATGTTGTGTTATTACAAAAACATTGAAAAAATTTCAAAGTAGCAAATATATCGTATCAAAGTGCGTAACAAATACATGTTATACACACGCTTACTTACATCTCTTTATTCGCGATTCACGGGCTTATTTTTCTTGTGTGAAGCGAATTTATTTTGCGTTCTTTTTACGAAGTACAGAACATAAATAGATGCTGTAGGTACAAACAAAGATTTTTTTATTTATTCAAAGTTATGTTGTGTTATTAAAAACATTTTTAAATTTTCAAAGTAGAAAATTAAACAAAAACTATTTGGATTACAATTAAAATAGAACGTTCGTGAAATATATTTACGACCGAAACACTAACAATATTCTATATTCAAAAGCTCCATTAACATTAAAACGTCACCTAATATTTAAGTTGCTCGAACCATTAACATCCCAAGTAACTTGGAAATAATATCAGTGATCTTCTTTGTTTAATTTAGCGGGACTACCGACCGAAATCTGGAGGCGCGAGGGTAGCTTCGGTTTCCATAACAACACGCGCCTGGTGGTTGTGGCCCCCCGCGCCCCGCACGATCCCCGCGCGCTATCGATCTCACCCCTCCCCGCTCACCGTCCCCTCCAAATCAAATTACAGGAGCGAGCGCCAGCAAGCGAGCGACTCTGCTTTGCCGCTAACCAAACTCGGCTTGCAACTTGACTCGACTCAAACAGACCCGGCTCGAACAACTTTTTTGTAATTAAAATCGAAACCGAAATTTTATAAGTTTGCGTAATTATTCGTCGTATTACAATACGACGGATAATTACAAGATCGCACGTGTTGTATCGGAAAACGACCGGTTTGATTGGCGACAATCGTTATACGATTCAATTGAGACTTATCATGTTTCACCCATGGACTATCCACTGAGTTTCTCACCGCATCTTCTTAGGACGTCGCGATTCAGCGAAGCACTACTATTGCTAGGGCAAATGTTAGCAAAGCCTTCTAAGTTTTGCTTCATGAGCTCGTCCACTAGTGTAGATGAAATCAGAAGAAGAACCAGCCCCTCGAGGCTACGGGTGCATAGGTAGACAAAAAAATCATAAAGTTTTAAAGTGGGTGGCGGTATTCACGTTCTAATGACTATGGATGGTTAGCAATTGAATACACGTACAAGGCGGGCCTAGAGTTGATTCATCAATATAAGTAATAAATAAAATATACTCCAATATAAATTTGTTATTATTCCATTTAAGTAACTAGACAAGTAATGACTGAGACTTGTTAAATTTCATATTATATTTATAAGAGAATAGTCTTTTGTTCGACGTACACATAAATCTTTTACAGGCAAATTAACTTGTAGAGAAGAAATTGGTTCAGTTGACAGTTTAATTTTTATGAAATCTAGAGCCGTAATACATTTAAAAATATTGATACGACAGGCCGTTTCGGGGGTCAGAATTGATTCGCAAGATTAACTAGGGTTGCGATAAAACTAAAACAAACCGGCGACCGATTTTATAGGGATCAGCAATAAAATCGATTATGGTATCGTACCGTTGATAGCTGTAAGCCGTAAGCCGGGGGGACCGCGACTCTCGGAAACGTTTTTAATGAGACCACGCCGAACCTCTGTGACTTTAATATTTCGCCTCCAACTGATAACTCACAAAGACCGGTATTTGTTTTGAGTTTAATTTCGAGTGAGCTTGTGCGATATCGTACACCTTGGGACCCTGCATTGTGTACTTCGGATCGGCACGAGTAATCGCCACGAGACGGGCATCCGGCGTCTTATAAGATTGTCAAGAAATTTTATATGATTAACAAACCCGTCCAACCCGAGTTGACGTCACTCCCCTTAACACGTGTGACGTGCTGCGTACCCAAGGACTTTAAAAACATAAATATATGTACTCTTAATTTATTTGGCTCCCGACGAATCTATGTTTTTAAAAATCAAATGAATTCTTATATCGCTTGAGGGGGGGAACAAAGAGAAATCTTTCCGAATTTTATTGCTATTTACAACCTCTCACGTTGGACTTCTACCGAATGGTATATTGAGGTAATCGGTAGGCATTTTGTGTGTCACGGTAAATTTGACATTAAATGATGGCTGCGTGTTGCGTGACAATAATGACGGTCGTTGGAAGATAGCCAGCCGGCGTTCTTACACTTGTACTCATATTCTCAACGAGTTTTATGTCGCTTCAATGTATTCTTTCGTTTGCTACAATCGTTTCATTGACTAATGACTTTATTTTATGGCTACGTGTATTCAGGAGAAATAATTTAGAGCGTTAGTCATCGCATAGCTGAGTCCGGAATAGCAGCGTTACCTAATGACACGATTGGAATTGGTTTCTCAGTTAAATTCACAAATTACCACCGATACTCGTTTTTATAATAACTAGAGGAGTCGAAATTCGACTATAATTAATTGGAATTGTATAATAAGTTTGTACACTATTATGATTATATTTTATACTTCTATAATCACAAATTTCGCCATGGCTACACTATAAAAATATATTAATAAAGACAAACAATATTTAATCTATTCTCAATTTGACAACAGACGTCAAGAACAAAAGTTTGACAATAAATAGTATGCATGCGTGTGTGCGTCAGATACATGGTATGTAGTGTGTGTAATGTTTTCTTTATTGATTTAATGTATCTTTTACGCATTATTTAAAAAAAATATTAGCATTGTGCACTTCTTCTCTATATTCTCTATAAGTGTGGAAAATTTCATACTCCTCTGTCCGCGCAATTTTCGTAAAAAGGGATACAAAGTTTTTGCTTCACGTATTAATATATACTAGAGGTCCCGCAGTAGTCGAAATTCGACTATAATTAATTGGAATTGTAAGTTTGTACACTATTATGATTGTATTTTATACTTCTATAATCACAAATTTCGCCATGGCTACACTATAAAAAAATATTAATAAAGACAAACAATATTTAATCTATTCTCAATTTGACAACAGACGTCAAGAACTAAAGTTTGACAATAAATAGTATGCATGCGTGTGTGCGTCAGATACATGGTATGTAGTGTGTGTAATGTTTTCTTTATTGATTTAATGTATCTTTTACGCATTATTTAAAAAAAATATTAGCATTGTGCACTTCTTCTCTATATTCTCTATAAGTGTGGAAAATTTCATACTCCTCTGTCCGCGCAATTTTCGTAAAAAGGGATACAAAGTTTTTGCTTCACGTATTAATATATAGATAATAAAAGGCAATTCACATCTCCGGTCGCTTTAAATTTACAATTAATCTAAAATGTAATCTTTGTATCTGAAAAAATCAACAGCTGTCGTGTACTCGTGAGACCGAAAAGGTTTAATTAAATAGTTAACATTGAAATGGAAATCCATGAATCTAATAAGATAAAAAAATGGCAATCCTTTTTATTATAGCAATAAGGTTGTATTCGTAAAAACATTCCGAAACTCTTTGAACTATGTTTCCGTGTTTTTCACTGACAAAGTTGATCGTGTCCGCGATCTAATTTTAAGAGGTTATCATTGGTCACATATAGAAGTAATGTAGGGAGAAATATTAGAATTAAAACTAATGTATAATCCTTGCCAAAATAAAATGTAGGGAACCTGTTTTGTAAATGAATTAGGAATAGTGAGTGTAAGCTACCTTTTCGTTCAATGCTTCCAGAGAATAGAATGAAAAAACAACAAAACAAACAAGCTAAAATCACATCGAATCTCATCAAATAGTCTACAAATATTTCCACAGCGGTATAAAAATATACTTCCGACATTTTGAAACTTCTAGTGTATTAAATCAGAATAATTGTAAACGACATTGGTGTTGCGCCGATGTTACTTTGTTTCCAACTCTCCAACTGGTTATTAACTACGTTATCAAAACATTACGGGCAGATTCTATGCGTTGTCGAATGTGTGTGCTCTCCAAGAACTAGTTTAACTTATCATTTGTTTGTGAAAGTGACTAGTTTGAATGTTAATAAGTGTGTTTGTTGTAATAATGATATGGGAAACATGGATTTTAGAGCAGCCGACCACGTGTTTGTGATCGTTGAAGCGATAACGGGTGACCTTAAAGGTTCGAAGATCCGCGCGACTGCACGACCTGCGAATTGAATTACTTGTAATTTTATCTTATATATGTAAAAATGAATTGCTGTNTTTGTGAAAGTGACTAGTTTGAATGTTAATAAGTGTGTTTGTTGTAATAATGATATGGGAAACATGGATTTTAGAGCAGCCGACCACGTGTTTGTGATCGTTGAAGCGATAACGGGTGACCTTAAAGGTTCGAAGATCCGCGCGACTGCACGACCTGCGAATTGAATTACTTGTAATTTTATCTTATATATGTAAAAATTAATTGCTGTTCGTTAGTCTCGCTAAAACTCGAGAACGGCTGGACCGATTTGGCTAATTTTGGTCTTGAATTATTTGTGGAAGTCCAGAGAAGGTTTAAAAGGTAGATAAATATGAAAATGCTCAGAATTAAATAAAAATAACAATTTTGTTTTTCCTTTGATGTCCTCCCCGTCGGACGGATACCTTTTGTTTGTTTTTAGTTTATTTTATACAAAAATTTAGGTCTTTCATTTATCGATTGAGGCACTACGAAGTCTGCCGGGTCAGCTAGTTTTTAATAAATTTTTAATAATTTTAATTAGTATGGAATATACTTTGTATCGACCATCAAAGGGAAAATCAGTAAATACGTTTGTTTGTATTGCTCGTAATGTTAATGTTTCGGGGTAAATAATGGTTTAATTTGAATTACGATAGTCTTGTAACGTGAATATAAATACTGTTGAGATTTGATTTCGAATTTTGACGTAAAAAAATCATAACATTATTATTTATTGTCCGTGTTTAGATGAAAATAAAACATTCGAAAAAGGAAGCGCGATGTTATGCAATAAAAGTGTTTCAATCCTAGACGAATTTTAATCTAATTGCATTGACATTTCATAAATAAAACTTATTCATTCGAATTTATAGTAGACTATACCTACTTGACTAGATATGTATATATTTAAAGTCAGATTTGGAATACAAATTTATAGAGTATTTTTATCTTGTGTTTCAATAAAAATAAAAAAAGCCTTCTCAGATTCCTCATGTAACCTTGTTTCTTTTTTTTTTTTATTTCAACAAGATTAGATATGGACATTTACAAAGTATAAACTTAATCTGAGATTGTTTGTTGTACGGTAATAATCATAAAAATGTCGTTATCATTTGATCGCGCTTATTTCAGATATAAAGCTGGTAAATAAATAGCTGTTATACACTACTTAGTGTAAAATAATATCAGCACGTAATTTGTCTTCGTACACGTGTAGTTTCGCAACAATCCTTCTAATCTTAACCGAACGCTTTCGTTAGACATGTCTTTAAATGTATTTAATGTCAATTGACTAGTGAATAACAAATTGATGCTTGAATTTTTTTTTTATTGCTTACGGAAAGTGATACTTGAAGTTTGTATTTATTGCTAAGATGGGTGGACGAGCTTACCTGGTGTTAAGTGGGTACTGGAGCCCATAGACATCTAGAACGTAAATGCGCCACCCACCTTGAGATATAAGTTCTAAGGTCTCAAGTATAGTTACAACGGCTGCCCCACCCTTCAAACCCAAATTCATTACTGCTTCACGGCAGAAATGGGCAGGGTGATGGTACCTCCTCGCGCGGATTTACAAGAGGTCTTATCACCAGTAAAGTAAAGTAATTATCTGTGAGGATTATCAGTCTATCAGCCGTGGCCGCAATAATTCTATGGAACCAGCATGCTACAACAGTATGTTCCGCGTCCGATGTAGAACAAAACCAATTTGTGTCCGTACAAGTTGACGCGGTAGGTACGTGCGTGGAGTCGTTGAAGTGTTTATTAGCGACATGTACATACCTCGTATGTGTGCGGTCGAGCTATGTAGCAGTGAGAATCCATGTATGTCTAATCACTAGAGGGTTCATCATTGAATTTCCTGTTCTTTATCGGATAGAGTTGTAGTAAAAAATAAAATAAACACGCTTTAATAGTAAAGCGTACATTTTTTATTATTCTCGTGATCCTGTTGGGAATATCACGCGAAAGCAATAACATTGTTGTGTTGTCATCGCTCCTTAAAACGTTTGTATGTTTTCACGCTAATTATTGCATTTGTTGAAAATCATTCTTATCCTATCTATGAGTATACGTTACCTTAATTCTTATTTGATAGAAGGCCATGACGAGCACACAGATCCACGCCACCGTCTTGCCTATCTCTGCCGCGAATCTATTTAGTCCGGTATGAATAGGTAAGCAATTATTTAACAAAATCGACACATCGACACATATTACTGGTGGTAGGACCTCTTGTAAGTTCGCGCGGGTAGGTACCACCACCCTGCCTATTTCTGCATTTCTGCCGTGAAGCAGTAATGCGTTTCGGATTGAAGGGTGGGGCAGCCGTTGTAACTATACTGAGACCTTAGAACTTATATCTCTAGGTTGGTGGCGCATTTACGTGGTAGATGACCATGGACTCCAGTAACCATTTAACACCAGTTGGGCTGTGAGCTCGTCCACCCATCTAACCAATAAAAAAATATTAAAAAATCTCTAGATGTGTGATGATTCATGAAGATTATCCACACGTTCACTCCGGCTATACAACGGGGAAATAAACGCTGTGTTTACAGTTATACATTTTCCCACGCGTCCGACAATCATCAGCTAACGTAACTAAACAGCTGCACGGAATACGCGTCATAAAAAAAAAAAAAAACGAAATATCCACTCGCATAAACAAGATTAACATGAAGTGAATCCCTGATAACTCAAGTTCGGTTAACGGCGGGGACCGTCTCGCGTTCAGTGTGCTTAGTGCGAGTTTCTTAAACGTTCTCGATAGCGTAAAAGTTAACTCTATTTTGTATGCAGTTGGAACAGCGCCCCTAGCGGCAAACGTACGCAAACAATCCCATTCCATACAAATATGAACTATCTTTTACGCTATCCACAGACACAGCCCACTGAGTTTCTCGCCGGATCTTCTCAGTGGGTCGCGTTTCCGATCCGGTGGTAGATTCTGCGAAGCACTGCTCTTGCTAGGGTCAGTGTTAGCAACTCTCCGGTTTGAGCCCCGCGAGCTCACCTACAAACGTTAGGGCGAAGCTGAAATAGCCTCTCAAGGCTATCAGCATAGGTAGAAAAAAAAAATTTACGCTATCGACAACGTTAAAAAACTCGCACTAAGCACATTGAACTTAAGTCTGAAATTACATTTCATTGAAAGTGTATTCAAGCTCAGAGGCAAAAAAATACTTTTTATATTATATCAAAAGAAAGATCAAAAGTGCGAATGTTATGAGCATACCGCGAACTCGGCGCGAGTGGGGGCAGAGGGGACCACGAGGGATTTTTATCGAGTCCCGTATTTATGTTATGAGTTTACTTATACGATATGGCTGCTTGCGTTTCGTATATTGTAATCCTACTCCAATACGTGAATTCGGATAGGTAACTCGTTTTATGATCCTTTCCAAGCGTTATTACACTTTATTTAATCCTTCAGTTTTAATAAAATAAATTGATTCATTTTATCTGCGACTTATCTAGCTATCTATATTTAGGCTTACGAAAAATAAAATATGAGATAAATCACAACAACGATCGATTGTATTCGCAAAGATTGATTGTGTTGTAAAAACATTGAAATCGATGAGGACATAAATAGATATTTACGTTCGATAAAAGTTTTTGTGACATTCCTCTCGTGTACAATACAAATGTTTCGGGTTTGATATTTTTTGAAGTGAAAACTTCTTTAGAATCGTTGTGATTTCAAACCGGATGCAACGGAAAAAACGACAGGTAAGAGACACAAATACAAAAATGTGTAGGATGAAGCCAGCAAAGAATGAGACAGAAATATACATACTATTTAATACAGCGCCATCTGTGAGATTTTTTAATACTAACGTGTGTATGAAAGCTCTTGTAGTGAATTTNTGATTTCAAACCGGATGCAACGGAAAAAACGACAGGTAAGAGACACAAATACAAAAATGTGTAGGATGAAGCCAGCAAAGAATGAGACAGAAATATACATACTATTTAATACAGCGCCATCTGTGAGATTTTTTAATACTAACGTGTGTATGAAAGCTCTTGTAGTGAATTTTAATTTAGGATAATACGTGAAATTAAAATATCAATTCACAGAGGGCGCTACCTTACAATTATTTACTAATGACAAAATTTTACATATACTTAAGACGTTTAGGATAATTGTATTTTAATTTTGGAAGGTTTCACTTCCACCACGTGTGAATTGCACACATGTATTTTTTTAAATCGTTACGCTTTTATTTTCTTGTAATAACCAAAACTAAACGGTAAACGATATTCGCAATTTTACGAGATTAAAAATGCGAAAGTATGTGAGCGCGCGTGCAATTACGTGCTTGGTATTTTTTAGTTGTTCTAAATTATCATAAAGGGAATTGTAACGAATAAACGTCGTGTTTTTTTTTAACGTTAAACTACAGAAGTATCGAGCGGGCTAGCATTGTGCCTATGCACGCGAACTTATTATCGAACCGATCATCAGCTGCAGTTACTGGTGGTAGGAGCTCTTGTGAGTCCGCACGGGTATGTACCACCACCCCTCCTATTTCTGCCGTGAAGCAGCTAATGCGTTTCGGTTTGAAGGGTGGGGTAACCGTTGCCGTTGTAACTATACTGGGACCTTAGAACTTATATCTCAAGGTGGGTGGCGCATTTACGTTGTAGATGTATATAGGCTCCAGTAACCACTTAACACCAGCTGGGCTGTGAGCTCGTGATGCCCATTTAAGCAATAATAAAAAAAAAGATGTACATTTGCCGAATATTACTCGTACACTACTCCGGTACGTTTGACATTTAATATTGTCGTTAAATATTTTTAACACTTTGTTGTATCACGATATTGTTGTATCTACTAATTATGTATACGTTTTTTTTAGTGAGCTTAATGCGCTCTGTTGATCGCTCTCGACTCTATATTCGAATTTTGAACAACGAATTGTAATTTGGATTTCATTTATAATAAATTATTTTACAAACGGAATGCGGAATTATGTTTTCTAACATAACTACTGTTTCCTATCCCGATTTGTCATTCCCGAATAAATATTAATAGGGAATGTTGAAATCAAACACAGAGCTCAGTTTTAAAAACAAGTTAAACTATAAAACAACTCAACTACCGTGTGATGTGATAACCCCATTTAGTATCGAGGGAAAAGGGTAAGAAGAACCAGAAATGAATGACACAAACACGAACTCGTTATGTGCTTGTATTTTTTTTATATTTTAGAGAATTATCCCGGCACACGGAGCTTGACGAAGCGTTTCACAGAAAATAAATGTGTTGAGTGAAGTCTCTGTATTGTGGGGAGCGGCGGCGCGGCGCAGGGTACCGACGAAAGCTGTTCGCTCTATTGTCCAAATTGTTTGGGGCGTTAATAATTCGTCACACGCCTCACTTCGTCCGCTGTTATTTTCGTGGGCAATTTTTAATCTCAAAATTCAAGGATCATCATTTTTAGGATCGGTTTTAAAACTAATTCAAGTTCTACAAGCTTTATCTAGATGTTAGGTATGTTAGAATATTATTTGCGCTTACTTAAAAATATTTTTTTCCCCTACCTAAGCTCTAAGCCTTGAGAGACTATTTCAGCATAACCTTAACTAGTAGGTGAGCTCGCGGGGCTCAGACTTGACGACGTTGCTAACAAGAACCCTAGCAAGAGCCGTGCTTCGCAGAATCTACCACCGGATTGGAAAAGCGACCCACTTAGAAGATCCGGCGAGAAACTCAGTGGGCTGGTTTTGTTTTAAAATTTGGAACTTTAATAATCCGATTCTAGATTCGGTGTCGGCATTGTTTGAGCCAAATATTAAGTTCTGTAACGATATATCTGCAGTGTAAAATTTATGCAACAATCTCATCGTGCCAGCCGATAGATTGGGGTGTCGGCGATAACACGATATTGACACCGCGCCATCAATCACTCTGGAGCGAGTGGACCGATCGAGTGTATATGGTATGGGTGTCATGTTGCAGCTGTGGTTATCGCTTACAAATTGCTGTCGATCCAGAGATTAACGCTTCATTTCGTAGAGTACGTTTTGCGGTTCGAAACGTATCGAACGGTCCGCGTGACACACACAAATTCGTAGTTTGATCAACGAATATATTCGACAAACGATGCGGACGCGACACGAAGGTAATTTTATATCCGTTAACACAAAACAATCGTTCACAAACTTATGTATTACGAAACGCGATAAACTTGCATTGCGCAAAGGCGATACGTCGCGAGATATGAATCGAAGCGAGGACAGGTTTTATTGTGACGATTTACGATGTGAGGATTTTGGGTTTAAAACGAATTCACGTCGATTACAGTATCCGGTATCCCTTACTTACGTTCCATTGTGTGTTGTCAGTTTAGCCGAGTATAAGTTCGGCTCCATCCGGCGTATATAAAGGGCGTCACACACGGCGAAGATACTATAATATTTTGCCCTAGACACGTCCTTACGGATTCATCAGATCCGATAACCTTTGCATTAGATGCCTTCAGCCATTACACTAGGAGCAGGCTTAGGGACCTCGGTAACGGTACTCGTGGAACTCGACAAAGAGCTCGACGTGCAACCTAACCCATATATCAGTCCGCTGAGTTTCTCGGCGGTCGCGATTCCGATCCGGTAGTAGATTCATTCGCGAAGCAACTGCTCTTGAGTTGTTAGGTCTCCTTCGGAGGCGCTCGGGCAGCTGTTAGGAAATCTTTGCTTGCCCACATATCTTTGTGAAACTGGAAAGGCCTCAGGTTCACCAGTAATCCTTCAATCATAAAAAAAAACCTATAATATTTTATCTTAAATACAATATCGCTCGGTAAACATTTCGTATGAACTATCACACATGGTTAAGGTAATATATATTTGATAGTTCATACAAAATGTATAACGAGCGATATTGTATCTATACTAATATTATAAAGCTGAAGAGTTTGTTTGTTTGAACGCGCTAATCTCAGGAACTACTGGTCCGATTTGATGAAAATTCTTTTAGTGTTAGATAGCCCATCTATTCAGGAAGGCTATATAACATTATGGTAGGACCAATACAAGTGTAGCGCCAATAAAGAATGTTTCAAAATATTTTCACTTTTTAGGTAAATGAAGTGGGGGGTAAAATTTAGCGTTATGCCAAAGTAACTATTCCAGTCGCGGACAAAAGTCGCGGGCAAAAACTAGTGTTAAGATAAAATAGTTTCTTCGCCGTGTGTGGACGCCCTTTAGGTTGTTTCTCGGAAAGCCAACAGGCGTCAGTCCCTAGTGCTCTTTCTCGCTGTCTGCCTCATCGGGCCAAGATTACAATGTCAATAGTTTCGGCCATTGAAGCTCCCGGCTGGCTGGGAACGTGCGTCTTTTTTAAACAAACCTCCCAGAAGTAAGGAGCGTGTACCAATTTACTATACAGTTAATGACTACGCCGGAATAATTTCTCATTTCCTTTTGATGTTATTAACGGAATTATTTTTATTTTCATTTATTATTATGTTTGTTTCGTTTTGTATGTATGGAAACATTGGTGGATAAATAATTAATAGCGTGACCGATAAAACATAATTATAATAGATTCCGGGTATAGGTAATGCGGTTTATATTATAATGAACACAGATAAAGGTTTATGAGGAATATTTAGAGATCATAAAAATGTTTTTGTTTAAACTATTTTATGTTAAAATTATACA
Organism: Bombyx mandarina; assembly: GCF_003987935.1. The sequence continues at coordinate 1,187,560 of NW_021011476.1, read as the reverse complement.
ATTCACTAAAATACGAGGTATGCCCAGCATTTTTTGTCAAAAAAAAGTTTAATATCATAATTTCGATGCTAAATTGCTAATATGGTACATTTTCAACGCACAAAGTTTATTTTTATATCTATAATTCTTTCTAAAATCTTTATTTTAAAACTAAATAAATTGTGTTATTCTTTTAAGATACACAGTAAAGATACGAACAGTAATAAATAAAAACAGAATAAAAAAGCAATTGTAACTGTATATACAAAAATATTATAAATATAAAAATGTAATCAAACAATTTTAAATCTGTTTGTAAATGTCTTAGTGATTCAGTTTAAAATAAATAAAACGTGGCGTCGACTCGGTGCTTATTTACATAAACCACCAAAGAATTTCCAAGAAACAGCAACTAACTAAACTACACGTTAACCGTCTCTCAATTTTGATTTTATTTAGATGCAATCCATTTTGGTAATATATTTTTTTTTATTTTTTTTTTATTGCTTAGATGTCTGGACGAGCTTACAGCCCACCTGGTGTTAAGTGGTTACTGGAGCCCATAGACATCTACAACGTAAATGCGCCACCCACCTTGAGATATAAGTTCTAAGATCTCAATTATAGTTACAACGGCTGCCCCACCCTTCAAACCGAAACGCATTACTGCTTCACGGCAGAAATAGGCAGGGCGGTGGTACCAACCCGCGCGGACTCACTAGAGGTCCTACCACCAGTAATGAATATATCCGTGCTTAATATATAAGTGCTTTTATTAAGTTTATAACTACTAACTCCATTAAAGTTATAATTATATGTAGTGCATTATTCTCTGTACATAATCTTTATTATAATATGTAAGTTTATAGTAACATTAATTTTGTGTTAGTCCCGGGCACCATTATTATTGCCAAAATTGGTTACTTTTTATAATATAAAGTGTGTTTAAATAGCTCCACAATGTTCCATGTGTAGCCATAACACGACACTGGCAGAAATTGATGCAAGTATCGGCAGATTGACATTTAAAAAAAAAAAAGGTATATACATATATATATATTCGTACCCGACGAACGTTGTAACAGATCATAAAACGCTTTGTAATTATCCGTTTGCTTTAAAGAAAATGTATTACACAAATAAACTTTACGATTTCGATGTTTGAACATAACTTTTTATTGCCTCACATGGTTTTCTCGAGGCGTGTAGAGGAAAAAATCATTTTATTACCACCTACCGCGCGCTCCTAACATATGCGGTCGCCTCATATAATATACAAGTTACTAAGTAACTGAAGTACATTAACACGTTGACTGCCGTGTAGGTCACCGGTGTCCTACGCGGCGCACTGAAGTAATTATATCGATTGCCCTCTTCGTTCTTCTTATTAAGGCGCCGGGATATCTGGCAGACTGTGGGAAAGACGAATCCGAAGATACTGAGTATGAATCTATTTCTAAGAGACTAAAACATTAACAAACAAAAAAGGCAAAGTTACGCAATCCAGGCACTTAGTAACATCGATATAATTACTTCAGTGCGTGCGTAGGGCACCGGTGACCTACATGGGAATCAATGTGTTAAGAGCTTAAATGTACTGTTGATCTATCATCGTAGCGTTTATAACAGACAAGCGGACAGTAATAACAAAACACTTTGAAAAATAGACTTAAATAATTTTAATTCAATCAAAATTGAACTTTTATGTGTTTGAGAATATGTAAATGTAGAAGACTGAAGTCAAACAAAAAAACTCGCCTTAGTTTTTACCGAGCTGTTTTAAAAAAATTAATTTATACTCTGTTACTGATCTATTACTTACTGGTACTGATCTATTACTGATACTGGTCCAAGTATTAGGCAAAAATAAAATCATTTCTTAACCATCGGTCGTTGTATCATGTACAAATTTGATTTTCCGTGTGTTCGAACCGTTATTAGTGAAAATTGCGTTGATATATTCTTTTATCTAAATAAATAGATGTAAAGATATGATTTACAGATTATTAAAAGTTAATAAACGAAATATTGTCTAATAATTCTCACACTACACGTTCGGCTTCATTAATCACAGCCTCTGATGTCATATGTGAGTAATCGTTGTGTATTAGTGTATGATCTATGGATTGCTTGAATTGCAAGCGTTTTGGCCTGAAATGACATAACACACAGCAGCTTCGTGAAGTTTACGCGCTAAATTCGATTTTACAAGCATCCATCCGGTTTCCTACGTTTTTTAAATTCATTCAGTCTAGCTTTCAATGGCATCTTGTGTTTTCTATTCACGAATTCGAATATTCGAGTGATATATTCGAATAGGTTGGGGAAAAGTCTTTTCGCATTATAGTATATATATGAACTTGTAATAAAATCTCTTTGGCTATACTATTTGTATCTGGCTGGTTTAGGTATCATTAAAAGTTAAAATTTTAAAGCAGATAATTCTAAATTCAAATTAGGAAAATGTGTGATTTTATTGATTTTTCGTACTGTCAAGATGAGTGAATCTAATGAAGATATTGGATACATTTTAAAATTTTACTACAAAAAAGGTAAAAATGCAACGCATGCCGCGAAAAAGTTTTGCGATGTTTATGGACTTAGTGCAGTGTCTGTGAGAGTAACACAAATTTGGTTTAAGCGTTTTCAATCCGTAAATTTTTATATCAAAGATGCACGTCGCTCTGGTCGCCCTATTACGGATAAAATGGATGCCATTTTTGAAAAAGTGGAGCAAGATCGGCATATCAGTAGTTACGACGTAGCTGAAGAACTTTGAATTGACCACAAAACAGTTTTGGCGCATTTGAAAAAAAACTGGGTACACAAACAAGCTCGATATTTGGGTACCTCACGAGCTCACTGAAAGAAACCTAATGAACCGTGTACTCGTTTGTGATTCTGTATTACGACGTAATGAAACCGAACCATTTTTGAAGAAGCTGTTAACTGGTGATGAAAAGTGAATCACGTACGACAAGAACGTGCGAAAAAGGTCGTGGTCAAAGGCCGGTCAGGCTTCACAGATTGTGACGAAATCCGGGTTAACTCGCAACAAGGTGATGCTGTGTGTGTGGTGGGATTGGAAGGGCATTATTTATTATGAGCTGTTACCACCAGACAGGACCATCGATTCTAAACTCTACTGCGAACAACTGATGAGATTAAAGGAAGAAGTTGAGAGAAAGCGGCTGGAAATAATCAACAGACGGGGTGTGGTTTTTCATCATGATAACGCTAGACCTCACACATCTTTAGCCACTCAGCAAAAAATAAGAGAGCTTGGCTGGGAGGTGTTAATGCATCCGCCGTATAGTCCTGACCTTGCATCTTTAGATTTCCACCTGTTTCGGTCTCTTCAGAATTCTTTAGGCAGTGTCAGGTTAACATCACGAGAGGACTGTCAAAACCAATTGTCGCGGTATTTTGGTCTGAAGCCCCAAAATTTCTAGAGCAATGGGATCATGTAACAAGATGGTAAAAAGTTATCGAACAAAATGGTACCTACATACTTTAGTTAAATGTAAATAAACTATATTAAAAAAGGTTGTGAATTTTTTTTAAATGCGAAGAAACTTTTTCCCCAACGTATTACAATGACATGGAATATTCTAAAAGTGGTTAAATATTATTTTTCACAAATAATTTTACACAGTATTCTTGAATTAAATAAAACTGAACTTGTCTTTTTTCTCAATGACAAACAAAAGGTTTTATGTAAAATTTACATAAAAAAGGTTTTTGTTTACGTATATTTTAAAAGACATACTGTACATATGTAACGTTTTGTCATAAATAGTTCGGCATAGACTGATCGGCATTCCAATTAGGTAGGTAAGTATAACATGCGAATGCGTAACTAAGTTCAATTTCAGTATAGATAAACCTCCAATTTTATTACCAATCATTAGTGCTGGAGTATTGAAAGACGTTACCTTGCACGAGTTTGTGGTTACCGTTGTTTTTAAATTAGCATCTCGGAAACCGCAAGTACATCGTCAGCATTACCGCGAACACAAAGTATGTACACGTTAGTGTTTGTCTGTGATTTTACACTTTGCTCTTACACTTAGTGAAGCGTGAAATGATTGTTGCCGCTGCTTGTACAGAAACATCACGATTCGAATTCCGTGCCTGACTGTCCGCGCGCCCGCCGTTTTGGTCGGAGTCAGTATACGTGCGGCGCGCGATTGTGACGCGCGTTTATTTCGTGTTCGCTTTTTATCGCGTCGCTGTTCTGCACTGCATTGTGTGTGTCGTGCGACTGCAAAATTCTTGTTTCGAATGTGCTGTGTATGCTGATGGTTCCTTTGTCTCTCCGTAGGTGTGCGGAGAAGCCCGATTCTTGTGCGGGAATCGTTACCGGGATGCCTGTGTGTCTAGTGATGGTGCATTGAAGTCGTGCCGGTACGTACGCATAGTGTCAGTGTTAACTATAGTGCCCGTATAGTGCTTTATCGGATTGTGTCTCTTTTGGATTGCCATCGCGAATCATCACTAGATCTACTTGGGAACGGTGAGATAATTTCGTTTTTATCTAATGTAATTATTATTAGCGTACATAAAAATTGTTATATTTAAACGTTATGTTTAAATTTAGATAATATAAATTAACATATTGTTTAGATTGGTATTTAAGTGTTAATGTTCATCTGTGAGCAGCTCATAAATATGTAAACATCTTTATCTTGTCTACAGTTAATTAAGCGTTTTAATGAACAGATTTTATCAGATTAGTTATAACATACAAAATAAGAGTAGATACTTTTATTTAAAATGGCACGACAAGATAGTTGAAATGCGGAATACCTATACAAGAACATTTCTAATTAACACATCGATAAACCCAGACTAGCGATATTGCCATAGATTTGACTTAATGGATTCTAGCGGCTTGATTTATTATGTACATAGTCTTTCATTAGATGAATTATTGTGTCATTAAACTAAAACATATAAATATTAATCTCATATTTATAATGAGAATATTAAATGATGTATTTATTGATCTCGCTTTAAAAGTATCTAAAAAGGTTTTGATATCTTAACTTTATTACAACTTGTTTTATTAATATCCTGCCTGTACTTTTTTTCTTATTGCCTCAGTAGGCACATGATCACGCGGCCCACTTGTTTTAGAGTCAGGAGCAGAGTCTTTGCCTGTCGTAGAATAAAATTTTGATAGAAACATAAATTTTCAATGTTAGCCTCAAATTCCCACTACTACCGGAACACTAAACTTAAAATTTACAGTCGATTCTAAATGAAGAAAGATGTAAAATGCAAAGCTGTATTTCTTAGAGAAGTACATTCGATCCAAAGAAAACCTTAAGCTAAGAAGAATAAGAGTTACATTGCAATAGTTGTGAAAAAATCCACTTACAACATGGCTCCCCTCAAAAGCTTTTTACGTGCAAGGGACAACGGTCCCTTTGTTTATTTGAGTTATTATGAGAGCGTCATTTAGTTTTAAAATTGTTTTTAAAACAATGAGAATGGCTTGGATTCATATTCTTTATATATTTAATAATAAAATAATATTTTTAAAATAATCAAAACTATTAAAATATATTTCGGTTTGAAGGGTGGGGCAGCCGTTGTAACTATTCTTGAGACCTTAGAACTTATATCTCAAGGTGGGTGGCGCATTTACGTCGTAGATGTCTATGGGCTCCAGTAACCACTTAACACCAGGTGGGCTGTGAGCTCGTCCACCCAACTAGCAATAAAAAAAAACTGTTTTTTAGGAAGCGATTGATAAACGGCAGTTTCTTTTTTTTCAAATTAAGCACCATGACGTTAGCGAATAGTAATAACAGAATATATAATTCAACACGCTATTAATTTGTAAGGCCTGTTTATGATCATTGTAAAGTGAATCTTAAGTCATAGTATTTACAGAGTAAATCGAATGTGAAAACGTATGATCTAGGTAAGTAAGTAGAGCTTAGTATGTGTATTAATTTCGTAAAATATTTATTATAAAACGAACGCCCAGTCTTTTAAAATAGTGACGGCACTGACTAATATTGAATGTTGTTATTTGAGAATAGGATTTCAGCAAATTGAACAGATATCTATACCGCCAATTAAACAACTATTAATGTTTTAGTCTGTTCGTAATCCATTTCGTTTTATAATCCCCAATCAATTTTGATTGTACAGTAGATGGCTCGTGAAATAGAACTGGAATTTACTTGTGAAACAGCGATCGATATCTCGATATCTCCCGATATTTCGTCGAAGGAATTTGTTGTCATTCTATCTATTTAGATTTTGCATTGTTTTAGCTACAAATAAAAAGAGGAATAAACAAATTTGTCTTTGATAAATAAGCTGAGGAATTTAAACAGACAGGTTATTAGTATTTGATACCGAGTGTATTAAAAATTCAGAAAACATTATTCGATTTAAGAAGTTATTTCTTTATGAAAACACGATAGGGTTTCCTATGTTAATTTGCATAAATTATGTAATACGTAACTAAAAATACAGTAAAAATTACCCTCTTTTACGTATTATTGAAACATTTTATAGATGAGTGAGTGTCGTTGCAGGGATCTCTATCTCTATCTCTCTCGGACGTCCATTGCAAGACCATGCTTTTGGCTTGAACAATTTCCCCCGCCACTTAATTTAAAAGACTACGAACTTTAATACTTTTGGAACGGGTTTATGATATTCTTACTGAGTTTTATTCTAGACGAGCGACCCGCCCTCGCTTCGCTTCGGAAACATTAAATTTTATCATTAATAGCAGAGTCCCGCGATGTTACCCGCGGTTATTTTCGTACCGTGGGTGACGCCGCAGGGCGAAGCTAGTCGAAAAAAAGTAGCCTAAGCTAATCTTTAGATCATCAGCTTTCTATCAGTGAAAGTCTCGTCAAAATCGGTCCAGCCGTTCCAGAAATTAGCTGGAACAAACAGACAGACAGACAAAAATTCAAAAAAATGTTATTTTGGTGTATGTACCGTCTATATATTCATATGCACGTAGTAAAAAGCGGTTATTTCAGTTTTACAAACAGACACTCCAATTTTATTTATATGTATAGATAAGGTACGATATATTTTTGATTAAAATAATTAATTGAGTAAAGATCTCAGTGAAAATGCAATTTAACTGTTGAGGTGAATACGAATACATAAATGAGGCGATTGCTAATAATATTGTTCAGTGGTAGTATCAATAGTAGTAAAATTACGCGATTGTGATCCGGTGGAAGAGTCAGTGAAGCACTGCTCTTGCTGGGACTAATGTTAGCAAGTCCTTCTAGGTTGAGCCCCGTGAGCGCACCTGTCAGTTCAAGCGTCATTGGAATAGCCTCTTGGACTACAACGATTAGGTAGGGTGAGAAAAACGAAAAAATAATGACATTTTTGTTCCAAAAAGTTTTCAATCTTTATTTGGAGAAACATAAACCTGTTTAATTTTGAACACCGGACACATCACTCGCATGCTTATGCATAAAGTTGTTATTACAAATTAGTGTCTGACGAAGCATGTTGCGGATAATAAGATGTACTTTTAGGTTAGGAATATTGTGTTCTTTTTTTTTATAATAAACTAGCGACCCGCCCTCGCTTCGCTTCGGAAACATTAAAACACACATGAAACCAAAAAAAATAAATAAAAAAAATAAAAAAAAGTAGCCTATGTTCATCAGGGACAATGTCGGCTTCTAATGGAAAAAGAATTTTTCAAATCGGTCCAGTAGTTTCGGAGCCTATTCGAAACAAACAAACAAACAAACAAATCTTTCCTCTTTATAATATTATTAGTATATTAGTATATTAGTATTAGTATTAGTATAGATAAATTAACTAAATAAAATTAGTGTCACACACTCTGTAAGCTTTAGTGACTCGAAATCACACCTCGTAACTCGAAAGGAACAAAGCGATGACAATATTGTGCTATGAATGTTCTTGTTAGTTATGACAGTACGGGATGCGTTAATCGCGTATACGTGTACAAATGTTTTCTTTACGACGTCGATAAACGGTACAGAGTAAATAGATTTGAAGAATACACAGCAGCATATTGCGTTTATCATTTTATGAACTCATAATAGCAATACAGCCACAGTACCGTGTACTTAATGGGATAAAACAAAGATTAATTGAATTTTTATTTTATTTTTAAATCTGGCAATATATCTTGCATGACGTCAGCAAACAATCATCGTTATTCTTTCATTAAATACATATTAATTTGAAAATAGGTTTTGGTGGTCAGGTTTTTGGCTCGCCAGCCAGAGCCTTAATCTGGTCGAGCAAAATCTTCCACTCGTTTCTATGCAATTTTCCCAAGACTAACTAACGCCTTTTATTTTGGCGCCTTTGTCTACGTGCCAACCAGCTACTTGAGGCGTCAACGGTTTCTTTGGGTTCCTGACTTTATCCACAAAAGTGGATTTAGAACTTTGCTTCCAAAATCGTTTATTCGTTGTATTGTTTAATTTTGTAAATATTGCCAAAAAAACCGAATCAATATCCGTTGCGTAGTTTTAAAGATTTAAGCATACATAGGGATATAGAGACAGAGAAAGCGACTTTTGTACAGTTTGTTTTAGTGGCGTCAACATCTTCTAACTGTATTGTATCAAAAATTCTGCTGAGGATCTTTCGCTTCAAGATTAGCGGGGCATGTCTGTCATCTTTTTTACACATCGTTGACCTTATACGCTAATACAACGCAATAGTACGCTTAGTATAGTCCTATGAAGTAAGATTTTCATTTTAAGCTACGGCTTTCAACGAAAATATACAAAGGAACTAAAAGGAGACACAACTTTGAAGATTATTTTATCTCTGCAAATATACTATTCTCTTTTGTTATTAGAGAGCCCAGTCCCAAACAAGATATCCACAACCCTGAAGGCATTTCCCTAAAAACACATTTTAGATTAGATTCAATAGATTTTCGAGATGTAAAAAAGATTTTTTTGTGCCGGATACGGCCGATTGTAAATAAAATGTAATCTTATCTTTGGTTTTATAGCGTTTCAATAAAATACTAAACACAGCGAAAAGCACAAAGTCAATATAATTAAATTTATGACTTAAAAGAAAGACTGTAGATAAAAACTTCAATTTAAACCATGTAACTAAATTTCCTCACAAAAGTCTTTAAAATTTAGTTATTAACATTTTAAATGGCTTATGTTTCTGTTAGCATTTCTATGGAATAGGACAGATTTTTTGTTATCTTTCTATCTTTATCTAGAAAGGTTGAAATTTTTATTTATTGCGTACATGGGTGTACGAGCTCACAGCCCACATGGTGTTAAGTGGTTTCGGGAGTCCATAGACATCTACAACGTAGACGCTCCACCCACCTTGAGATACAAGTTCTAGTCTCAGTATAGTTACAACGGCTGCCCCACCCTTCAAACCGAAACGCATGACTGCTTCACGGCAGAAATAGGCAGGGCGGTGATACCTATCCGCGCGGACTCACAAGTGGTCCTACCAGCAGTAATCACCTATTTTTGTTACTAAAATAATTTCATTTGTGGAAAACATGGCAGACTTTATACACATAAAAAACCGAATCTGGATATCGTAATAAAGTAATCAGTGACATCCAGTATTGCCAGGTATGCGGGAATTTCCAAGAACATGAATAATTATTTGCAGTTTCATAACTCAGTTTAATTTGTTGGGCTTTAATTATCGTTTCCATTCAATCGACATTAAACAGAAGACGTATTTATTGTTGCCGGTCGCCCGTTTGTGTGTTTAACGATGTTGTCCTTTTGTTATGACGCACCACGAAGCTATTCTTAACAATATGAGTGTATTTTTAGGTTTTGTATTTCAAAAGGTTCTGTACTAGCTACACTATCTATCGGAATTCTATTATCTGACTTTTGTTGGGCTAGTTAGTTATTTACTTGGATTAAATGGAATTGAGACTTCGTCTGGTCTGAAGGTGAGCTTTAGTCATGCAGTGGCGTCTGACGGTAGGTAATCGTTATCTTCATTATCTATATCGTCCGAGCCGTGAATTGCGTTTGCTGTCTATGTTAATATTAAAACAGAAATCTTTTCAAGTGATACACCAATATAATTTTTATTTTCCAACAGTTCGTCTTCTCGCATTAAAACTGTATAATCTCAACAAACTTACTAATTTTACAGGAGAGTGTTTTAAACGTTTATTAACATGTAATATTTTTAATATTAATCATATTTGCAACATTTATTTTTTATTTTTTACCAGTTACATTAACTGTCTTTTAAATTAAGATAAAGTTATGTATTAATTTTGTTAATAGTAGCCAAAACATAGCTAAAGTAAAAAAAAAAAAAAACTAAAACTACACTACGCTCTTTTGACAGTATTTATGAGAAAAATACTGGTGATACCAAATGTTTACGCATATTAATGCGAAAAAGCGAGCTGATAGCATCGCTCATATTTTTTTATCATAAAATATATAAATTTGAAATCCTAATCTTTGATCTCGAAGTGATGCCAAATAAAGTTATTTTCAGAAAGAAAAATCGATTTACTTACGAATTTATACTTGACTTGTGTTTGCGCGACTCTTCAGTCGTATAATATCTGTTTAAATCTTCCATTTGATCAAACTTGAATATATTAAGTGTTATTTATTCGGTTTGGTTTACTTAATGTTAAAATATTGAAATGAACAAAGCATCAACTAGGGGTAAAATAATGTTACTGGCACTAACCCCAGTGCTTGGCACTTTGTATCAATTTCTTAGTTTTATTTTGAATGTGGCAATATCGTGTTTTTATAAAAGCGACCGCCATTCTTTATTTAAATCTGTTATGGGATGGATTGAAGTAAACTGTAAATTATCTAGTGCCATTACTCTTGACTATTACACCGGAATTGCAACACTAATAAAGGCGATTCAACGTCACCCATTAGAACATTACATTACCAATAACAGTATTAGTTTATAGTTCATGTGGTTATTTATATCTTGGCTAATTAAAGTTTAAACTAGAATGTATATGATCATTAGTAAGTTTCTGAGTTCTCACACGATTTTGTATCAGTTATTAACGTTGAACCTCTTACATATTTAATAGCATTATTACAGTATTATTGCTCGTTTAATAGGATAATTATAACTTTGCTTCCCTACCTCTAAACAACATTTCATTAATATAATATCAAGCATCCAATATCATTAAAGGTAATATTAACACGATAATACACGCCGCTATCAACCTTATTACCTGCCTTGGTTGGAAGCAGATCTTTCCCCGTCCTGCTCAATCCTTATACAAAGGAAGAAGACGAACGACTTGTCTCACTTGTCTGCCATCTGGTAAAGTAATTTAACCTTAAATATTATGTAGTTACGTCATTTTGAACCGTGAGATACGACAAGAAAACACATTAGTAGTAGGTACAATGATATATTAGAATTGAAACAGAGCTACAAAAGCGAGGAAAATAACGTATTGCACTACAGAATAAGCAAGCAAAAATACGTAAAAATAATGTAGCATTTCAGTTGAAACAGCTGTTTTGAAAATACGATCACAAAAAAATCGCTTTCACATATTTCAAAACAAGAATACGTTCATCTTATAAAACGGTCAAAGAATAGTTTCGACATTGTTTTTATAAAAACAAACATTTTTTTTTGTTTTCCGTCGAAAACATTCCAAAACAACATGTTTAAACTAATGTCGGGGTATCGTCGGGCGTATTTCCTTACAGCTAGCAATTTTTCTCGTGGTAAGTGCACTGCCGCTCCGGGTTCGATGCGCGGGCAACTCGCCAACTCGCCCGGCCGGTACGTAAATCACCCACACTCACTGAGCCAAGAAGCTCGCCTGCACTTTCATCTATTTTTTGTCACGACTTCCCGTTCAATTGATGACGGTTGGGTCAGAAAATTGGTTGAATTATAATAACGTTTGATCCTAAGCATTCCCCGAATTGTAATAAAGAAATACCGCATAGGTTTGTTTTTATAATCGTGAAAATAAAAAAATTTAACCACAAAATATAAGTCAACAAAAACATATTTCCTGTTCTTTGTTATTTTCCTATAAAACAACTTTGTATTTTATTTACTGCGGACATTAAAATAAAACAAGAAGTTTCAAAAAGCAACATACGAACAATATTTCTCTACAAATAAATCAAAATAAATTCTATCATCATTCAAGTCTTTGTTAGCTGAGAGTTACCAGGCTTGCAGCGCGTCGAGGAACTCCCAATCAACCGCCCTATTGACAAACATATGGCCGAGCCATAATGGAATCTGTCGACGTTTATTTGCATTTCGTTTCAAAACTTTTATCAAGTTGACCGTAAAGTGGAATTGGCTGTGGAATCTCCACTTAATAAAGGCGATTGATAATGTTTGACTCATCATTTATTTTCTTTCGAAAATGACAAATGTAGAAATGTAATTCTCCTAAACTATTTCATATGGTATGAATAGAACATGTACTTAGATGTTTCGAACGAAATTAGTTTTATAATGGCGAAGAGGATCCAATGGCTGGATCTTTCTAGACTAATCTCCGTTTAATTTCCGTTCGATTCCAATAAGTAAGTCAAGACTGTGTGTCGCTTCACCGTTATTAATATTCGATTGAAAAGTTTATTTAAAAAATAAATAAAAACTCTGCTTCAAATAATAAATCATTAACACACTTTTCGGGCGAGATGCCCAGACGAGTTAAATGAAGCACCATTAACTTTGATTGATGAACAATATTTCGGCTACACAAATTATTTTATAGTTGCCATTATAATGGCTGACAGAATGATTTCAAGATTATCTGTTTTGGATATTTTGAATATCGTTTTAAATTGATTGAAATCTATTTCTATTTTAACTACTTAAGCAATTGGTAGCATATTTAATACGACATTTGGAATCTTTTAAAACGCAAGTATTTTAAGAGGCTTAAGTTGGATAAGTTGCATAGTTTTCTGAATATCTAATGTAATATGTCGAGTTCATATTATATTGGTTATGTATTATATATTTCTTAAAGTCATTTTTCATTTGTCGTGGTTCTTAGTATATATTTATTGTTCGAATAAAGACAATCAAAGTGGGATTCAATGAAATCTAAGAAAATGTTGTCTTTCACTGAAATAAAATGATGCTAGAGCCAATAGCGAACGTCATGTTTTTTTTTGTACGGCTTATCCGCTGCGATTTAGTTGTAGACTTGAAATTGATGAATCATTTAAATTCTTGCTTAATTTTTTTTTTTATTTGAATGAGAAATCTGTAAATGAATATAAAGCGTAGGTACTGACTAGATTTTGAACTAATAATGTGTTTAAGCCTCTAAATTTCATCTGTAATGAACCGAATTCCTGGAAATCTGTGTTTTTAATTGGAAAAACTAAAATTTTGCACATGAATCGTCATTTTTCCTTAACCAAACTTAAGAACTCCAAACTTAAGAATACTTAAGATAGAAGAGTATATCGTATGTCCTAGTATGTCCTATGTAGTACCTGCCTTTATTAAACTTAAAAAATGAGACCTTTTTAGACATAAATATAAAGTAAATAGATATGTCTTTTGTAGAATTTCTGTTTGTCTTTTAATTTTAGTACTATATAGTAAATTTCTATCTACGAGCGTTCCCCGACAAAAAAATCTTGCTTATCTTCTTTTTTTAACGTCAAAATGTTTTTTTTTTCTACTATTATAACAACAGTAACACGCTTACATTTTAAATTAGTAAATCTAATAAGAGTAGATATAAAACCTCCTCCATCCTCAGTTACAAACGAATCCGGATTTAAATTTACAACAAAGTAACAATTTCCTCTCATCAACATTTCTACCGGCCACTTTCCTACCATAAAAGTGTCAAGACATCGAACACTACGGACACAAAAAACGCCTCTTAAAGTAGCGCAACGTAATATTATGAATGAATACAAATAAGCAGGTAGATGTTTTACAATTATTTAAGTTCACTTCTACTAGCCGCTAATTAGGTAATCAAGTCCAGGTATAATTCTGTTGGTTATTAAGTAAATTGCGCTAGAGTTATTTACGGTTCAATTTGCTCCGTTTAATGGTCTTTAATACTTTAGTTGGTCGTTTTAAAACGTGCTTGTCTTAAGTTTTGTAGATAAACAGTGGACGCGTTTCGGTTTTGATTGTACCTACTGCATTTACGATACACGAATTTTATTGGTTGTCTTAACGAGCTAATTGTGGTGGTTAATCTTCTAACTACATTTAATTGAGTGCACGAGTGTGATGCTTGAATAGATAAAATTTATCGGAAATGTTTTTATTGTAAACTAATTGTTCACTTTCCCACGTATGTGTTGAGGATTTGTTATTAATATATTTAAAAATCAAGAAAAAACACGGTCGTTTTCCATGATGCAGCTCCATTTTCTCATATAAAATACCGAACGCTGTACCAGGCTCGCTTAAGCACGCGCGTCATAAAAAAGTTACGACGAGTTATCAAAAGGGCGCAGTAAAGTCGGCGTCGTCGACTGAGCTATAAACTGCCCGCTGGATGTCGCAGGGTTGCCATATACAACTTTTCCACACCACTTAGAAGTTTCGGATGAAAACATTCGAATTCCCGACAAAGGTACGCCTTGGGGACACGCCGCGCGGCCGTCTTTCTTGAAATCGAGGAATAGAGCTACTTATACTCTGTAATTTGCTTAACTTTTTTCTTTCTTATTTACCCTTTACGATCGGTTTGACGTTTCTCTCATAGGTTCACTTCTTTATTTTGCTATCATAAAGTAACATCGTAAATAAAAGACGTGTAGCTTATTTTATCGTTTAACATTCTGTATTTCTAGATTCTTGTTATTATATTTAAAAATGCAGAAATTTTTCTTTTCTTTTTGTAAAGACTTAAGTTTAAATCTAATATACAAAGATACAATTCTCGTAAACTTTAAACCTGGTCTACTATTAAATAACGATTCACTTCATAATAATGTAAACGCCATTTCTTTTCTCGAACATAAATTCAATATCCCCTCTATACCCCTGTTTTCCTGGTACTTAAACTTGGAGCAAACTGTCGAGCTTAAAATTGTTATTTTATTTACTTTTACATTAATGTCTACAGTTAATCAAATATAATGTTTATGGAGACATCATAAAACTTTATTGTTATCATCGTATTGCATAAATTATAGGAATTTGCTGTAGGTTATGGTATTGTAATTGCGCAATTATTTATACAGGTGTATGTTGTTATTCTTGTGATATTATTTGGAGAGTTTTATTGTTTTAATGATCGTTTTTAATTTTCTGTATCCGAAACGGAATTATGAAATTAAATAAAACTTAACTTTCGTGAATCGAAATTTATTGATGTTAAACAGATGTTTTTTTTTATATTGCTTATTGCTATTGTCAGGTCGAAATCTCTATTGTATTGTAATAACTTTTAAATAACCTTCAAAGTGGTAAGCGTGTTCAAGGCAAAAATAGTTATAAATACAGTACTTTCACAGCACTAAAGTCAAACCCTCAATTTCACTAAAATATGTCAGTAGTTTATTCACGATGTTTTTTTTCTGAAATCGCGGTTTAGATATACTAAACAAGATGGATATTTATTCCGAAATTCATTTGTCTGTAGACATAAAAACAAAATTTGTAATAATTAAAAATGAGTAAGTGAAACAAATTGTCATATTAGTCTTATATGTCACAACACTAAAATTAGAATGATTTGTAACTAATTACACGAATTCTGATCGCCCCCTTGGCTAATTAATTACTCGAGTGTTTCTTTATAAACATATTGGAATACGCGGTTAGTGTCAGAGGGGCGAGCGGTTAAATAAAACAGAGCAGTTTTATAGATAGCGCGGTAATGGATTTCGGAACGGCACGTTGGCACGAAATAAACGCTTTTAACATTCTACGTCCAAACGGTATCAGCCGTTCTGAGTTCGTACGTCTATTAGGCGGTAGTGTCGTCAACACGTCGCAACATCGACGCCGACAGAGGTACTTTGCATCGTCAATTAGTTTAACAGTGACGGCATTGTAGCAATAAATACGCATAGGTTTGGCACTAAGTACACATCTAGTCTGGGTTTATGTTACGCTTTGCGAGAGTATCCGGCCTTATCTACGCTGTTTTATGACTATTTTACGATTATTGCCCCCTTTGAATCGGTTATAACTCCGTACGATATGAAATTTCTATAAAGGAATAATTTCAAATGGACATGTTCATTTAAGTGGTTTTTACGGCGTTGTATTAATTTTTATAGCTCTCAGCTCGGAAACGACCGGTGCTGTTATTCAAATTATACCTTATCGCTGTTTTACATCAAAACATGTCAATAAAATTATAATCAGTTATTAATCTACGCAAACATGCTGTAGGTGCGTTAAAAAACTCATCGCCAACATATTTCTGATGTTAATTTAATTTCGTTCATTTTACAAAGTTGTAAGAGAATCCAAGTTTTGTTCCAAAGTTAACGGTGGTGGTATTGTTGCAGGGCTACAATGGTGTGTGCGCGTGCGGGGCAGCGGGGGGCGGGCGGTGCTGAGCGGCGCGCATGGCGGCGCCAATGAGGGAGGGCGCGCCGGCCGGCGGAACTCGCCCCGCGCCCCACGCGCATCCCGCCAACTTCGAGTACGATGACAACGAGTGGGACATCGGCATCGGCGACCTTATCATAGACCTCGATGCCGACATAGAGAAGACTGACGAGGCGGGCGGCATGGCGGCGCGCGCCGAACCTGATGCACAGCGCACCGCGCTCAAAATGAAGATCAAGCGCACCAAGCCCGGCACTAAAAGCTCCGAGGCCAAACACGAGATCGTCAAATCTAACGAGACGAACGGCGAACCGAAGCCGCAAGCGCCGACTACTGCCGTGCCGCCCGCCGCCGCCAAGCGCGGCTCCGGCGGACACCGGCGGGACAAGGCAAGAGACAAACATCATCACCCGCACCCGCCGCACGACGTTAACGGCGTGGCGAGAGTACCCCCACCACCGAACGCACCGGGTCCCCCCGCAGCACCCTCGCCTGCGTCATTACCCGCCGGCAGTACGACCACTCCCACGGTTCCCAAGCCCGAGCAGAGGCCGGCGGCAGCGCCCCGGCTGGAAGCTAAGCCTATGGCACCCACGCCATCCCCACAGTCGGCGGCGACAGCGCCTGCGCCACCGCCGGCTCCCGCGCCTCCTGCGCATCTCCCTCATCCTCCACCCCCTTCTAAACCTGAACCAGACGACTCAAGACAAGAAAATCAAAACATACAGCCACCAGCCAAGAAACAAAAAACGGAACCCAAGGTAAATATACATTTAAATACCTACGAATTGTCATATCAACTGCTTTTAATTTAAAAATCGTATGATTTACAACAATGAATACAATAGAAACCGGCTGCCTCACACAATAAATAAATACCACGTAAGTATGTTTAAGGAAATGAACGTTATTTTATATTTAATTTTTTTCTTTCATGAAACTAACTATACATAACAGTGGAAATCATAAACAAACTATCGATCACCCGTTCTGCCATGATAGTAGTAATCGGTTGCTAATCGTCTGATTGCTCTTATCGAGCATGTATCCGATTGTTTCGGAACAGTGTATTTAATTGTCAGGGCTTAGAGCTGTTTGCGAGGCTGATTGAGTGCAAACGGTCGTGGGGTGTAATCCGCGCCTGTCGCTCGCCGCATCGGTTCATTAAATCACCCCTACGCCGCCCGGTCCCTCGCCACACCCCCGGCCTCACAATGCCCATTGCACTCCACAAATTAATGCGATTGCGGCCTCTGTGGCAAATAAGGTTTTGTATCCTCAATGCAGGATTGCAGAAGCCGAATAGTCCGAGTAAAACAATCGAGTTTTGAATTCGCAATTAAATGTTTTCCACGACCGTGGCGCCGCGCCTTGAACGTCTCCGCTGACGATAAACAACGTCTAATAAATCTGTCAAACGTCGATTTATAGATTCTGTTCGAAACAAAACGACTTCTGCTGTGCTCAAGTGAGAATTCCACCGTAATAAATGTCTTTGTGACCTCACTATGACGTTTAACAACACCATAGTCAATCGCAAGATAATTAATTTATTGTTTGCTAATAAATTCGGATATAACATTGTAATTGTACATTCAAGCCTCCGTCAAGGTATTTCAGTTGTAGCAAAAAACTGCAGTGCAAAAAACAAAACTTGTGCGATTAAAATCTCATCAAATAACGATACACATATTCACTGTCTCATAAATTTTCAGTAATTAGCATTTGAACGCACGTATTTTAATATAGTAAAGCCCAAACTATACAAACTCTATTAATCACGACTGAATTTGATATTGCCAAAGGTTAATGCAAATCGCGTTCGACTTAGGAACTCATCACGTTTAAACACATTAAATTATGGGTAGTTCTTACCTTAGAGTTTTATCGGCAGCGCGACAGCTGCGTTATGTCGTTACCACAATATTTTACGACAGGCGATATTACCGCGCTGTGTATGGGGTGTGTTTAAGACGAGGGTCGTCACCCTACGCTTTCTTGTTACTATTTCGCACGGGGGACGAACGCATCGGCAGACTCAAAAATTCCATTCATTAATCACAACTGTCGGGAACTGTAAAAATGTTTAAAGTGCTCGCGGAATCAATTTCGCTTTCGCCCCTAACCGGGAAAGTTCTCGATCGCGATAATTAAAGACGAGATATCAATTTCGGGAACTTAATGTTACAATGTACTTTCCCTTTGTTTCCGCCTAATAACTTTGCAGCTCCTGCCCTCGTGTACGAGTCGTTAAATTATCTCGGAGAGCTGTCGAAGTATCAATTACTTTTTATTCTAATTCATTTTAACGCTAACGTTTTCTATTCAGTTTCATTAACAAAAATCTTATATATAATATATAATCTGAATCTCGGAAACGGCTTCAACGATTTTCATAAAATTTAGTATACAGGGGATTTCGGGGGGCGATAAATCGATCTAGATCGATCTATCTAATAATCAACTCTTCCCGACATCTATTGGCGAATAATAATACTATTTTTCTTAATTGAGGGCAACTAACCGCTTTAAAGACACAAGAAGATGGCGTTATAAAAAAAAAAAAAGCGAGCAAAGCTCGGTCATCATCTAGTAACAATTAAAATGTCGACGAAGAATCGTTTTTGGAACGGTAACCGTTTGTGAATGTTTCTTCTTTTTATTTATGTCGAAAAAGGGATCCAATGTGTTTCGTAATATTTGCTACGCGCGGCAGCCGTGCAGCCTTTACAATATACGTCCAAATACTTAAACTGTCGCATAATACACTATTATTACGAGCCACTTTCGGATAGGGACGATCCCTCCGTCAATAAAATATCCTTTCAATGCGTTGCCTCGGTAATGCGCTTATTTTGGATTGACAAAACGAATTTGAACAAATAAACTTGGTATAAATTTAAACTGATATGAAACTGATTCGTGCATTACTTAAGAGCAATTTGTTACGGGCATTCCTACTCTATTTCACATTCAATATGTCGTTAATATTTTCAAAACTAGCATTTAAAATGACTACAGAAGATAAATGTTTTGACATTCATTATACGTAATTATCAAAGGTTAAATCATTGGCTTAATGTACCGCCTAATATCGCCTACAGCAATATTTAATATCGAGACTCTGTTCAAACTATATTTTCTGTTAATGCAGCTCGAACTAACATTTAAATAAAAGATTTCTTTTAGGGCGATGAATAAATTTAAAAAAATATATGAATAAGATAAAAAAAACTTGATTAATATGATAAAGTGATTTGAATGGTAGCGACCAGGGCGGAATGATGTTTTTGCATGTATACGTCGCCGCAATGAGGTTAATAGCACCGCACGGCTCGATTATACAGATCGCTCTGAATAAATTTACATGTTGATGGTTGCTTGATCAGTGCTCTCGCTAAACTAACTGCTAACTGGCTGCCAACATTGTCGCACGCATGAAACAATCCAAGGAGCTTACCCCACACACACCAAACTACTCGAATTTCTCAAATCAAACCATTTCAGCTCAAATATCAAGTCTCACATCAACGACTTTTAACTGCTCAACGCCATAACATTACAGCGTCTATATTAAAGTTTATTTGCAACACGATTCTCGAATAAAAACCTTAATATCGAATGGCATTTAGCCGAGAATGTATCCATTGAAACGTGCAAAACCAAACCGACGCCGACAGCAATAATAAATTCTGATGATTTTTTTTTCTTTCACATCAAAGATTTTATTTATACAACGGAACGAACGTATTTCGTTACCGGCTACGAGCGTGTTATTATTATTCACTTCGGAAAGCGTTATTGCTTCGGAGCTTGCTCAACACGTTTTTCGGTTTTGCCGTGAATTAAATATTTTAATAATTTACACAGCGTAATTGATTGATGCGATAAAAAAAAATTGATGTTCGAACTCGTCGTGTCTTCATTGCGGGGCCGTAATGAATCGCTGTAATTACTCTTTCGTTGGGCACTCCGTGATAAAATCGCCATAATATCGTTAGCTACAGTGATCGTATCATGAAAATAATTATCATTACTTTCATTCATGAACTAATTTGAACACAAACCAGAGTCGCGTGTAAAAATATCGAATTTGTTTTGCACTATATTTCAAAAGCACATGTCACCAGTGATGAGCTTAAAAAACATATACATATAATAATATGTAAATGAAGCTCTCTTGGCCCTTCATTACATTTAAATTTCCCGCGTATTAGCTTCGACTATCATAATTGTATTATCTATGGTGGATGCTATGTTCATTCTATAATTGGAATTGCTCTCTGGCTTTGGACACTCAAAAATACATTGTGCTTTCTTAAAAAATTAAAAAACTTGCAGATTTTAAAAAAGGTCTAAATATTGAATCAATAGCTTTCAATGTTGTTTATCCTTGCAGGTTCGAAAATAATTATAATAATTGTATGTGTAGAAATAAGTTAATAAAATAATAATAATAAATAACTTTGCAGAGCAACGACTTGGTTTTTTGTTTCATCAACAACACATTACATATTATATTTGTAGTTTCCTTGCAATAACAGCGGTATTCGGATTTGATATAGAAGTTTAGTGAAATTAATTAAAACAAGACTAATTGACTACGCATAGACTTAAATAAAATTGATTTTGACAGCAGAAGGTGCGACGAAGCAGTCCGCCAGCTGCCGGCGGCTACTGTGTAATTATTATTGGCGTAATTAGGATGTGGGGCCGGTGAGCCCGTGGCGCCGACAGACCCGCTCCACTCCAACAAATGCCATTATTATTTCCGCTCCGCATTATGCCTCGCTTCGGTTTGTTACATTCTCGTTTATTATGTCATGAACAATTGAAACGATAATAAATATTAGCTCCCGGCGGCAGCAAATTGATTCAGCTATAATTAAGGCGATCTCTGAGTTATAACGATTCACGTTCCTCTCCGGTTCGCTTTTCCATTCCGGCGTTCACGACGTGCCCACTTCATGTTTACAGTTACTCATTTAACGGTTTCGCAATTTGGCTGGCTAACTGAATATTATTCCGCTCGAAATGTTTGCTGGCCAATTGACAGCTGCTGTATTAGCCTCTCCGGCTTCTCTATTACGAGCCGAATTAAAGCTAAATTTATTCTGTCACCAAATAAAACGTTTCCCAGTTTCGGTAGTCAAATAAATTAATCAGTATTAGTTGTCGTAAATGCGGCTAAGCTCGTAATATTGTAGTCGGGTACAGGAGTCGTCGAATGGCCGACTCGGCTCGGTTCTGGAATTGTTCGGGTGAACGATTAATCCGCAGCTGCCGTATACCTGGCTGCCTCTTTGTTCACTCTGGAAAGTGTCTACTCGTGACTACATCGAGCCGATTTGTAGCGTAACTTTTGATAATTCCCGTGCACGAATAGTAATAAAAATGACGTGACGTATTGGCCCGAATCTAATATCTTTAAACGAGCAATTCTTGTATATTAATATATATATAATCTGAATCTCGGAAACTAAGGCTCCAACGATTTTCATAAAATTTAGTATACAGGGGATTTCGGGGGCGATAAATCGATCTAACTACGATTTATTTTCAGAAAATGTTGTTTTATTCGTGTTTTCAATAATCAATTTTATCGATAATCAACTTAAACATAAACTTTTTTTTTATTGAAAGAAAATAACAAATAATATAATATAATATCAATATGTAATTCGTATTTAAATATGATTTCTAAAAAACAAAATTTATCAAAAAAAAAGCGTTTTCAAAAAAAATACAGAGCAAAGCTCGGTCATCCTCTAGTTAAACTTAACCAACCATCATCCATATTTCGCTTCCAAACGAAATATCAATTCGGTTAAACGAAATGTTTAAATGAGAATATTTTAGTTGAAGCTATAAAATTGATTTGTAGGTAACGTTGAGAATTGTATGCCAAAACCAAATATCTACATCTGAATACAATAAAACTACACACTCGTAAATCCGAGATGAAATCGCATCGGACGACTAGTTCGTCGACTAATAAAACCTGCACAAACAGGGGAGCCGGGGATCAAAAGCCGATTTTTTGTTACAGTTTTTTTTATAAGCCGCTATTTTGCCCTCTTTTGTGCCCGTGTTGTTTACTAATGGGTTCTGTTGGGTTCGACTTAAGATAATAACTCCGGTTTTTTCTGGCCCATGTGTCGCGGCGAACGCGTTTTTGCCGCCGGAAACGTGAGCACCTACAGTTTTGGGTCGGATTAAATTATATTTGTTGATTTTTCTCGTTAATCTATGCAGGCCGAGCTTAGAGCGCAATTCCGATGTTTTATTTAAAAATTCTGTCAAAATATGTGATGACGGAATCTATTCGATAGCGGCACCTCGGTGGTGAATTTTATTATTTTAAATCGACACTTCATTTGAACGAGAAAGACCCTCTCCTATTTTTCCGGCACAGCAATATCCGTAATCGTTATCGGCGGTTAATCAATCACAGGTCTCGTTTAATTCCCCAATATCCCGCGATATCCAACTAACAATTACATGTGAGGGTCCCGTATCACCGCCGGGCAGCGAGGGTGCCAATAACATAAATTGTCACGGGTGCCCGGGTGGTCGGAAATGCCCTCGCCCCTCCCCCCGGGCGAGCTCCTCCGCCGAGATTGCTGTCGACTTCACAATCGATATTCAATCTCTTTTGACGTTTTATACGGTCCCTACTTTCTTACTTTGTGTCGCCGTTTAGGGGCGAATGATTGAGATTGGCGAGCATTTGTCTCTTCCTTAACCGGCGTCTGGTATTCAGTTCTCGCCTGATGTTTTGTTGGCTTCTTTGACTGATCATTGTTCGACACAAAGTTATTCCTACTGAGTCCCCGTTCAATAAGCTTGATCAAAGTAAACGCATTACACTGATTTATAAGAATAGAAGGAAGTCAAGTTACAAAAAAAAAGAACGAACAAGTAGTTCTTTGTTAGGATTTAATCGATTATTTTATCTGTAAACTTAAAGTTTTTTTTTTTGTTAATTTATCGCAGTCAGTATAAATGAATAAATTTAAAGTTATAGAATGAAGATACATCTCAAGGTTCGAGTTCTCAAGGATCTCAGGCGAATTTAGTTTGATAGCTCTCATAATTACGACATAGTTGAAGTGATTAGAGAATTCCGCACGCGGCTCGCAACAATTGGCAGGAGGTAATTACAAAGCCGAGCCGAGTCGCTTATCTTCAAACTTATAATTGAAAGCTCGGCGGCCCAGAAGTCCGGTCCGTGTATCGCGTTATTAGGAACGAATACGTAATATGTTTGTTAAAGACTGCATGCACACAGTTATGCCCGCTGTGAATAATTTAAATTCATCCCCGGAGCGGGCCGCGGGGCGCCGCCCCGTATCGATTATGTGTTTTGTTCGTGTGTGCGTGTGTTCATACAACAGCCACTTTCGGCTCAGTTCTGTTCCCCTAGTATTAGCGAGCACGGATTCTCGGATCGTTCGCTCGGTGGGCCACAAAGCCCCGGCTATCTCTCGACACGAAGCAAAGCTACCCGCCGACTCTGCTGCACACAGTTTATCTTCGGCGTCGTTTGGGAAAACCGTAACACTCCCTCTAGACACGTAAACTCAATAAAAATTCAAACTTTCATGCATACGAAATGAATTATTTATGAGGTCGCGATGCTCTTTGATGCTAATCCTGTTTTAATAACAAAAATTATAATCGCAAAATATAAAAACGTTACTATGCAACCCTAACGGAGAAAGTTTTTGTTCAATTGGCTAGTGCGGTTCGTTGTTTGTGGTATAGAAGCTTTAGAGTAAATATTTGAGAGTAACAATTTGTTCAATAGAAATACTCATCAATTGATACATTGTTGATTTAGTTTTCGTGTTTTGTTTTATTTAGATTACTAAAGTAAAGAATGCTACTGCATATTATCGCGTTCCTACTNTATGCAACCCTAACGGAGAAAGTTTTTGTTCAATTGGCTAGTGCGGTTCGTTGTTTGTGGTATAGAAGCTTTAGAGTAAATATTTGAGAGTAACAATTTGTTCAATAGAAATACTCATCAATTGATACATTGTTGATTTAGTTTTCGTGTTTTGTTTTATTTAGATTACTAAAGTAAAGAATGCTACTGCATATTATCGGGTTCCTACTAATCGTCTATTTGAAAGAAAAAAATACGTAATATTATTTCAAAGCATTTTAGATTGAAAGTACATAAAGCTATAAATCGTTCGCTTTATCGAAATTTATTTGAATTTTATTTATTCGAACGTCGGACGGATGAAATTATTCGTGGCTAATTCGGAATGTTTGCATCCATAATATTTGGATGTTGATGGCCGCCCACAAGTCCGGTGAGCGCTCTTCATGCACGGCTGGAGGCCGATACGGCGCTATCTATTTACAGAGACGCGAGTATCCGAGCCAAAACACGACATTCCGACGGCACGATCATATTCGATCCGGTAGACCGAATGGTAAACAGTCGACGTCGCCCAAAACACGTCATTACGGATCCTCCCGATCCATTAACGGTGCTTTTGGGTGTTGAGTTTCTCGCCCGTCTTCTCAGTGGGTCGCGTTTCCGATCCGGTGGTAGATTCTGCGAAGCACTGCTCTTGCGAGGGTCAGTGTTAGCATCACTCCGGTTTGAGCCCCTTTAGCTCACCTTCTAGTTAAGGTTACGCTGAAATAGCCTCTCAAGGCTATCAGCTTAGGTAGGAAAAGAAAAAAGACGGCACGATACCAGAAACAACAACACACTTTACATCGTTCATGTATCGAATTAAAACAATCAACAATTGAGCTACGAAACAAACGGCGCAAAGAGGCCTCGATATACTTCCAATTCATGACTGCAAATCAATAAATTTTAATGGAAATCACCCGCGAAAAATTGAATACGAATTCAATTCGAAAACTACGTTGTGTTATTTCGGCTTCGCTTTTTTATTTGAAGCTTAAAACGTCACTCCTCAATAAAATCTTGTTTTCACAATATCTAGCCGAAGTGTGTACTTCAAAAGGCATGTCTATTTTGATCGCACTTATAGAATAAATGCCTTAAGCACAATAGACAAAATTCAAACATATTTCTAGTGTGCTGTATTTTTTTGTAAATTACGCTGTTTTTCGTTGCTATCATGGATAAATACGCTCACGATCCAACTGGTGCTAAATGGTTACCAGGATCTATTGAGACAAAGCGTTAAAGCTGTCACGGACATTAATCATATCTTAATATGAGATCTTCTCACCAAGTCACTATTTTATTGAGGCGATGCCGAAATCAGAACACATTGCTTTACGGTAGACATAGCATGGATAGTGGCACCTACCAGTACTGGTAGCACACTGAGTTTCTCGCCGGATCTTCTCACTGGGTCGCATTTCCGATCCAGTGGTAGATTCTGCAAAGCACGGCTCTTGCTAGGGTTTGTGTTAGCAACATCGTCAGGTTTGATCCTCGTGAGCTCACCTACTAACCCGGTGACGCTGACATGGTCTCTTTAGACCATCAGCTTAGGTAGGAAAAAAAAGATGGGTCCCGATTCCGCAGCTGCCCTCGAGATGATTGGTAGATTTCCTTCGGAGGCTCTTGGGCAGCTAGATGTTAGCAGCCCTCCAGGCTGAGCCCGTTCTCCCCTTCCTTGACGAAGAAAGGCCATAGCACCACAAAAAATCCCTTTATCAAAAACTAACCTTACCATTTAGAATATTTGCGCAGATTTAAACATGTAACAAAGTGTAGTTTCACGTGATTCTTAAGTTTTTATCTTTCAACATAAAGAATTCGAGTCTTTTGTTCTTAAGTGGCCTTTGCATATGAATGTAGCTCGATGAAAGTTTTACTTTGCATTTTCCTTTGTCCCCTCGTTTCTTTGCAATCTTCAACGGGTTCTTGGAAAACAAAACCGTGTTCATTTGTCATTACTACTTTTTTCTTTTGTGCTATATTGGACTTCACTTGTTTTTATTTGTATAGATATTCGTCGCAACGAAAATGGACTTAATCCTAAATAAGCCTAAAGTTGCTATTGGTATAATGATGAGGCTTAGTGAGGTGCCAGCATTATAAGTAAAAGAGTAGCTCATTTTCGGAATGACATTTAAACGGAAACAACAACCGCTATTCAGATCACAGAAAAAACATTGAAATAAAAAACTTAATAGCAATACTAACAAAACATGTCTCCAATTGATAACCTCTCTTTGTTTTTTATTCAAATTTGATTAATAAATTTATGAGATTGTAAACTAACGTTTGGTAGGTATTAATTATTTTGTAGATTCTTTACTAAGTCTCACAATCTTACTCTTGATCTTTAACTATCGCCAAGAACTCTTTTGTCATGATTGGCTGGTTAGCAAAAAAAAATAAAAAATACGGACAATTCCAAATTCAAATTTATATCTTCAGGAGCACTCAAGATATAATCCACTTAGACATGTCCAAATATAAATGATGTGCGCATATCAGATGTGTTAAACATTTTAGAACGAAATAAACACAGTACGTGGGGTTACGTAGTATCTAATATACTTTTTTAGGTCAAATGTTCGCTGTACCGTTTTTTTTCGCGCATATAAGAGAACGTTTGGTTATTTCTTTTAAGGAGACACATTATTAGATCACATAAGTATTAGAATTAATAGATTTATTTTTACAATACTTGGAAACTTGAAACAAGATAGTATTTTATTTTGTACTATCTGACCCGGCAGACTTCGTAGTGCCAAGACCTAAACTTTTGTATAAAATAAACATAAAACAAACAAAAGGAATCCGTCCGACGGGGACACATCAAAGGAAAAACAAAATGGTTATTTTTATTTAATTCCAAACATTTTCATATTTATCTATCTTTTAAACCTTCTCTGGACTTCCACAAATAATTCAAGACCAAAATTAGCCAAATCGGTTCAGCCGTTCTCGAATTTTAGCGAGACTAACGAACAGCAATTTATTTTTATACATTATATAGATTTGTGAGTCGTAAATGAAATCGTAAAAATAAGCTATAATAATTATAAACAAAATGCCATATTCCGGTTTGTCTTTAGGTAAAGTTCTCTATATCTCAAACAATTTCCATTTTTCCATTATTATGTCTGTCTTTGACAACGTTGACAACGAGATTGGTTCTGCTCTCATTCTTACACCGTTTTCCAACTCGAATTTTATCTTCACGGTTTCTTTTACAATCCTTTGGGTATCATTCCGTAACTGACTTGCTCCGTTCCCATTTAATATTTAATATGTAAGACATAGGTAGATGCTACATAAAATGAAATATATTTCCATTGAAGACTCAGACAAACAATTTACAATTTACAGTATTTTAGTTTGTTTTCGTCTCGCTCGTATTTCTTGTACAAAGGCAAGTGTAAGAGGGACGGAGATCTTTCAAGTACCAATATATCTTGATCTAACTTAAGTGAACTGTTTTATTAATTAGAGAGAGCTTGACACTTTGGCTTGTCAGTAAATCGATGCAGATTCAAAGCAAATCGATGTTGTATGAAGTTTAGAAAAACTATTTTAGAATAAAACACTATTAGAACAAGAACTGTGTTCATTTTTATTATTAGACCGTTAAAATTACAAACAAAATTTCATGGGTCCTTCCATTGGATAGTAGATGTTTTTTTTAACACGAAATTATGGGGTCATTAGCGCGCAGATCACGAGGAATTAAAACCAAGAAGAACACGTGGCAACTAATTTAGCTCAGCAAACATTTATATCTTGTTATTCTTAAGCCCGGCCCGTGTTAGATATAAAAGCAAAGTTTATCTGTCGATACGTACGATAACGATTAACTGTACGCTTCGAACTAATTCCGACATTTGGGAATTTAAAAATAAATGTAATACCTTTATTTTTATATCATCCACACGTAGCGCGAAATTGACGACTTAATCTGATGAAAGTATGTCTGCAATGAAACAGCCCGCACCAGTCCTGAACGAATTCAATTAAATTACGTTCAGCATCTGTCCAGTTTGCGAAAGTCGAAAACTGCGGTAGTTTTGAATTAGCAGTATAATAAGTGTAGCGGTGAATGGTTTATAAAAATTGAAAAATCTATGATCGGTAAATTTTGTTGAAACTATAATTTCTTACATCGAAAAATCTCGAAGGAATCCAAAAAATTCAAACGATGACTATCGAGAGACATATATAGTAAAATTAAAGAGCTATAGAATAGTTTATATTGAATCAAAATAGTCTTTTTGATTAAGCAGTTTTTTTATAGCTAAATCAGCGCAGTAAAATAGCGCAGTAAATCAGGCATTCATTTTTATCGTAATCAACATTGAGATAAAACTATATAAATGTCATTGAAATATATTCCACGGTTGCATCGCTTGATTCCACAGAAGGCGGTATGACATTCCGAGGCAAATGGAAACGCGCCATCATCTTATTGCAATGTAAACCAGAGACACGTTTGATTCGGTCCGTATTATTTCTCGGGAGTTCAACATTAATTTTGTATGATTCGTCTGCACTGGAGCGTCAAAATCATTTATTATTCATGAACCAACGATACAGGAATTCAGCAATGGCTTTATTAAAATTTAATAGAGACCTTTCTATAATAACAATTATGGTTTTGTGTAGAATTATGATGCTTATGATCGATGCGAGTAATTTTACTGATAGCCGCTTAATGTATTCTGGTAATGCAATTGCGTTCTTTCTCTTTATAAAAAGCTAATTATACACTTGAAGTTTAAATTCATATTAATATAAAAACACATGTAGGATTGGTAAGAACGGAACGTATGAAAATAGTGTGGAACGGAGCGTTAAGATGTGAATGAGAGAGAACGGTAAGAAAGGGAAAAAAGATTGACAGAGGAAAGGAAGATAGCGAAGACGTTTGAATGAGTTAGACGTAAAAAAGATGTCTGTCAGTTAATATTTCTAAGAGAAGATTTTCAAGAGAACAGTATAGTTTTTTTTAGCTTATTCGCCACGATAAGTAATTTTTACTTATAAACACGCCGTCGAGTACCAGGCGCACAGAGCAGCGGAGAGTGGGTCGTGTTGTATCTGAAAAGGCATTCAACGCGCATCCGACTGGAATTACTTCCTCGGCTGTACAAAGGCATGAATTTACTTTATTCACTTATTATTTGCTAATGAGTTCTTGCGTTGTTTCGCTGAAACTAAAAGCCGCTTCGAATATATAATTTGCAGTATTTTATTTTTCGTAAATTGAGTAAAGTTGGAACGTTTTAAGAGTTACAAAAAAAGCTAGAAAAAACTGTAGTGTTATTAAAGCCATACAAATATTGGTTGAGTTTCTTTTCGGTGCGACTGTATGCCCCTTTGTTATTTGTAAGATGAAACTGTTACTGAATTAATGAAACGCACTGCCTTCGTCAGTACTTTTCGTTTCATAGCCGAAGGGTGAATAACTTTTTGAAGTCTTTCATTTACCAAATTGGTGTACTAAGAAACTGCATTGTGGATTCATGTGAAAGACGTATCATCTGTCAAGATCGGTTCATGATCGAATCAGCTGTGATTCACTAAAAATACATTATTGTTATCAATACCTGGAATATCAAATCGTAGAAGTGTATATTCAATTTCATATTAACTAGGACTCATCCTAGAGTTAACATATATTAGTTAATGACATTTAAAATTTAAAAATTCTAAATTCGAAATGAAATATTAATAAGTCAAACAGAATAGAATATAATTTAAAAATACTCGCTGAGAATAACATTGTTAAAATTAACGGTCATTAATTTTAAAAAAATATGCAAATATTTGAAACTCTCAACATGAATACCTCATCTGTATTCAGAAGTTCACATCAAAGATGCGATTTAAGTAATTAAAATCTAGACTTCGTTACAATGGCCTCGTTTCATAATGAATTTAAATTATTCAACGTATTTAAGACTTACAAGTGCTATTGTAATTCAAAGCGCTTAAAGTATTTCAAAGTGGCTAATTTTGAGCCTAAATAAAGTATAATTGGCCAAAAAAATACTGCAACATTGTAATTATGAGAATTTGTGTCATC
The DNA here is from genome assembly GCF_003987935.1 of Bombyx mandarina. The sequence continues at coordinate 1,157,036 of NW_021011476.1, read as the reverse complement.
AATCTTGCAAACGTTTAGGTTAATTAGTGCTTTTTCTAATCCCACTATAGAGTTTAAAAAAAACTTACCATGAAAACTAATGCTCATGATGTACAAAGTAGGCAGCGGCTTGGCTCGGTAGGCAGCATCTTGGCTCTGCCCCTGGCATTGCTGAAGTCCATGGGCGACGGTAACCACTCACCATCAGGTGGGCCGTATGCTCGTCTACCTACAAGGGCAATAAATAAATAAAAAGTTGACACAGCAGATTCGAAAGTGGTGAGTACAATAATTCGAGGTACACTCTGGTTATTATAATTTGTTTATGAACATACAGAATTCATTGATAAATTAAATTATAAAGCATTCGGTGTTTGATCGACACATTTCTATGTCATGCGCCATTGAGTTAGTCGAAACATGTAGGAATCTGTCTAACTTATGTTAATGTATATATTTATAGATAGTAGAGGTACCGCAGTAGTCGAAATTCGACTATAATTGGAATTGTAAGTTTGTATTATGATTGTATTTTATACTTCTATAATCACAAATTTCGCCAAGGCTACACTATAAAAAATATTAATAAAGACAAACAATATTTAATCTATTCTCAATTTGACCACAGACGTCAAGAACAAAAGTTTGACAATAAATAGTATGCATGCGTGTGTGCGTCAAATACATGGTATGTAGTGTGTGTAATGTTTTCTTTATTGATTTAATGTATCTTTTATGCATTATTTTAAAAAAATATTAGCATTGTGCACTTCTTCTCTATATTCTCCATCCGCGCAATTTCCGTAAAAAGGGATACAAAGTTTTTGCTTCGCGTATTAATATATAGATGTACATAGATTATTTCATGCATTTTTTTTGGGAACCAGATTAAATTTTCGTCCGCAAATATTTTCATTTAAAGTTTAAATATTTAAATGTCTTCGTATCTCGCTTGCGTTATGAAGCGTTTAGGATATGGATCTAAACAAACCATTTCCTAGGTGACATTGAAAGAATAAACTATGTCATTTAATGGGTTTTTTTTTCTGATGAAATTGTTATAATAATAATACGCGTGGCTAATTGAAATCGTGTGAATAATCGGTATTGTGTGTCGACTTCGCTCGGTCACGTAATATAGCGTGCGCTTGTTTCGCTTGGCGACAAACAAAAAAAACTTGAACACATGCTTCTCGGAATCGAATGAGCGCTTAAGTGCCTTTTATTTATTCCTCGTAAAATTATACCCGAAATTTAAATGCACAATCGTTATGATGTCATTTAAAATGCATGTTTAAAATCGATTTGCAATTAAAAACAAAAGATAATTTAAGAAGTAGTGAAGATTAATCAATAGTTAACATTTTTTGGAACGAAGTTCCTTATCGCGCGTTGTGAAAGGGGGCTAGACGGAAAAAATTCTTACGAAAAGTTGTCACGACACTTTTTAGATCCGTCATTCTGACCAATCAACGTGTATGTAGGCGCTTATCGCGTGACATTGCTCGTATCCGATTGGTCCGCGTAATGAGTACAGTTTCTCGAGATAGCGTTTCAACAATAGTAATTTAGTTAATAGTATTGTTTTTTTCTTCTTCATAATGCCGTAATTTATTATTATAACTTAAAAAAAAAAAAAATACAATTCCTTCACTAATTAATCGAAAGGAACTTCGTTCCATCCGGGTGTCCCTTGACACCTCTGAAGTTTTTTTACATCATCCACAACGCATGTTGCCATATCTCGGAGGCACCAATGAGCACTACTCTAACTCCAAATTGGTAGGTTTACAGGAGGAGCGTTTAAACGAAAAAAGTTGATAAAATCTTTATTATTGCAGATATATTTATGGTTTTTTCTTGTGTAACTAGCTGATTTACTCTTGCTTCGAACCCCATCAATAATGATTTGTAATACTTTTAAAATAGTGAAGCGATTTGCGTGAAAAAGGAAAATTTCAAAATTTTGAGTTAGAGTAGTGTTGATTGGAGGCATCGATCTGGCTAATCGTGTTGAAGTGTATATTCTATAGTTAGGTCGCCATTGGCCACGAATGACGTCACACGTAAAGAACTTCAGTTCAGCTACAAACTTATGAAGTTGCGCGGGATCCTTGAGAAACAGAAAAGGTCTGATATGCCTATTATGCCAGAAAAAGTTTTATTTATGGAGACTGTGAGATAGATAATGGATATAATAACTATTATGTATCTTACGAACACAACGGTTTTATTAATGGAACGAGTAATATTTTTTGCTAGATTGACATTTACTTACTGACTCTATCACATAATTCATTTCGTCTATAAGTGGCAACTTAAATGGCGACAGTAAATGGTGTTATTAAACGTGTTTAAATTATCTTATAAATTATGTCGATGTTTCTCTTCCATAAATAAATTTAAAATAAAAGTTAATTTAATATTTGAATAATTTTTCAAGTTTGAATTGCATTTTTATTATTCTTTATTCTGTATGGAAATAATAGTGGCATATTTCTATTACTCTAATGTGTACAAATGCGAGATCTTTTTACAGTGAGTTGCCTTACAATCTTGTTGATTACGCAGATTTAATTATATTAATTTCGTCGCCTGTTATTTTCTGTTTATTATTTAAAAAAAAGCTTAATCACGTTGCTAAATGAAGTTTTAATGCTATGTTTAAATAAACAGTTACAGAACCGTTATTTAAAACTCAATACCAATTATACGGCATTGAAACCAGTACTTCGATGTTCTGTTACGCATAGCATAGCGATTTACAAAATGCAATAAACTTATTATTTATCTTTTTTTTTTTATTGCTTAGATGCGTGGACGAGCTCACAACCCACCTGGTGTTAAGTGGTTACTGGAGCCATAGACATCTACAACGTAAATGCGCCACCCATCTTGAGATATAAGTTCTAAGGTCTCAGTATAGTTACAACGGCTACCCCACCATTAAAACCGAAACGCATTACTGCTTCACGGCAGAAATAGGCAGGGCTGTGGTGGACTTTTATTACACGATGTTATTCCTTCACAGTGAAAGTCAATCGTGAACATTTGTTAAGTACGTATTTCATTAGAAAAATTGGTACCCGCCTGCGGGATTCGAACACCGGTGCATCGCAACAACGAATGCACCGGACGTCTTATCCTTTAGGCCACGACGACTTCTTATCTTCTTATCTACAGAACTTATCAAAGAGTATTAAATCTATATATTAATACTTGAAGCAAAAACTTTTTACTGAAAATTGCGCCGACGGAGGAGTATGAAATTTCCCACACTTATAGAGAATATAGAGAAGGAGCGCAGGATGCTAATATTTTTTTTTAATTATGCATAAAAAATACATTAAATCAATAATAAAAAACATTACAGACACTGCCATGTATTTGACACAAACACTTACATATAAATATACTCTTTGTTTATAGTCAATTGTCAAACTTTTATTATTGTGTGTGATCAAATTGAGTATAGATTAATATTGTTTGTCTTTAAGATTATTTATCTATAGTGTAGTTTTGGCGAAATCTGTGATTATATTATAGAAATATAATAGTGTTTGACAATAGAACCATAAGAATGTTTAAAAATATAATTTAAATTAACTAAAGTCGAATTTCGACTACTGCGGGGCCACTACTAAGGATTAATCTGTATCTATGCTTATGGTAGGCGTATTGTAAGCTCACACGGGAAACGCCATCTTGCGTATTTATGACACGAAGCGGCAAACGTTTTAAAAGGTTGTTTGTTTTATTGCTTAGTTACCAAAGCCGGTGTCAAGGTGGAGATGACAGCATTCATGTTTGTGAATGACCACTTAACAATAGGTGGGTCGTGAACTCATCTATCCATTAAAACAAAACAAGTTGTCCAATATGTAAACTGGTTATAACAAAGATTCTACGATATCATTCGGACTATACTTATACACACAGATACACAGTAACCACAGCATTAGCCCGCTGAGTTTCTCGCCGGATATTCTCAGCGGGTTGCGATTCCGATCCGGTGGTAGATTCATTTGCGAAGCAGCTGCTCTTGATAGGTCTCCTTCGGAAGCGCTCGGGCAGTTGTTATCTAATCCCAACCCTCCTGGCTGATCCCGTGCTGGCCCACCTATCCTGGTGAAACTGGAAAGGCCTCCGAGCTACCAGTAATCCTTCAATCAATAAAAAAAATTCACAATAGGTACATAGTAGTGTTATAGTAGTTTTCCTGAGTGATTAAAACTACTCATACGGAGCAGGTCCTCCGTTACCACGTTACCAAACAGCAATAATAATAATAAACCCTTTTATTCGGACAACAGATATACAATTATGTTTCTTAAACTACTGCACTTATACTTATATGTACAGTCAAACCTGGGTAAGTGAGAACTGGATAAGTGAGAAAACTCTATAAGTGAGAGTAATAGCCAGGACCCGTCATTTTAAGCTCCCAAAACCTCTATTAGCGAGAAACAGAAACCTCTATAAGAGAGAGTCGTTTTTGCCTCATGGACCTCCGTAAGTGAGACTGCTACTTATCTATACCTCTATAAGCGACAGTTGAGCTTTATTTATTTATATTATTTAGGAGGAACAAATGACAAAACAAATTACAAATTTAACATATGCTATTTTATGACTCATTTTTAACTTTTGTGGAACTTCCTACCATTGTTTTTGTATTGTATTCTCGTCAATATTGATCCTATTCTATTTCGTGGAACTAAATAACGTTGTTATTTTATCGCATTCTTTTCGAATGGACACGTGTGCCTGTGTACTGTCCTGTTTTGTCGGATTTACTCAGTTTATCGTTAATCACTTGCGAAGGAACGTTCTGTTCTGCATCATGTCAAAACGGAAAATTAAAATACTGTCATTAAGTGATAAACTTAAAATAGTGAACGCGGTTGTATCCGGAAAATCGCGAAATGAAATTCAGATGGAGGGGGAGATTCAAGGGGAGAAACTCGGGTTAGTGAGAAACCTCTATAAGCGAGAACGAGATTGTGCTCCCTTGAACTCTCGCTTATCCAGGTTTGACTGTATATGTATATGTATCTTACAAAATTAAAATTGTTCACGTATTTGGTGCTTTTTTACTTTTTGTAAATCCGTTTGCCAGTTGGCAAAGGCCTCCTCTAACCTACTCCATTCTGATCTCTCTCTGGCTACTCTACTCCATGTTATGCAACCTACCTGATATCACCGTCCCATCTTTTTTGTTGTCTGCCTCTTTTCCTCTTGCCTTCCTTTGGGTATCAATGTGTAGTTATTTTGCTCCTTGGAGGAAGGAGGAAAAGAAAGAAAGGTAAAGAACGTAAGCAGTAAGGTATTAAAAAAGTCGGAAGTAATACAATGACAATAATAAACGTTTTTTTTTATTGCTTAGATGGGTGGACGAGCTCACAGCCCACTTGGTGTTAAGTGGTTACTGGAGCACATAGACATCTACTACGTAAATGCGCCACCCACCTTGAGATATAAGTTTTAAGGTCTCAGTATAGTTACAACGGCTACCCCACCCTTCGAACCGAAACGCATTACTGCTTCACGGCGGAAATAGGCGGGGTGGTGGTACCTACCCGTGCGGACTCCCAAGAGGTCCTACCACCAGTGATTACGCAAATTATAATTTTGCGAGTTTGATTTTTATTACACGACGTTATTCCTTCACCGTTGAAGTCAATCGTGAACATTTGTTGAGTACGTATTTCATTAGAAAAATTGGTACCCGCCTGCGGGATTCGAACACCGGTGCATCGCTACATACGAATGCACCGGACGTCAAACCTACAAACGTGACATTAAACCGGCGTAGCGGTCGTCGATCATGATAATTTTATTGCAAACGAATATATTAGACGTAGTCTGTGCTAGTGCAACGTGATCTTAATTATAAAACATTATGATAATTGTATTCGATGCTAACTTATCGTGTTTATTTCGAAGTTTGCTTTAACAACGTACCAATAACGAAATGTTGATTGAGCTTTGTGACAATTAATGTGCAAGCTACGCAGTTGTTATGTTAAGACAGCACTTAAATTTTATAGCTTTTAGCAAAAAATTAGTTTCATCAAACGTGTGAGTGTACGTATAGGCATGTGATATAAAAAGCGAAACGTGACCGAAGTTAACTAATCAGATATAAAATTTGTTCAAGAGTTATTACTTCAATTTTTAATTTTATAAAATAACAAAAATCTACGGAAAAGAACCAGCGATAAAAAATTACAGTCCGTAACAAGAATTTAATTTCAATGCAACATTGTCGTGTTCATACTGCATATTATGTTAAAATATTTCCATTTGATCATAGGTATTAACTTAACTTTCGTCATATAATGTTTGTGCTGCGCTAAATGGGTAACCCATGGGCATCATAAATCTAAATGGGTAGCAGTAGCTACCTATAGAGAGATAATGGCTTCAAAAATAATGCCAATCACAGTTTGGCTTCGAAGACTAATTTCATTCTTTATCGAGGCGATTCACGAATCCTAGTTCTATTCCCAATCGAAATTCAGTAGCTAAAAACGTTTGTCGCCCACGAAGAAGGTGACACGTTAAATAATTTAACTTATAAAATACTTTATAAAAGAAAACGGAGAAAACGCTTTTCGGAGCCAAAATAAGACGACTCTCTCTTTCCGTAGGTGTCGCGATGTGCAACATTTATTGCCGGGTACTGTATACGCCGCCATTAAACTTCATCGGCCATTTTGAAATACCAATGATGGGACCTCGTAACTCGACAGACGTCCGAGAATTTCCGTGTTCCGATACAAAACAGAAATATCAGCATAACAATTTAATTAAAATGTTAAAATTTAACTATCGAGACGCGTATAGTGATAAATATTCAAATCGTTTCGTATTTGCATATAAAGAGTCGTTTAAATATTTTATTACATTCAAATGCTATACAATTACTGGTCGTAAAATGTTTTACATTATCAAGAGGGCTTTAGTGTCCGGTTTATGTCATTTCACGTGTTTTCTTATTCTGATATATAGGTGTGTTAAGCTAAATTTTTTTTATATAGGAAATTCAAACTATTTGTACGACAAATTGGGTAGTTCTTTATAAATGTCACAATATTATCGTTACAATGTAAATTTGTGTTTGTTAGTCCGTTCGAGTCTGAACTTTGTACAGCTGTTGAAGTGAGGATTAAGTTTTTTTTTAATAAATATCTTTTTATACGTATGTACCGACGCTCAAGTCTGTTGTTTAAAAAAAAAAACTTTAAGTCATTGAAATTCACAGCGCATTAGAGGTCAGACTTTAATAAAGCAGCGCCCTGAACTTAATAAATTCATGATGAAAATGCATGCACAAAATATATAAAAAAATACAATTTAATATTTCGAACACAAAACTCATTTTTCTCAAGATAAACTAAAACCTACGACGCTCAGTAAGTGTTGAAATATATTAGTGAAAGAATATTAGATAAGGTTATGACATAATTTTCTTTTTATAAATGTTACTATTAATGTAGATTTAGATCGGACTTTTCTGACTTAAAAATGTGTTAAAACCAGTTTTTTAACGATCAATTTATTCTAATCGTGTATTATAACTAATTAAATGAATATTAATTATTTTTTGTAGTAAAATAATTAAATGCACAGACTGAATCATAATTGAATCTTTTATTTACAGACGAGAGAAAAAAATAACTTAAAAAAAAACTCCATCGCAATGAAACAACCGGTTATATTGTATATTAAAATTTTAATTGAGGTGTAGTCGGTCGTTCGGGTTATACGGATTCGGTCACTAAAACTGCAGGTTGTTTAATGAACACTTTATACATTATTTCTCATTAAATAACTAAATCGTAGCGAATTAATAACGCATTTAAAACTGATTTAATTTCAATTCCTTCATTTCAAATTCAAATTTGAAATTATATTTTAATATTTTTTCAATAAACTATATTTTTCTCAATATTTCGTCATCATTTATTCTGCCTGTATGAAACATGAACCTTTCATCACCCGCTCAATGATGATTCTCCTGACCACAAATACATAGCATTGCTCAAACCGCGGACCCCAAACACACCGAGTTAGTTCACAGGGATGTCGAGCGCAATGCTTCCCAGCCATTTTGAACGCGTTACCAAATGCTCCTCAAAAGAGGTCGCCCTGATAGTATCTCGTCACGAATTAGGCACAGTAACTCCATTCCCGCCATTAAAATCTTTGGTCAGATCATACCGTGGGCTTCGAAGGCAAATTACTCAGGCGTCATTCTTGACAGGCGGATGACATTCGGTCCCCACATTAAGTCAGTTCGCGATCGAGTCGCGTTTCGCTACTTTATCGGCTCTACCCTATGATCTGCAAGCGAAGTAAATTGTTCCTCCATGTGGGTGACTCACATGTATTTATTTATTTTATAATATTTTATTATAATTACACTACACAACAACACATACATACTTTATTTTATTTCAACACATTCATTTATCACACAATCATACAAAACCTTATTTACACTAAACAAAATAAAATTCACAAGCAAAGTCGGGCGATAACGGCAGTATAGCGTGCAATGAGGAAGCACTTGGAACGCAACAGGAAAGACAAAGACAGCAAATTCAGGCTTATTTTAGTAGAGTCCAGGATTCACAGACTGGCCCGTTATTACAAAACTAAGAGTGTGCTTCCTCCTAACTGGAAATATGAGTCTAGCACTGCTTCAGCTCTTGTGGCTTAAGTTTTAATAAATAATTAAAAAAAAAAAAAAAAAAAAAAAAAAAAAAACATGTGAGTCACCCACACTCCATAATAAGGTGACACTCTACAAAACTTGCATACGTTCCATCATGGCCTATGCAAGTCTAGTGTTCGCTCACGCGTCTCGTACACACATTAACTCTCTCCAGGTCATCCAATCTAGCCGTCGGAGCATCGTGGTATGTGAGGAATGTAGATCATCACGATGACTTAAATCTAGAACCGATACGTAAGTATCTTAGAGAAGCCACAGAACTTTACTTTGAAAAAGCAGCGTGGCACGATAGGGTTCTTATAATGGACAAAGTAAAGAAGTCGTTCCCAAAACATGTTTTGTCCACACTTTGATCCACACGTTGATCCACTCTCGGTGCTTTTAGGCTCTTCAAGCACCGGTCACCATCCTCGTCCAATTTGACCACTGCGACGAGGAGCTCGACGTGCGAATTAGCCCATAGACACAACCCACGGAGTTTCTCGCCGAATCTTCTCATCGGGTCGCGATTCCCGTCCGGTGGTAGATTATGCGAAGCACTGCTCTTGCTAGGGCTAGTGTCAGTAAATTCCCTCAGGTTATCCCCGCGAGATCACTTACCCGTCTGGGCGTAACTGGAGAGTTATTTTAATACAGTAAGCTCGGTTGTTACAAATTTTGGTCGTTTTCTTGAATATCGGTATGAAATTATTCACGAGAATTAGCTAAGTCGGCCATAATACCGAAATATACCGAAACCGACATGTACTTATATCTTAATTTGTAGCGTGCGTGTAATGTATAAAATAGATATGAATTGCCTAATTATGTCTCTAAAATAAACATAGACTGTTTTCTAAATTCAATCAATTTATATAACAAATTCATGCTTTCATGTAAATTTTCAGTGCCTTTCAAATTATATAAATTTATGAATTATGTATTTGTAATTCCATTAATAGTAAAAAAATCCATGATCCAAATCCATAAAATGTTTAAATTTTCTCAGGTACTCAAAATCATAGTGATCGTACAACCATATTTCTCTAGAGATATCAAGAGAAACAAAATTATTAAACAACTAATCCCAGAAAATATTTATGCATTTTTTTATGTGCATTTGCAATAAATAAATCGACTGTTTTAGAAACTTTTGGTCAAAATATAAAAACGATATTTTAAATTTAATGACATTATTAATTCTAGACTAGAATTCGTATAGAATTTGTAGTGGAATTCGCTTCGGCCACATATAAAATATGTGTGTGTGCGTGTAAAATATGTGGTATTCGTAAGACGATGTCATAATACGTCTGCATTTTCTTGTTTATCGACTTCTTAAATTTGAATGTATTTATAGTGAATGCTTCTATCGAATATCAGTAAAACTTGAGAACTTATTTAAATTAGACTCCTCTGTTTAAAATAGACAAGTTTCTTTCAAAAACGAATGAGTTATTCAAAGGCGCCAGTATCTACTTATATCTATATATTAATGCGTGAAGCAAAAACTTTGTAACCCGTTTTGCGAAAATTACGCGGACGGAGGAAAATGATCCTTCTTCAAACGAGGCTTGTGGAGAGTATTAAGCGGTAGGCAACGGCTTGGCTCTGCCCCTGGCACTGCTGAAGTCCATGGGCGACGGTAACCACTCACCATCAGGTGGGCCGTATGCTCGTCTGCCTACAAGGGCAATAAAAAAAAATGAAATTTCCCACGCTTAGATAATATAGCACGCAATATAGAGAAGGAGTGCAGAATGCTATTTTTTTTAAATTATGCATAAAATTAAATGTTATATCAATTAAAAAAAACATTACACACACTACCATGTATTTGACACAACACGCATAAGTTATTTATTCTTTGTTTATCGTCAAACTTTTGTTATTGTTTAAATTCTGTGGTCAAATTGAGAATAGATTAATATTGTTTGTCTTTAATATTATTTGTTTATAGTGTAACCTTGGCGAAATCTGTGTTTATAGAAGTATAATAGTCTTTGACAATAGAACCATAACGTTCAAAGTTATAATTTCAATTATGGTCGAATTTTGACTACTGGGCGACCACTAGTTTTTGTATAAACGTTAAAATAATTTATCTATATATATAAAGGCGGATTGCTGTTCGTTAGTCTCGCTAAAACTCGAGAACGGCTGGACCGATTTGGACAATTTTGGTCTGGAATTATTTGTGGAAGTTCAGAGAAGGTTTAAAAGGTAGATAAATATGAAAAAGTTTATACAAAAGTTTAGGTCTTTATTTATCGATTGAGGCACTACGAAGTTTGCCGGGTCAGCTAGTATAAGATAAATAATGCTCCCTCGATGTCATTAGTTTGAAGTTTAAACTAAAAATAATTAAACAATCTGAAAGTGAGATAATAAAATTGAAATTTTAGTTTCAAGTCTCAACATGGACGGCATGGTTTATGATGTGATGCCATTTAAAACTAATTGGGACGGGAGTTCATCGGTCATGAGAAAAAAAAAAAAGTTAATTTGCATATTTCGTTGCACTTAAAGCGAAATGTTTTCGGTATTCCATAATGATCTACAACATCAGAACTTGTTGTAATTTATGTTCGCAGTAATAAAGTCAGAAGTGAAATAAATAAAAAAAAACCTGCGCATTAAGACACCTTTAAAATAAAATTTTCTTAAATATTTTTGTTTTAGCTTCAGTTTTGGAAATTTCAATCCCATATTATTATAAATATGGAATATAATTAAAATATTATTAAAGGAAAACAATAAGGGTAACGCAATTATCTCTATTTTGTCTCGTAGCGATAAGCTGATGAACCACGGGTCGCCCGTTTGAAGCAATAAGTCATCCCTGTTTTAATTATAACTACGCAGTTAATATATTTTTATTATTTATTTAGATTTATTTAAAATCTTATTAATTACACAATATTTTTTAAACAAGATATTAAAATTACAATTTTTAAAAATACACTATATAAAAATAGATTGCGGCTGATAGCGGTGCTTACGACACAAGCCACCAGTGGTTTGGACTCCAGAGTATTATTATTATTATTATTATTTTCTATTGCCCGTGGAGGCAGACAATCATACGGTCCACCTGATGATGAGCGGTTACCGTCGCCCATGGACTTCAGCAATGCCAGAGGCAGAGCCAAGCCGCTGCCTACAGTATATTGCAACATGTACTTTGTGGCGACCAATTGGCGCAGTCGCAACGCTATATTAATGCTATTAACAATATTAATGCGCCATATTAATGAACACCGTTCTTCACATATGAGACCGTCAGTGCAAAATTGGCCTAACCCACAATTTTTCATATTCGCGCTTATATATTGCAATGTATTTGAAACATGATAAATTTTGATGCAAAACCGGCCTGTCCCTAGTCTCACCCATAGAGAACACAGATGGCTGTAAACATTATTTTTACGCGTATTGTTTTTGCCTACGAAGCAGTGTAAAAGTAAATTCCGACCTCATTATCTCCATTTTTCTTCTCCATCGCTCCCTCATTGCTGAGGATCGTGCTTCCGTTTCAGCTTGTCAACTGCCAGCCTCCATCGGTTCCGGTCAGTTGCCTGGTGTAGTGCAGCGCTAAGTGGTCCGCTGGTTTGCTCGGAGATCTGGTCGGACCAACGTTTGGGGCTCCGGCCTCTAGGACGTATTATATACTAACTATGATAAGCTTAGGACACTTTTGCGCTGACTGCCTCATATATGGGTTCCACTTCCTATCTATATCTGTCGCCGGAGTAGTAATTTGGAGGGTGAGACCGCTCTTGGAGACTTACTATTTGAGATCTCCACGTCATGCTTTCAATGTTATGTGAACACGCGCTCTATTTAACACTAGACTGGCCGTGAGAAGTACTATCTATGTACTAATGTTGGTTTTTCGAATAAAAAAGCCTAGATTTGTGAAATTATTGTTCTATGAGATTGTTTAAAAATGTTTTCATAAAATTATCGTAAATATTAAAATTATCAAATCACAATTATCTAGCTTCTAAGTCGAATCGATAAAAATTAAAACGAAGATAGTAAGTAGTGTGTGTTTTTTCCAAAGAGAATCTTCAACATTACCTCAAAAAAGGTACTGTCAGTTTTTTTTTAAATTTGCTTTTCAAATATTACAGAGCACTTCTAGTCCAGCGATCTTAATACATACGTAGGCAGCGGCTGGCTCTGCCCCTGGCATTGCTGAAGTCCATGGGCGACGGTAACCACTCACCATCAGGTGGGCCGTATGCTCGTCTGCCTACAAGGACAATAAAAAAAATTACTTTTAACTCAGCGACGCACTAACATGGTTTCTACAAATACGCGACACCCCTACATAGTTACATTCAATAAATATATATGTAGTTGAATTGAAGTTGGATCTAGCACATTCATTCAATTATACATAAATAATCTAATAAATGTAGTAGTAAAGATAAGAACTAGTAAACAGTTGTATGTGTATTCAGCCCATAGGGTACAAGAGTGATACAAATCTCTGGGGTCACCTTAGATAAAAATATTTTGTTTTGGAAAGTATTATTTAAATGAACATAAAAGTAATCAAATTTGAATCCTAATTAAATCTCGTTAAGGTTATTGTTGCTTTGTTTGTCAATTCAATCAGTCAAGTCAATACAAGTCATTGCTCTCGAAATTGTTTGATAATGTTCTACAAGTTAATTTATCAGATACCGTTGAAACTTCAGTGTGCGGCACTTTTTTTTTTTTTTTTTTTCTGACGTGGATGGACGAGCTCATAGCCCACCTGGCGTTAAGTGGTTACTGGAGCCCATAGACATCTACAACGTAAATGCGCCACCCACCGTGAGATAAGTTCTAAGGTCTCAGTATAGTTACAACGGCTGCCCCACCCTTCAAACCGAAACGCATTACTGCTTCACGGCTGAAATAGGCAGGGTGTTGGTGCCTACCGGTGCGGACTCACAAGATGTCCTACCACCAGTGATAATCGACATGATGAATGAAATAAGCACTTAACAATACACGCAAGCAACATACAATAATTAGTCTGTTTTCTTGTGATATTCGTATTGAATACAAACTGAGTGAATTGCTAATGAATGCGAGTTCTTAATTGTCATCGAGTCGTGACCCTCGTATAGAAATCCGTATCAAAACCGTGATCGTGTTAAATTTTATAGCAGTCTTCCATGAAAAAGTACGTTTTAGAAATTTTGCGAAAAAAGCTTTGCCATATTCGATGACATTAATATAAAAAGGCCTCACTACTTCATGCTAAATATGCAAAATTTCAACATCAAACATGAAAACGCTGCACACATGCAATTAGTTGCACGCAAATCGCGCTCAGATATTTTATTCACATTTCGTGTAAAAGTTATGTCGAAGTTTGAATTTGCGGTTTTTTTTTAAACTGGCCTGTCAGTTTGCTACCATGGGCTACTTCTTTGCTAAAAGTTTGAATTGATGGTCTAAGAAATATATTGCAGACAAAATAAATGGATCATGTGCTCGTCGCAAACACAGTGGAGGCTTTTGTAGTCGCAATGAACTTTCACAATGAAAATTCAATCTTATTGTGAAGTGTATACAAATAATAATAAAAACGCCTAATCTAAAATCTTAATCAAATTCAAATGCGATGATTATTTCTATTTATTTAGCCCAATAGTTGAAAAGATAAACAAAGAGGGTAGATTTGCAGTATGGCTTATTGCTTAAAAGTAAATATTGTCTCACTGTGCACTTCAATAAAAAGGTCTTCTGAAATTTTCTGTAGTATAAAAGAAATTAAATCGCATAGCCGTCAGATGAAACTAAAAAAAAAGTGTGTGTGTCCGCTCCGACGCACGACTGGAGTTTACTGGATATAATAATGAGAGAAACGCGCGATCAGTACGAGGCTTTGTGGCGGACTGCCGGCGCAGCAGCCCGGCGCGCATTTCGTGTGACATGCGCAATCAGGCGCATAACGCATTTCGTGTGACATGCTAGTACGATTTTGGTCCCCATAATTTTCATACCCCGGGCCTATATATGTAAATCGATTCTAAAGGAGTAAACTCCAAAAATGTGTGTGTCCGCTCCGACGCACGACTGGAGTTTACTGGATATAAAAAATTAAACGAAACAATACGAGAAATAGTTCTATATTACGACAACACGATACACTACAGATTATTAACAAATTAACGAGACACAAAACAAACGACTAACAAATATATGAAAATACAATAATGAGAGAAACGCGCGATCAGTACGAGGCTTTGTGGCGGACTGCCGGCGCAGCAGCCCGGCGCGCATTTCGTGTGACATGCGCAATCAGGCGCATAACGCATTTCGTGTGACATGCTAGTACGATTTTGGTCCCCATAATTTTCATACCCCGGGCCTATATATGTAAATCGATTCTAAAGGAGTAAACTCCAATAAATATAAAAACTTTGCTATCGACAGCAAAGTATTGCATCATAGTTTATTTATTTATTTTTATTTATAACTTCTTATACTAGAAAGTATAAAGGCGGACTTAATGCCATAGGCATTCTCTAACATTCTACCTTAGGGGAGTGCAGAGATGAAGCTTGGTAGGTGTAGTGTGAAGGGGATATTACTTAAACATATATTATGTGTATATATAACATACATAATACATAGTACTTAAATAAATACATATACATAAATATATAGATATATATAAATATATACATATAAAAACATATATAAACAAATATTATCAATTAGATTTCTCACTCGTTACTTCTCAAAGTGTGACTTACTGATACTTGTGAAAAACAATATTTTTGTACAGCTGTTTCATCATTAACTTCACATGTAATCAATATCCCAAATTTCGACAACATAAAATATCTTGACAGCACAGCCTTAACCTTATAAAATTTTCAACACAATTAGTTCTAAGTCGCCGTTTTTAGGCTAAGATTGTTTAAACAATTCATCCTAAAGTTACACACAGTCAAGAAGAGCAAAACTCCAAGAATAAGACAAAAAACTACACAATAATAATATGAACGAACGATATTTGCATAAAGTCGAATAGAACCACACAGCTCCGATTCCGAATTATCTTATTCCTACTAATTTCAATTTTAATTCTATATATAAATTTATAATATTTAAGTTCAGTTTCGGTTTGAAGGGTGGGGCAGCCGTTGTAACTATACTTGAGACCTTAGAACTTATATCTAAAGGTGGGTGGCGCATTTGCGTCGTGGATGTCTATGGGCTCCAGTAACCACTTAACACCGGGTGGGCTGTGAGCTCGTCCACCCATCTAAGCAATAAAAAAAAAGAAGTTTTATGAAAGAAATTTCCACCTGTTTCCATTTGACTCTGACTCTTGGAGTTAACCGTACAATAATTACCTTTTACGACTTTAGAAGTGCAATTATCACGAACTGCTGACAAAGCTAATAACCTAGTCGTTTTGGAATTACATTCAGTTATTTGAAAAGGGAACAGACAAATATAAGAATTATAATTTTTTTCCATGTCACTTTGGAATTCATAACAAGATTTCTTAACATAATTAAATTTACTTTTACGGTTTAATCTCGCGTTCTTGCATACTTTACGACTTTAGAAGCGCAATTATCACGAACTGCTTACAAAGCTAGTAAACCTAGTCGTTTTGGAATTACATTCAGTCTATTCTAAGGCAGTTAGACACCAGAAAAAGGCTCTCTTCCATCTGCCGGGAACATGTTATGAGCTTCTTCCGACACATCATGCGGTCTCCCAGACATGAATTAGAGAAGCGGGTCGCATAGAGGGCAAGCGCGCCGTGGGCAAAACACCAGCCAGATGGTCAGATCTAGCAAGACAAGCACTTGGTGGTAGTCTGTACCATGCAGTCCGTGCCACCCATGATTGGGCACATTGGAAGTACGTCGCATGTGGTCGCGATCCTCAGTAGTGAGGGAACGATATAGAAGAAGATTTGAAAAGGGAACAAACGAACGAAAATATAGAAATTCACATATTTTTTTTCCATTTGACTTTGGAATTCATAACAAGGTTTCTGAACATAATTAAATCTACTTTTACAGTTTAATCTCGCGTTCTTGAATACTTTACGACTTTAGAAGCGCAATTATCACGAACTGCTGACAAAGCTAGTAACCTAGTCGTTTTGGAATTAAATTCAGTTATTTGAAAATGGAATAGACAAATATAGGAATTCTTATTTTTTTATTTCATTTGACTTTGGAATTCATAACAAAATTTCTGAACATAATTAAAGTTACTTTTACGGTTTAATCTCGCGTACTTGAATACTTTACAGTTTTCACGACCGCGAAACACGAGATTAAATTGTAAAAGCAGTATTAATTATGTCTGCAAAACGAGGTAACTGAATAAACTACTAAAATTTCTCAACTTTTGAAACGACCATCCTAATTTGGTTTTTTGTGTACGAAGTTAAAAGGTTTCTTTGTTTGTTATAATAAGTTAACTAACATCATAATATGGCATTAATAATTTTAAACATTCGCTACTATCTATATTCTAAACACTATTATTATTAGCCGAAATATCGAGAACTTATTAGAATAAAAAAATGTGCTGAGGATCCGTTAAGATAATTGTGCTTATATTGATTTTATTTTATTTTTCTAAATAAAAAAAAGCCGTAATGGAAATTCTGAGAAGAATCTTTCCTTCATCTATCACTATTTAAACGCGAGTCACGTAGTTACCATGAAATGAACTGTAAGTTACATGTGGGACAATGATCGTAAATTCAAACGGAAAATTTAGCTTTCTTAAAGACATCAATATGTTATAAGTGTCAATAAAGGGAATATTTTCCCCTTCTAATGCTCGTAATGAATTGCAGTGTATTCTGGAGGCTATTATGAGCCGAATGATCAAGTCACCATCCTGGCTGCTCCTGCCGCCAAGCTCACATGCATTTCGGTTTTAATTGATGGAAAGAAAGAAAGAAACAAAGAAATCATTTATTCGCTAAGCATAGTGAAAATGAGTTATTACATAAGTTAAAAGCAGCGTGTATGCTTTCTTATTACTTGACATGAGAGTTTTAGTGCAGTGCAAGATACTAAGATATTATATTATGATATTATATAAATTACCATTCATTCATCCATAATTCAACTAATAATTTAAAAATCTACTTATTTTCAATGTCGTCCCACCTAAGAAAATTATTTATGTGATAATAATTTTCACTAATAAGATTATCTTTTAGTTTTTTCTTAAAATGAAAATCGTCTAGGTCTTTCGGACCTCCCATAGTGCGGCATTCAGGTTATCATGAATGTACATGGGCTCCGTTAGCTACTCACTTGATGCACTACGTGATCGTTTATCGATTTAGATAAGAAACCAAAAAAATTAAAGCTAAAGTAAATCGACTAAGTTTATTATGAGTCATTATTAAATGAAACCTTCAAAGCGGCGATCTTTGCCTGAAATTAAAGTAAGCAGAACTTACAAAGACCGTGCGTGTATAGTTAATTTAATTAACATTAGACCTTTTTAAACCTTCGTGGAATTAAAACGTTTTAATGCCGTTATTAAGCTATAAGACAATTATTTTTTTTCTCTTTTGCAAGTCAATAAAACAGCTAACGGCATTGTATAATAAAATCGATAACTTTTTAATTATCGATCAATTTGACCGAATGCGGGTGGAATAGAAAACTTTAGGTAGGTTTAGTGTTAGCAATATCAACTTACGTGCTAAGGTTTTTGTACGATAAAATGTGTTTATCAAATACAGGCTTTGTATATTGAACTGTCTTCGTCCATAAAACATACAATATATTATCAGTAATCTTATTTAAAAGTATGTCAAATCAAACGAAAAAGCAATCTAAATTTATCTGCGTTAAAAGTTTTCAAGCTGTCTTGTCTTGAAAGGCACATTAATTTTTTTGTTGCAGTACATTATCTTAATCGGCCGGTGTTATCGCGTTTAAGCGGGAATAACGGCGTTTTTAAAGTTTTTTTTTTGTATATAGCAATCTTATCATCAAGTTTCCGATATACGTCGTACGACTTATAGTACGAGTATCTTGTATCTAAATTCATTAACGATAAATCGATAAACATTTGATTTAGTCTCACATCGGCACAGATAATCGTTGATGTAGTCGCGAACCGGAGGTACCCCGGAATCGATATTATTATTATTGTAGTCGTATGTTGGCAACACTGACGCTGCGTTTTGTTTTGCAGGTAAGAACGAACTGGTCGGGCAGGTGAGCGTTTTATTCTCTTTGCGGTGCCCGACGACGACATGTGTGAACTTTATTACGGCCGCTTTTATTGTCTAAAGGCTGGCGATCGGGCGGCTTGCCTCGATATCCGATACCCAAATTTGGTGTCAGCGGCTCATTAATTTAACATATACGAGACACGTTATCTTATTACAGCGAGCGTTACGTGCTGCGATAATCGCGAAGACGCCGCGGCTCCGTCCGAAAAGTACAATTCGTCTTCTCGCATTAAAACTGTATAATCACAAAACTTACTAATTTTACAGGAGAGTGTTTTAAAGGTTTAACATGTAATAATATTTTTAATATTAATCATTTTTGGAATATTTGCAACATTTGAATTTATTAATTATTTTTGTACCAGTTAAATTATCTCTTTTAAAGTAGGATAAAATTATGTATTAATTTTGTTAATAGTAGTCAAAACATAGGAAAACTAAAAAACAAACCTTTTTATTTTTTATTGCTTAGATTGGTGGACGAGCTCACAGCCCACCTGGTGTTAAGTGGTTGCTGGAGCCCATAGAGATCTACAACGTAAATGCGCCACCCACCTTGAGATATAAGTTCTAAGGTCTCAAGTAGAGTTACAACGGCTGCCCCGTTGAAGGGTTCAAACCGAAACGCATTACTGCTTCACGGCAGAAAATAGGCGGGGTGGTACCTGCGCGGACTCTCAACGCGGTCCTCCACTCAAGAGGTCCTACCACCAGTAAACTAAAACTAAACTACGCTCTTTTGACGGTATCTATGAGAAAAATACTGGTGATACCAAATATTTCCGCATATTAACTCAATTTCGAATATTTTTTGGAAATTGTACACTTTTAATGCGAAAAGACGAATTGTGTGTAATTCACACGTTTTATGTAGTAACATAGTCATTATTTACGTAAGTTGTTATCGCAAAGCAAACTGAACTGACACGTTCGGCCAGTGACTGCGGTGCGGTGGCGTGGCGGTTATTATCGAAAATTGTGATCTGAGGTTTCTATACTATAATTATTATAATATTATAAAGAGGAAAGATTTGTTTGTTTGTTTGTTTCGAATAGGCTCCGAAACTACTGGACCGATTTGAAAAATTCTTTTTCCATTAGAAGCCGACATTCTCCCTGATGAACATAGGCTACTTTTTTTTATTTTTTTTTATTTTTTTTTTTTGGTTTCATGTGTGTTTTAATGTTTCCGAAGCGAAGCGAGGGCGGGTCGCTAGTAATAAATAAATAAAAAGTACTTCGCTCATTGTTTGCGAGGCAACGAGGCGTGTGAATATGGTGTATCACTCAGCGTACGTTGTCATTGTTATTTATTAGCATTTAATGACAAATTCGAACGTATCTATCTACATATGTATTAATACGTGAAGCAAAAACTTTGTACCCCTTTTTACGAAAATTTGCGCGGACGGAGGAGTATGAAATTTCTCACACTTTTTTTTAATTTTTTATTATTGCTTAGATGGATGGACGAGCTCACAGCCCACCTGGTGTTAAGTGGTTACTGGAGCCCATAGACATCTACAACGTAAATGCGCCACCCACCTCGAGATATAAGTTCTAAGATCTCAGTATAGTTATAACGGCTACCCCACCCTTCGAACCGAAACGCATTACTGCTTCACGGCGGAAATAGGCGGGGTGGTGGTACCTACCCGTGTGGACTCCCAAGAGGTCCTACCACCACTTATAGAGAATATAGAGAAGGAGTGCACAATGCTAATATTTTTTTTAAATAATGCATAAAAGATACTTTAAATCAATAAAGAAAACATTACGCACACTGCCATGTATTTGACACAACACTTATATAAAAATATGCTCTTTGTTTACTGTCAATTGGGAAACTTTTGTTATTGTTTAAAGTCTGTAGTTGAATTGAAAATAGATTAATATGGTTTGTCTTTAATATTATTGATCTATAGTGTAGTTTTGGCGAATACTGTGATTATATTATCGAATTATAATAGTGTTTGATAATAGAACCATAATAATGTTTAAACTTATCATTTCAATTAACTATAGTCGAATTTCAACTACTGCGGGGCCACTTAGTATACTTTTTGCTAATGTTTTGACAGTTTAAATGGAGGTAGGGCATATTGTAAGCCAGTACCAGTAACTATCCTGCCCATTGCTGTCATTTCAACAGTAATTTTTTTTTGTTGCTTAGTTTGGTGGACGAGTTCACGGCCAACCTGATGTTAAGTGGTTACCGGAGCCCAAAGACATCTACAACGCAAATGCCGCAACCTACCTTGCGAACGCAAGGAGTAATTACGCAAATTATAATTTTGCGGGTTTGATTTTTATTACACGATATTATTCCTTCACCATGGAAGTCAATCGTGTCGCCTTGATGGATGGGACAGCCGTTTCTCAATATAATTGAGACTTTAATTTCATGCCGTAGGATTAGGATCAGGACCACTTAACACCAAGTGGGTCGTGAGCTCTATTAAACATCTAACGCAACATAAGCAATAAGTAAAAGTACTGTTCTGGCTTACAAGCATTGATTCAATGCATTACTAACGCCATCTATGCAATAAAATTGGCAATTCGTTCTTTACTAAGAAACCATACATAAATGAATTAATCTTCTCAGGAGTCGCGTTTCCGATCCGGTGGTAGATTCTGCGAAGCACTGCTCTTGCTAGGGTCAGTGTTAGCATCACTCCGGTTTGAGCCCCGTGAGCTCACCTACTAGTTAAGGTTACGCTGAAATAGCCTCTCCAGGCTATCAGCTTAGGTAAAAAAAAAGATAACGCGGGCTTCGTATAGTACATGCAAACGTACACCCCTTCCTAATTCCTGGATGATACTGTAGTAAATATTTGTATATACCGTACGATACGTATCTACCGGGTTGTTTTTACCAATCTCATATCGTAAGCCGACCACATTTTACGAGGAAAAAGGAATAAAATAAAACAAACATGCATCGAGTAATTCTTTAATTGGCTTAACAAATACAAAGTGCCGATTTAAAGTTAGTTTTTCAATTCAAGCTGCGTTTTATTTTATACGTAATTTTTGTGGAAATATAAGATATGGAACAAATTTAAAAATGCTTAAAACTTATTCTTAAAAAAATCTCCCCACATTTCCTCTTTTAGTCACATAAATATTATTTAATGTCCGTCCGCTGAAAGAAAGCGTATGCGTTATTTTGAAACAAGTTTGAATTTACGATTAAATTGTTTTAATAAATACAAACAATATTTAATTTATTCTCAATTTATCTTTTCGGACCACTTTGATGTTCCTTTGGACAAATTTACTTACAATAAAATCACAAATACAAAATATATTAATAAATAAGCAATCTAGATCTATCAAGAACAACTCAAACAATGAATCTAAAACTAACTAACTAACTAACAATACGAATCATAATAATAATTTAATAACTAAAATATATTATTAAAAGGAGTCCCTTTAGGCAAGGCTCCGAAGATACTGGCATAAGATATTGTTTTAATTGTTTTTTTATAAAGTGTAGGTTATAACTTTCGCGGTAAATATTATATGTTATATCGGTCGCATGCTTTTGTCATCGGACAATAAGCAACCAACTCAATTCAATTCTAAACAACGAGGAAGTCTTTAAACAATAATTTCCATTGTTATGTTCTTAACGTTTGCATTTCTCAGAAATTCATTGCGCAATCTGATTGTAACTAAATATAAACATAAAATAATCAATTATTTTGTGACCTCACTGGCATTTATTAGTAATCAATCGTTTTAAAATATATACAAAAATAACAGTTATTCATATAACTAAATGTGCAATTTGATATTTAGCATTTATTTAAAAATAACACTAATATTTTTATGCAAATCAACAACTTCGTTAAGAAATTGGCATTCGATTCATAAAATGTTTATTGAATGAAACATATTTTCGGAATCGATTTTCACATAAATAAATATTCATAGACCGGTTTAATATGATAACTAATACATAAGTCGTTGAATGCAGCACAAATAAAATATTTTTAGGCGAGTTAAAAAGACGATATTTAGCTGTATAAAATTTCATAATGAAATCACTTATTTATAATGTACAGTCTCTTTGTCTCGCTAAACGACCGTACATCGGTGCCCATTCAGCCGTACACAGACTCGCATTAACCAGACATTAGGCTTGACATATACGTTAACATCAATAACAATAACGCTACATCGTAGCGAATCGTTATTTATTACTTGTATTTCGAAATAACAGTTATGGACTTTAGTGATGTGCTCGTTTATCGCGTATGTTCTTTGACATATCTCATCTGTTCAAAGTGCAGGCCTATTTATAGTTAAACTAGCGCCCTCGTTTCACTTCGGAAACTGTAATTTATTAATGATTTCTCCACTATTTAATGGATGTTATTATACATATAAACCTTCCTCTTCAAACACTCTATCTATTAAAAAAAACCGCATCAAAATCCGTTGTGTAGTTTTAAAGATTTAAGCATACATAGGGACAGATATAGGGACAAAGAAAGCGACTTTGCTTTATACTATGTAGTGATATTACGGTGATATTACGCGAACGGTGTTTATATCAAAATTGTCCTTTTTGTATACCCACAATAATTTTATTGTCTTTTTTCTCCTTTATTATGTTAATTCTGATAAAATAAGCCCACTGAGTTTCTCGCCGGACCTTCTCAGTGGGTCGCGTTTCCGATCCGGTGGTAGATTCTGCGAAGCACTGCTCTTGCTAGGGTCAGTGTTGGCAACACTCCCGGTTTGAGACCCGTAAGCTCACCTACACGTCAAGGAGAAGCTAAAATAGCCTCTCGAGGCATAGGTACGGAAAAATAATAATAACATAAAATAAAATAAAACGAATTATTTTATTTTATAACAACAGATGCCATGTATCGACTATCTTTAAAAGATTTTATTTTATTAATATAAGTTCAATATATTTTAATTTTATCTCGTTAATTAACAAAAAGTCAAATCAAAATAAATTAACATAACCCACACAGTAGAACAGATCTTCCAACGCGCTTGAAGGAGGCACAGTCCCCAAGATACTGGCTACGTTGCCTCGTTGGACAGCCAGACTCACTCTCTGTGCAAAGTACCAGCCAGCCTTAGCATCATGTGTAACCTCCTTCAAGCGTTTGGAGATTTCTGTTAAAAATTTATTTGCTTCAGGGCCCCAAGGGCCCATCGTCTCAACTGCGAGTTCAATATATTTACATATTTATGATTATTAATTAAGTACTGAAGTTTTAATGAAAATAAATTCTCTCGTATTTTTTTTTGTATACTCTACAATGAAAAACATGATAAAGTTTAAATTTAATTGAACATTAACATCTGCACTAAGTTTAGACATTCAATAACGCAACACGACCGTTGTAACTTTTTTTAGTTGTACAAAACGTTTTTCTCCCCCTAAATAAAGTGCACCGTGTTTATTTTCGCTACGAGCAATAAAGGATGCACGTAATAGTAGTTGAACACGAGACCAAAATAAAAAGCGACTCTGTTCCGTTAGCGTTAGCTATTTGCATCACGGTTCGTCCAGGAAATGCTCCTAACCCACAAAACAGCTTTAAATATAATGGCGGCATGCACTCAAAATAACGAGGCATTTTCTTTTTGCTTTTAAATATGTTATATTGCAGTTACGTTTTCAGTGATTGAATCTTATACTAAAGAGCAGAGAATACGTCGACGTACTGTGATTCGTTCGTGGGAGAACTTTCAANAGCTATTTGCATCACGGTTCGTCCAGGAAATGCTCCTAACCCACAAAACAGCTTTAAATATAATGGCGGCATGCACTCAAAATAACGAGGCATTTTCTTTTTGCTTTTAAATATGTTATATTGCAGTTACGTTTTCAGTGATTGAATCTTATACTAAAGAGCAGAGAATACGTCGACGTACTGTGATTCGTTCGTGGGAGAACTTTCAACACCAAGAGGAGAGCAAGGTTAAAAATAAAGTCACAAATAAAAACTACCATAACTACTTGATAAATTAATGACTTTCATTTAGAACTATTTAACACGTAACTTTTGCGTTTATACAATCAAAATAGCCTAAGAATCTATAGAGATCGTTCTTGAGTTATATTTGTGTTTGAAGCGAATTATGTCACGATTTTGTCTCGTTCATAGCTACGTTATCTCACCTACTCGACCCGAATTATCGACCTTGAATATTCTAGAACGGTTTTCACATATTCTCGTTTAACTTCTCAAGTCAGGTAGAATTTCGGGCAACATTGTTAATGTCATCGACAAAAAATTCGTTTCCAACATTTTTACGATCGCCCGAGGGCTTTTACGGGTATCGCGGGCTTTTAAGGCAGACTTTATCTAATGATAAATAAGCTATGTCCATTCTCTATGCGATTTCGGTGTCCGGTGCGTGGTCAGAAGGCAATAAATTTCCCTGAGCTGTAAAAATCAATTTGAATTTCTCATCCGTGTTATCAGATTCGCTTCCCCGTGTTGTCAGGTAAGTCAAGTCTGACTCACGAGTGTACGGACACCAGGTGAGCTAACACGGTAAAAAGTTTATTCATTTTGTAGCAGCACACTTAGTTTCGGCTCGCTAACGTGGAATATGTACTAGGAGTTTTTTTTATTCCGAAATTATCTTCATACTATAAACTTTTCCCTGTTTGTTTCCTTTTAATTAGCAGTCGGTTAATTATAGTTTTGATGTTGTTTCAGTACTTTATTTTATAAATTTATGATAAGCTATTGTTTACGTTACGCCAATGCCGTATTTTGAATTATTTAAAGTTATTTTGTACGTAATGTTGCTCTAATGATGAGATCTAATAATTAATATAATATAATCTATAAATAATATAATCTCTTGATGAGACGAAATGAAAATGAGGTTGTTAAGAGAGTGTTAACTATGAATGTGGAAGGATTTAGAGGAAGAGGTAGACCTAACAAGAAATGGATGGATTGTGTGAAAGACGATATGGGTAGGAGGGGAGTGAGTGAAGAAATTGTATATGATAGAAGAGTATGGAAGGAGAAAACATGTTGCGCCGACCCCAGGTGACTTTTTTTTTTAATTTTTTTTTATTGCCCTTGTAGGCAGACGAGCATACGGCCCACCTGATGGTGAGTGGTTACCGTCGCCCATGGACTTCAGCAATGACTGGGAGAAAGGCAGGATAATGATGATTTTGTACGTAATGTCGGTTGCTTATTGACCGGTGATTGCTAGTGACCGTGTCCTTTAAGTGCTGACTTCCTCCCGGGTGAATCATTAACGTCCCATTGCTATTTATTGCAATAACCGTTCCCGGCAATGTGGGAAGATGGTTAGTAAATTATTTAACGAAGCATTTAACATTTATTTTTATACATTCTAGATTTTCGATTTGTATATTTTAAGCTACTGTTGGTTAAGTTATTAGTGAAGTTTCGTTCTTAATTGCTCTCCAGTTTATAGTTTAGAAATCGAGGCTTAAAGAAACAAAAGGAGTATGTATAAACTTTGTGTTAGTTTGCAGAGAAGATCCGAGCTTATGGCTGCGATTTCGTGAAAGCGTTTATAAGTTGCAGTTTTAGGTTGCGGCTTGGCTCTGCCCTTGGCTTGCTAAAGTCCATGGGCGACGGTAACCACTCACCATCAGGTGGGCCGCATGCTCGTTTGCCTACAAAGGCAATAAAAAAAAAAAACGAGCTCTCAATCTACCTGGTTGAATCGATTACCGGAACCAAAAGAGCCACTCTTCAAGATATGACCTCCAAATATCAATTGTATTTCTTAACGGTTATGTCATAAACTAACTACCCTAACGAAACGCACTTTTGCTTTGCGTAAGAAATAGACACGACGTTTGGCTTAAAGGTCTCGTTAGTAGGCCGTAAAAAAAAGATATGATGGCGACGTCTCCTCGTGCAAGTTCACAACACATGAGTAGTTTTGTTTTAATTATGTTCTTCGTTCATTTTCACTAGACATAGTTAAAACCTTTAATGTTTAATCTTGCTTTTTTTGTCATTATATTCATTCCGATATGTATTTTACATTGAGTTTCACACAGGAAGATAAGATACTATTAAATGATAGTTTATTAGTATCTTATCTTCCTGTTATAGATATTAGTATAGTATCTTGAGAAACGTGGAGAAATAAATTTATAGAAATATTGACGGTAGGTACCCACCCGTAAAGTAGTCGAAATGTCGGATCTAGTATAACGACAACAGAAAACGCGAAGTTAAACTGTAGGTAATTGTCAAAATTTATATTAAAAGCGACATCATTAAATATGTAGTATTATTTAATAAGTCATCGCTATGTCATGAGTTATTCGTAGTATACTGCGTTATAATACAGCCTACTGAGTTTATTGCCGGATCTCTTTTCACTGGGTTTCGATTCTAGTCCGGTGGTAGATTCTGCGAAGCATTGCTGAGCTTGAGCCCGTGAGCTCACGTACCGGTCCGGGCGTAGCTGGAATAGCCTCTTAGTCTATCAGCGAACAGGTAGACAATAAAAAAATAAAACACCGATAAGATTAAAACTAGGAAGGAACAGCAAGGAATCATTGTGAAAACATTTATTCATAATATCTGTCAACGTACGTACGGACAGACCGAACCGATAAAATGCCGATAAAATCTTCAATGAAAACCATTATTACAAAACGCAATTAGTTTAATCCGAAGAGATAAAATCCATTCGATCTATTACTTCGGTGTAATCTCTACTAATAATCTCAGCGGGCAGCCTTCACTGGGCTCGGACATTATTCTCCGATTTTATTAAGTTCAGCGGCCACTCAAGAAAATAATGTTGTACACTTCTATTGATCTATGTAGTGTTGTCGTCTTTATTTATATCCGTGGTGAAATGGAAAATTAATTTTCTTTTATAATACTTAACACGAGAGGAAACTTAGAGTTTGCATGTCATTTACTGGTGGTAGGACCTCTTGTGAGTCCGCGCGGGTAGGTACCACCACCCTGCCTATTTCTGCCGTGAAGCAGTAATGCGTTTCGGTTTGAAGGGCGGGGCAGCCGTTGTAACTATACTTGAGACCTTAGAACTGATATCTCAAGATGGGTGGCGCATTTACGTCGTAAATGTCTATGGGCTCCAGTAACCACTTAACACCAGGTGGGCTGTGAGCTCGTCCACCCATCAAAGCAATAAAAAAAAAAAACGCTCTTGCAAAATAATATTAAGTGGATTTTCGGATTAATACAGTTCTTATTTTCATATATTTATGAAATGCATAAAATGGAATTATGGCCGCCGTGTATAATCCGAACGCGTCATATGCCGTGTCATCTTATCGTTAACATAAAGATGGTCTCAAAAGATTTTAAATAATTATACGACTTGGCGCATAAATCTTGTAGCGTTTATTACGATTTAAATTTCAAATCCCATTCAGAGCTATTTGTGTTACAAATTATGCCCGTTCGACCAATGACTCGGGTCTGTTTTATATATCTCTCCGTTTCATTGTAAATTTAGTTCGTTATCCGATTAACAGAATCGTATTATAACAGTTATTGTGCTTTAAGTCTGTCTCTAACAAAACGTTATCTTATCTATAGAGACATTGTAATCGATGTACATTGTCTCTTTAAACAGGGAACCTCAACTTTTAATGTGTCGGGCTGGAGCAGTGGACGTTAGCGTGCCCGAATAGTTGTTTTACGATCTATCCGAGCCAACACTAAAACTACAATGTTTGTAATACTGGATTTAAATTTTATTATGGGTAATATTGTAATTTGAAGTGGTGAAGTTTCATCTATAACACTGGTGGCAGAGCGTCTTTTGAGCCCGCTCATACACATAGTTTGAAGAGTAGGGTACTTGTACTGTAAGACTTTTTTTATTTTATTGCTTAGATGTGTGGTCGAGCTCACAGCCCACCTGGTGTTAAGTGGTTACCGGAGCCCATAGACGTGTACAACGTAAATGCGCCACCCAACTTGAGATATAAGTTCTATTTCTCAGTACAGTTACAACGGCTGCCCCACCATTCAAACCGAAACGCATTACTGATTCATGGCAGAAATAGGTAGGGCGGTGGTACCTACCCGTGCGGACTCACAAGAGGTCCTACCACCAGTAAATGACCAGTTGGAATGACTCGCGGGTTGGTGGCGTTATTTACATTGGTAATGTCTACTATAAACAACAAAAAAGGAGCGTCGGTTTCGCTCTGTTTCGTTGTTATATAAGCGAACAATGATCACGTATTTGAGTGTTTGTTTCCGTGAAAGCCGTTGCAAGAGACGGCTATTAGTCCGCCGTGTGTGCGCGAGTGTGTTTTAATTATTTAATGAATGCGGCCTGTGTGCAGCTAAGTCGCCGTCGGACGCATGGCCAGCCGCGCCCGCGTTCTCCGCCCGCCAAATATGTTTCTAATTACACAGTTCCACTTTTAACTAATAACCCGCCCGCAGGGAACAAATCGTTAGCACTATTTCCAGCTGCCATTCGTTATACGCTCACTATTCAGATAGACTGACACGTTTCTCAACATACAATTCTATGTCGCTGTTGTTTATTTATTTATTTATAACTTCTTATACTGGAAAGTATAAAAGCGGACTTAATGCCATAGGCATTCTCTAACAGTCTACCTTAGGGGAGTGCAGAGATGAAGCTTGGTAGGTGTAGTGTGAAGGTGATATTACTTAAACATATGTGTATATATAACATACATAATATTTATAGATACAAATACTCGTACTTAAATAAATACATATACATAAATATATACATATCATAAATAATAATATGTTGTTGTGTGTTTATTAATAATATTAATGATAATAATAAAGCCTTTATTCAGACAAATACATTTTTTTTTTACAAATACAATTATTATTTCATTTTATTAGTTTATTTTCTTCTTTTACTATGTTTTAAGTAAGTAGTGGTATTAATCTTAATTAAATTTTTATGGAAGTTTTTTTTTTTTACTTGTATTATTATTAGTTTTTATCTGTTTGTCTATTATAGACATAGGCCTCCTTCAACTGCCTCCATAAGCTTCTATTTTCAGCTGTTCTGGTCCATGTGTTTCCCACAACTGCCTTAACGTCGTCCACCCATCTCCTAAATGGTCTACCTCCGTTTCTTTTTCTGTCTCTCGGATACCAGTACATTATAGTTTTACACCGTTGCGTCATCCACTGTTTGTTTATTAATGCAAATTAAATAATTTCGAATCGAGTTTTTGTGAGCGGTACCGAATCTCAATTCCATCTCTTTACGAATTTGTATTAAGCAAAATTTCGTTCAACTTCGGCGTGGTCGTAACAGTTTCGACGGATCGTGGGGTTTCTCCGACGACGATTCTTTGCTAAATGAATAAAGTTTTAATTGAATTTCGTTTGCGAAACAATTTTTGGTCGATGTCAAATCGTATCGGATAGTTCAATAAAGAGAATCTCGTCTTTAAAATCATAACAGCCGAGCTGAGTCGGCGAGCTCCGATCACGCGTACACAATTCCTTTGTTCGTGTGACAGGAATCTAAGGCTTGAACGATCCGTCAGATGGTTATCTCGGTTATGCCGAGGAGGATTTCTCGCTAAATCACCAATATCGTCGTTCCTTTGAACATCTCCGTTCTCTGCTTCGCGCCTTGCGAACCATCGTGGAATTGGAATTTTCAACGTGTATTTTTATTTATTCAGGGGGTAATACGGCTTGGTGCATTACCCGTGCCAATGTTCGTGCTCCGTGATGCCCGTCACGGCCGATGCGGGTGTCGGTAAATCAGAGTTAACGCTTTCTTTACTCGTCGATTTATAGCGGAGAGCCCGCTCGTGTATCTTCCACGGTTTCTGTACTCCTGGTACCGCTCAAGTTCACGCAAAATCATTTAACGTTTTATTTGCATTAAAATTTCGTATTGCTTTCTAGAAACTGGGAATAGGCAAAACTGTATTATTTAAATAAATAAATAAATAGTCACCACGCTTCATTGAAATTCTTTAGCATTCATTGAGAAAGGTAACCCGTATTGATTTATCGCAACGAATTCTTCACGGATAAATAAAAACGCTTCGAATATGACAGGAATAAATGAGACGTCTTGTACTTGGAAATAGTGGGACGATAGTGTGAGCAATCGATCACGCGAACCCGCACGAATTGCAACATTTATATAGATCTGTCCTGGGCTTACCCACTTCTCTATCCCACCGGGAGATTTATATTTGAGCGCGACACCTCTCCGCCCTTTGAAGTCGCCACGACGAAGGGGGAATAAATTCTTGTCGAGCTCCGTAGCTGTTTTTAATTAAAACGCCATAAAGTTGTACAATTATGTTTGTAATATTTTAGACGATAACAACAAGGAGAACAGATGCTTTGTGCGAGATGTGAATCGAAAAGGTTTTCACTTATTGTATGAATGGGCTTGTAAATGTTAAAAGGTGTTATAGGAAGCCGGATAACTCGGGTGTGATCTCCACTTAATCCGGTGGACGCGGATAACAACGCTAACAATGTGATAAAGCGGGCCCGGACACGTCGCGCTCTCTCGCAATAACTATAAACTATCAACCGCAAACGTCTGCCATCTTGTAGCTGGAGTCGATGAAATATCCACCTCTCCCTCACACCCTCGCTGCCGCCCAGAGTTGGTCTCCCTCCCTCGCCCTCTGCGATATTACACAGGCGAGCGTTCCACTGCCGTCGAATGTTCTGCAATCAGAACCTTCTCATCTTATTCGAATGGAGTTTTATTTATGTGTGATTGTTATTTGGATTATCATTAATTAATAACATGACGTTACGAAAAAAAATCTTTAGATAAATTTTATCTAGAACTATCGTTATATTGATTACTATTTATTCTAAATTCTGTAATCTTTTACGGACACGTGTCGATAGTAACAAAATTATTAGTTCACAGAATTTTTTTAAAGTAATTGATATTATTTCTAATAATATGTTTTTATTATCTCTAATATAATAAAAACTGATTACAATCGAAACTAATCAATTTAGTTTTAACGATAAAAATGTTATAACAGCGTTTCTATGATTAAAACCAATAGCTGTTTAGATACTTCAGATATGACGTCCGGTGTAATTCTACCGGCAGGTACCATGTTTAGGAAATTATAATCATTAAAACGTATTCACGTATGACTTCCACGAAGATGGAGTACCAGAGTGTCATAAAAATCAGTAGGTGATGCAATCATCTTGTCTATTTCTGGCGCAAAGCCGTTATTCATTCGAATATCCACCTTATGTCTTAAGGGATTGGTGTGGTGACGTCTAGGGGCCTAGTTAATTCGGTTCACACGTTCACGTATTAATTCATTGAAAAAAAGCATCGGGGTCGTTCGTCTACGTCGAGCGGCTTGTGTCGATGCTCTGAATACCTCCTTTGCTTCGTATTCTCCTGGTATTGGAGTTTAAATTACACGAATTAATCCAGCCGGATGCTGCGCTTTCCCGGGGGATGAATGTGCCCAGGACTCTATCAACCAACTTGCATGCTGTTTTTCTCTCGTTTTTAATTCGTTTCAAATTCGTTTTGAATCTAGATAAATTCTAGATTTCACAAATTTAATTTTAGTAAATGCACGTGTGGCCTTTGCTAATTTTACGACTGTTTACGACTGTGTTACGACGCACTTTATATTTTTGACTAACATGTTTGTATGTACGTAGTAGACATGTTAGTTGTGATTAAGGGTTTACTAAAAAGTGATGAAAAAACTCAACTAATGGCCTACTAAAACTAAAACTACTAAAAACAATAAAAATATCAACATAAAAAATTGTTGTTGAACAAAGATTTTTCGAACAGAAAATACATCTATACATAGGTATTATTATCGTATCACGGTATCATATCTGTTGTATAGTACGGCTGTACTCAATAATTTACAAATGTATGACTGATTTAATGGTGTGGCAGATTAGTATGGATAGCGCAAAGCACTTTCTCAATGGCGCGATGTCGTATGAATTATTGAAACAGGGCGGAGCGCCCAGACGCGCTTGCAAACACATCTCCAAGCTTCCCTTTATTGTTATAAATCGTTCTATTGAATACGATCAATTCTATTAGTATACACATCAGTCGATATTTCGATTTATAACCGACTCATCTCGTTTATAACCCATAGAACCTTTATTATTTGCACTAATTTACACATGAGCGTACCGACGGTTTACCGTCTCCGCTTTTTAACCGACCATTGAAAATAGTTAATTGAATTCGTGCCAAGGGAAGCAATAAAACGCACATTAAAATTTGAATTCGGAAACGTTAAAATTAAATAATAATAAAAACGTGCGGTGCGCTCAATAAACGTGGTTTTAAAACTCCAACATAAAAATAACAGTCATAAGAGTGAACGTACCGCGCACAACCAATTAGAAACAAGTCTCAATTGGTTTTGATATAATTGAAATTTAAATGACGTGCATCTATCTATAAAGATTTTAAATGAGCAACGAGCCGGGCCTTCCTCGAGGCTTGCTCGGAGAGTTTCATCAGTCAAGAAGTGCTTAAACTGTAAATCAATTACACACATCGTTGGCCGGCGCGCTATTTCCATTGCGGCGCAGCGTAATGGATACCGCGATGCAGCACACGTACCGGTAATAAGTACGTAGGTACACAGAGCAGAGTCGGTCGGGTTCACGCACGAATGCCTCCACAAGTACGAGGGTAAGCTGAGCTGTCCCGGTGTGCGGTTGCCTGTTTTTATTCGTGCATGTGTGGTTTGATGGCGGTCGTGGGGCGCGGCCGGCATCGCGGCGCGTCGCGTGTGTGCCGCTGCTATTTTCCGAGAGAGCCCAGCTTGCGTGTTCGGTTTCGTTTTTGCGCTCCCTTTGTTTTTATTGTTTTCGTTTGAGACTACGAAAATGAACGGAACCATCGTTGTTGTTCGTTAAACTCTTGTCTCTGGTCCGTCTCGACGACTTCTCGAAGCCTTAGCTCGTTCCGTATAATGGCATTATTAAACGCAGTAATAGGCTACGGTTTTTGCCTTGTTAACGCTCTATTCACGTCTAGTTTTTGTTCGGTTCGCTCGTAGACATCGAGTTTAATTGTTTCGTGGAGTAGTGACGCGATGAAAAAGTCGTCGACACGGTAACTGATTTACAGGGCTTTCGAAACAATGAGCTCGCAGGGTTCGGCTATCGAAACCAAGGGCTTCATACATTTACATAAGGACATAAGAGATAACCGTCCGCGCCCCAAATAAAGACGGAACGTAATTTGCATATGCAAATATCTTGTCGTTTTCATGCAAATACTTACTTGGTGTATTACAGGCNCGATGAAAAAGTCGTCGACACGGTAACTGATTTACAGGGCTTTCGAAACAATGAGCTCGCAGGGTTCGGCTATCGAAACCAAGGGCTTCATACATTTACATAAGGACATAAGAGATAACCGTCCGCGCCCCAAATAAAGACGGAACGTAATTTGCATATGCAAATATCTTGTCGTTTTCATGCAAATACTTACTTGGTGTATTACAGCCGGCTTAATGGTACTTACAGCTCCGTGAGATCCCTCGGGCGCTCCGGTTACATTTCGAGTACGTCTATTTGTCATTCGACGTCAGAATAAGGCCAATATTTAATTTTCATCTTGTCATCATATTTGCTTACGTGCCAGCGTTCGTATCGTGTCAACATTAAAAGATGTATTAGGTTCAACGCGGAGTTCTAACCGCGCAGGAACGTGTCTGGTATAATATACGTGCTTAACGCAATGTATCTTGGCCGTGTTCGGTTTTTGCCCGGAGTTACAGATTGTCGTGTTGGACGTTTTGTAGTGCAATCAAAGAGCCCTGTTGGTACGAGAACAGGTTTATTTTCTGCGGGCAGAGCGAATGTCGATCGCGCTATTGAGCGGAGCTGGTATTTTTTTGCGTGCTCATCATGTCGAAACGACTATAATAACACATTGCGGGCACCTAATTGTAGTGTCATTACCGTGTATGTTCGTTGTTGGATTAGCATAACCACTCCTTTTTGCGTTTAAACTAGCGTGAGTTGTTATTGTAGTTGAGTTGAAATTTATTGTAACGATCTATGTATGGCGTGCGCACGCAGCTACATTAGTTAATTGGGTTTAATTAAAAGAAAAATTGTTGTATCGTTGTGTTTCTCGTTCCGAATTCGGAAATGTACTTAACGAGCGTAATATGCTTTTTCGTGTGCTGACCCGGTTTTATTGATGACAATGTTATATAGGTACATATTATTTCGATATTATTGCGTTAATAAATAATTTGCAAAACAATCATTTAATTTTTGTATTGACACGAATGCAATTTTGTTTCTTAAGCTTGTTTCAATGTAAAGTTACTTTCGTAATAATAACGTTGCTAAAAAATATAAAATGAAAAAAGGAAAACGATTAAATAATACAACTGTGTGAATCTTTATGACAATAGTCAACACGTGTACGTAAGTAAATACGATTTCGTCGTCATAAAAAAGGTCTGAGTTGTTAATAAATAAAAAATCGAATTCGAGATTTTCCTTATCTCGCAGGAAGCACATGATCGGTGAAACGCCATCTGCCGTCGATTCTTTACAAAACGAGGGATTTCTTTTTAACATTTAAAAAAATATATGCGCACAGGGAACATACGAAGCGTTATTCCCGGAATTATTTGATGTCTACATACAATAAAGTGTCGGCTTCACAGCCGCAGCCTCCGGTGATAAGATCTCCGCACGCCATACAAATAGCGCTATTAACCTTAACACCGCTAAACGCGACATGTTGAGAACCTCTGGCTCTTGCGTCTCTATCGCACCCGTGCTTAAACGCAGCCGTCCCGTTCTCGCTTGCGTGTTCGCTTAAAAAAGTCGAAGCGATGAATTAAGCCGATAAGACGGTCATAGTCGCGCACATCCGTGACGCGGACTACGGTAATTGATTTAATAAACATTATATTACTGTACGATGTATCTGCCTATGTTTGATATGATCTACATTGCAGTGATGATCGGTATAACAGCACTTGTAAATGTTAATGTTAATTAGTAATTACATGAACGTATTGAACATTAAAATTTTTATAACCATGTAGAGATGTTCATAAGGGGTGATGTAAATACTAATAGTATGCTACGTTCGCATTTTATTGGTTATAAGGGGTGATGTAACACGTCGCGATGTCTATGAGCCGAGCTAACTTCTTAACACTAGATGGGGCATGAGCTCATCACCTTAGTAGAGTAATAAAAAGGGTATTAAATACTGTAATTTATAATATTTTAACTGTTTCAAAATCAACGAATGAATAGCAATGAATGACCAGTTAAAACAACTATAAAATTATTTGAAATCGTAATAAATGTCATTGACGTAAAATTTTGAATAATGTATCTATATATTAATACGTGAAGCAAAAACTTTGTACGCCTTTTTACGAAAATTGCGCGGACGGAGGAGTATGAAATTTCTCACACTTAAAGAGAATATATAGAGGGAGTGCACAATGCTAAATTTTTTTTAAATATTGCATAAAAGATACTTTAAATCAATAAAGAAAACATTACACACACTACCATGTATTTGACAGAGCACATACATAAAAATATAAGTATACTCTTTGTTTACTGTCAATTGGGAAACTTTTGTTATTGTTTAAAGTCTGTGGTCGAATTGAAAATAGATTAATATTGTTTGTCTTTAATGTTATTGATCTACAGAGCAGTTTTGGCGAATACTGTGATTATATTATCGAAATATAATAGTGTTCATTATGGTTCTATTGTT
This sequence comes from Bombyx mandarina, assembly GCF_003987935.1. The sequence continues at coordinate 1,120,326 of NW_021011476.1, read as the reverse complement.
CTAATGCTTAAACTTATAATTTCAATTAATTATAGTCGAATCTCGACTACTGTGGGGTCACTTGTTTAAAAAAAAAACTGTGAAGCTAAAAACGCTTTATTCAATAGTTTCCAAAAGTTACAAACTAAAAACGTCCTCTCTTAACACAAAAGCCATTTCTTTGTAACAGCAATTGTTATGTCAACAGTTGTGTTCGCAAACAACTGTAATCGCTCGCACTGTTGCTCCACGACTTTATTTTTAGTTGTACGTTCGAATAATTGTGAGAACTTCGATATTACGGGAATTGTTCTTTAAACGACTTTGGTCGAAAGCGGTGTGTTTCGTGTTGACTGTTATTTTAATGTTCATTGATGAGTTCTTTATTATTATCTATACATAAAGAAATAAAATTGGAGTGTCTGTTTGTAAAATATTATAACTTCAGATTTAATTGAACCCTAGCGCAAATTATGGCTTGTTTTTTTTTATTGTAAATATTGTATTTATGTGCTGACGAATACCAAATATTAAAGATATGAATGGCGACTGAGAATAACTATTAAACGGGCCGACCAATTATAATTTAATATGATCTGTCGTACCATTCAAATCAGAAATACGCGGCTATTGAAATCAAACCTATATTTCTCCCGAGACACGTGAGTTAAACAAACTATGCGAAACGATAGATAGATTCGGATAGTACATATTATGCAACCTTCGATCACTAGTAGTATTGTTGATCGAAGTATGCAACGCTGCAGATATCTCTACACGTGGGGGAGTTCAGAATCACGCCCCACTAACAGTACTGTAGCCCAGATTCGTATCTCGGTCTAATGTGGTTATCTATACATATAAATAAAATTGGAGTGTCTGCTTGTAATATTGAAATAATCGCTTTTTACTACATGCATATGAATATTAAACGGTACATACACCAAAATAACATTTTTTACAATTTTTGTCTTCTGTCTGTTTGTTTCGGCTAATCTCTGGAACGGTTGGACCAATTTTGACGGGACTTTCTCTGATAGGTAGCTGATGATATAAAGAGTAACTTAGGCTACTTTTTTTAGACTAGCTTCTCGCCGCGGCTTCACCCGCGGTTCAACAATAACATCGCGGGACTCAACTATCAATAATAAAATTAATATTTCCGAAGCGAAGCGAGGGCGAGTTGCTAGTATTCAATAAATACAATTACGCTAGTATTCAATAAATATTATTACGCTAGTATTCAATAAATAATGTTACGTATATAACAGTATATATGTAGTATATAATAACAGATACTTCGGATGCTACGAACAACGAACGGATAGATATTATATTTCTAAAAGACAAATATTATTCTGAATTCTCGTTATTGGGAGCAACAAAATCATAAATTCCTTTACCAACATGTTCTTAGAAATTTTCCGAGTCTTCTATTGTTCTTTGTAATTTGTGCGTGTTTATTTATTAACACACAAAGTACTGTACTTTTGTACGTCTTTTGGGTGAGGCAGTATTAATTTAATCAGCTAACAGTTAAATATAATGTTAGCATCGTAAATTTGACGTTGCTTGGAAAATAATGAGCTAAACGTGGTATGGTATAAAAGGGGTTCTTTTATCACAACAAACACGAATGAAGAGGTAATCTATACTAATATTTACATCTACAGTGGTTTTTACGGATGTTCCGTTATAACTACTGAAACATGCATCCGATTGACTTGAAAACTTGGTATCCATGTAGAAAATACATGTAATTAATGGATAGGCTAATATTTATTGTTGGACTAATAATAATGTTAATTTTAAATGCCCAGCGAAGCGGGCGAGTACGACTAGTATTTGATAAATATGAATCGCAGTAATTTGTTTGGTAAAAGTTTATTCTGGTTCAAAATAAGGCTTGCAGCATTACCTAACTGAGCAGTAACAGAAATCGTCAGTGTAAAAGACACAATTTAACACGAAAAAGCGTATGAATTATCAATCGATAGTTTTTTTGTTTTGTCAGGCAACAAATATTGAGGCAATTCATAATTGCGAACATCGCGTGTTGAGGGAAATGTTCAGTGACAACGCCCTAGTGAATAATGAGATATGCGAGGAATGGCAGATTGAATCGCCGAGTGTATAACGGGCTGTGAACCGAAAGACCTATACTCATGTACGAACGAACGAACGATGTTTTCAAACATTCATTTGAATGAAATTGCCTTGTTTAACGACCGAATGGTTTCTGTCATAAAATCCTCACGTTAATTTAAGACTACATTAGGCCATTACTTTAGCGATCAAACTCGTATTCTCTAAACAACAACGTAATGGAAGCGTTGAAAATTCAATAAATTTAAAAATCGAAATTATTTATAGATTAAAAAAAAAGAATGATGAAATACAACGCAAGTTTGTACAAAACAAAGGAGTTTTAGGAGTTATTAGTTCTGCTTGAATCGTGTTGAATTGTGTAAAGTCAATGTGGTAATTTCTTTCGATTTCATGAGTCGTAGACGTTTTACGTTTTAAATCTCAAGTTAAATGTTATTTCTTATAAAAAAATTAGATTGTACTTGGCACACTATTGTTGAAATGATATCTCAATTGTCCATGGTGACAATGAAAACTGTAAACTATTGATACTGGAATATAAAATTAGATAATGTAATAGTTTCAATTACGTCAAATGCAATTTTAGTAACAGTTTGCGTAATAAATCGATAATTACACAAGAATCATATTTATGAAATTAATTTTCATTATAAACTCAACGACACGATGATTGTAACGTAGACAGACAGTTGAACAACTGCCGTTTATAAGCTAATAGATTTCAATTAGGCGGCACGAATAGCTCCATTTGTAGCTTCAGCCGCCTCGGTTACGTGGAATATTGATTCACCGGGTCGCGTTTCAATGATTGCTCCCGTGATTCTTTTCAAAACGTTCACGACCTCTTTAGATCACTTCGCTTCCTTTTCTTCCCTTTATGATTGTCGATTTATTTGAGAGGAAATGAATGTGTTCGAACGCGCCCCCCAATTATACTTTCTCTGTTGTTCACGATCAAACGTTTCATATGGCGTATTAGATAGAACTAGAGGTCCCGCAGTAGTCGAAATTCGACTATAATTAATTGGAGTTGTAAGTTTGTACCCTATTATGATTGTATTTTATACTTCTATAATCACAAATTTCGCCAAGGCTACACTATAAAAAAATATTAACAAAGACAAACAGTATTTAATCTATCCTTAATTTGACCACAGACGTCAAGAACAAAAGTTTGACAATAAATAGTATGCATGCGTGTGTGCGTCAAATACATGGTATGTAGTGTGTGTAATGTTTTCTTTATTGACTTAATGTATCTTTTATGCATTATTTAAAAAAAAATATTAGCATTGTGCACTTCTTCTCTATATTCTCTATAAGTGTGGAAAATTTCATACTCCTCCGCCCGCGCAATTTTCGTAAAAAAGGATACAAAGTTTTCTTCACGTATTAATATACGTATAGATCAAATAACGTTTGGTCAGCTCAAAATAATAACGAAAAACTAGTTTGGGTTCCTTTACGTGTATTTGTTGGCTTTATTCAAATGTATCGGCAGTAAATTGATGATAAATTACGGCGTATGTAAACGTTCGTCGACACAGCGCCATATCAAAGGATCCCCTCGATTTAATTATCGTTTTGATTGGATCGAAATTGATACTGAATGGGCCCTATATTCGCATCAAAACTAATTACGACATAATCGGTACATTGCCACATATGATTAGTGTATAATGGATCAATTGAACTTAGTATCCTTAATGTTATTCATATAAACGGATTTCTCGNTATGTAAACGTTCGTCGACACAGCGCCATATCAAAGGATCCCCTCGATTTAATTATCGTTTTGATTGGATCGAAATTGATACTGAATGGGCCCTATATTCGCATCAAAACTAATTACGACATAATCGGTACATTGCCACATATGATTAGTGTATAATGGATCAATTGAACTTAGTATCCTTAATGTTATTCATATAAACGGATTTCTCGAAGCCAACGGAATAAGTTAGGAAGCTGTAAAGATAGATGTTTTCTTCCAATCTGTAATAGCTTTTTGTTCGTGAATGTCATGTCCGCTTTCTTTGCCCGCGCCACGGCCATAATTTCATTTTCTCCGCCGGGTAACATGAGGCAACGGAGCTCATTTCATAACCCATAATGCGTTTTCTCCGTTTCGTTTTTCCTCGTCGTGAACGAGCGGGACGGCAACAGCTATAAAATCATTCCTCATCGAAGTTTGAGCTCTACGGCGCTGGACGTAAGCGCAGTTTTCGGTTAGGTAGGTCATATCGTGATGTCTTCCGCCCTCGACAAACAGCGCTACGTAAGTACAAGTTTTCTGCTTCATTTATTAACGGGCGAATGTCGACTTCGAGCCAATAAACTGGCGTGCACTCGCCACCCTCTTCAGACGATTTATGAGTGAAACTCGTACTAATTCCACTAACAGCACTCTCCCAATTTGAATGTTAATTTTTAACAATTTAAAGCTGAGTGGCAGAGGCAAAGTGACTTTGTCCCGAGTTGAACCGGGTCTGGCGAATACGTAAATCCGCGCGGCTCCATTCATCTCATATTTACGCTCGAAATAGCAGCCTTAAAGGTTGACGGAGTAATGCGATTTTACGATTATTACATACCGTAAGCGTTCATTCGCTTTGAATTAAAAAGAGACAACGCAGTCTGGTTCACGCGCACGTAACTTCAAAAAGAGCTACGTGTTGTATACGAAAATTGTTTTATTTTCAATTTGTCGTAGAACGAGAATGAATTACGTTTTATTGTAGTTGTTATTCTTTACAGGTAAGTCCTCGTGGATGAGGGGTACACGTAGCGCAAATCGAGGTTGTATAAATTATGTGTAACGCCGGCGCGCGACCGAGGTAAGTTCACAAAGCTGAAACGCAAGAACAAAGGATATTTTGAATCATCTCCGAGTTTCGTTTGCTTTAAAATTTAATATTCATAAAGCCATTTTACAACGCGGCCAGGTTTGCATAATTGAATGTTTTCGGTGGCCTCTGGAAGCGAAGTATCGTTTTATTAGTCCCTAATTATGCTAAATGAACGTTCTGATATTACGATTTAATCTAAAAGTGTCCTCGGAATGTTGTTTGAAAATTTCTATTTCGTAATTGAGCGAATTTGTTCAGAGCATAACGTTAATTACGTAGCGACGTACCAGATTTCGAAAGAAGAGAAAAAAAGTAAGTATTCCTTACGAAACGGTACATCAACAATACAAATAGACCGTGCTAAATATAATAATTAGTAAACTAATAGTCATTAATGAGCTCCGCGCACGAAACAAGACGATTCATTGATTAATTATATTATGAAATCCTGTTTGTTGCCAATAAAGTTGGTAAAGCGTGCATCGTTACGGCAAATACCAAAATCCAGCACACCAGTTATTTACCCGAGGGGAAATTCTGTGCTTTGATCTCCCCACCTCCGCCATTTTCTTACCCTCGGCTCTAATTATTTCGCCTTTGAGGCCCCTCGCGTTCGTGGAGTGAATTTTAAGAGGCTGTCACAAAATGGACTCTTAATTACGACTGGGCCAAGTTATATTTGTAATAATTAATAAGTTATACTTTACGAGACTGAATGTTGTGATTGTTAAAAAAAAATTACCTCAACAATTATTATTATTGTTTATGGTTTTTTATCTGTCAGTTTTCGATACGGTTGCCAGTTACAAATATGTAATGGGCGTTGTCTGAATTCAAATTACGAAAGCCATTTTGACACTGACAAAACGAAATAAAATTGGTTGTGTCAATGACTAAAATAGTATACATACGAGAATGCAATCAAAAACAATTTCGAGACATTAAAATAAGTAGTCTGAAATTATTATACTTGTTTCACGATACATTAAAATTTATTCATTATTTTTCCTCTCTCAGTGGTTCGAAGATACATAAATTATTATGTACCAACAAACTCTTCTTAGAAGTCTATTAATATCGGATACAGCTTTTTGTTTGTAAATTGAGACTTGCCTTTCTTGTTTTAGTGTATATAATTAATTATAGTTTGCGATGAGCATTAATTACTTGACATTAATAAATTATGTTCAATAACTTAAGTTACGAAAGATATCGCCTTATTTAGAAACTTAAAAAGGATAAAATACCTAGTAATATAGACAGTTTAATCCACTTTGAACATCAACAAATGCTTATAAAAGTTCTTAAAAGTTATGACATCCTGGTACCTATTCATCTATGAAGTCGTTTTGTGTTTATGAACTGTAAATCTAAATGCATTATTCTTACTGGTGGTAGGACCTCTTGTGAGTCCGCACGGGTAGGTACCACCAGCCTGACTATTTCTGCCGTGAAACAGTAATGCGTTTCGGTTTGAAGCGCGGGGCAGCCGTTGTAACTATACTGAGACCTTACAACTCACATCTCTAGGTGGGTGGTGAAATTTACGTTTTAGCTGTCTATGGACTACAGTAACCACTTAATACGAGGTGGGCTGTTAGCTTGTCCACCAATCTAAGCAATAAATAAAAAAATGTGTATCCATAAATTCACGGTTACACAGAAAAGCGACGTGTGGACTCGCGTTCTGGTGTTCCTAATACATCGCACCTTTAGAATTATAGAGACCCAACCCAAAAATGTGTTTTTTGGAAAACATCGAATAAAGTTTTCAATCTGGAAAGACATAGAGGAAGGGGACGGAGTGAAAGAGACCGATGGATAAGTGTGTCCTTTTTTAAGCTACTTTTGGTCATTTGATTAATAAGAGTCGCTGGAAAGGGTCGTTCTAGGTCCATTTTTGAATTAAAGTCGAAATTCAAAAAAATCGAAATAGGATTCTATAACCATAGATTATACACTTAATATTTGAAATTCTATAACTCTAAAGATGCGACATAATATGTTGCTATTAACAAAACAAGTACCTATGGGCGAGTGGGTTACGTACGTTCGAGATCATTTCGAGATGCGCGACTAAAGGCGGTGACAGACGATAATTTTATTGAGGAAGTCCCCCAGGTCGGTCGTTAAACGCCGACTGCGGCGATCAAGTTAATCCATTACTGTTTTATACTCTCGTAAACTGTTCGCAGCTCCCGTCAACCGACGGTTTATTTGCCTTCGTCTCGAGAATGAAAAAAAAAAGACGTTCATTACTTTTACGTGATTCTATCGAAAGAAATGTTTTGTTTTGTTTTTTTGTTTGTGCGATTTGTTTGAAATACATTATCTAGAAGCTTCTTCGGAGAACTAGCAACGCGAATATATATACAAAGTACCGACAAACGAAATCAGCACTGGTCGCTCTTGTTACACGAAACACTTTTTACTTTGGCTTTCGTTGGAAACTCGTCGGAAGTATTAAGTGAATATCGGGCCAAGTACGAGATAGTATTACCGCAGAGAGTGCGGCGCGTGGGAAGTTGCGAATTAGCCGGTAACAACACGGGAGGGCGCGCTAATCCCGTTATCGGGAACGTATCCCGCCCGAGACGTGGAATGCTCGTAGGCGTAACTACAACTTTTACCAGCTTCTTATCCCCTGGTAGCTAAACTTGATTGTTACCTTCAAAGAAATCGGTCTGCAATAAGTGATTTACGTAGGTACTGAATTCATTAGCGAACTTCATTCATTCTAATTCTTTTTGCGATTTTATGACCTGGTAACTAAGACCTTTAGGTCAAGTCTTATTTTAATTTTAATGAAAACTTTTTTATATCTAAAATGATATTATTAATGAAATGAAGTTGATTAATATGAAACATGGCATGAAATGACGAAATGACGATGATGAAATGATAACTAATGAAGTGAGATGTGATAATATGGGATGAAATATAATCTCAGTAAAATGGTAGTCATTTACTTATATTTTTCAGTGGACTTTTTGGAGTATTTCGAGAAGTTACGTCCAGCGGCTTTGTTTCATTTTCCCACATTTCTGCACTTTCACAGATATTAAACAGTTAATAAACCACCGTTATTACACATTTAAACCCGAAAAAACACTAAATAGAAAAAATGAAACAAATTACACAACTTCACTCCTCGCGTGCCCGCCAAAAAGTCTCATTCATTTGAAACTAACTGACATAGATAAAATGAAAACTTTTAATTTCAATAAAATAAAAATGAGAAACTCATCAATATAGTTGAAGTCAATCAAACTTTACATTATTAAGGAAAACTACTGGACATATCTTGAAAAGCTTAAATCGAGTACAGCATCAGCTTTCAAACATAAAGAGGATCAAAGTTGGTTCACCAAGAAAAAATTCTCAAGATATTTCTCCTTTTTTAAATGGTTCAAAAGGAAATAGCTCGTGTAAGTAGCGTAAATAAATAATGGTTTCTGCAATACGGTATAAGCCGCGAAGTTGAATGAATAAAGAGTAGCTGTATAATTATTATACCGGCAGATAGTAAGTAACCCTTTAAATTACTGTAATTGGAGTCACGAAGGCACGTCTCTGCGTTCTCAGACCTATTCACTCGACTCTGTACAAGTTGTGTTCCCGTGGAAATCAAATATTTCGTCTTCTCGCATTAAAACTGTATAATCTCAAAACTTACTAATTTTAGAGGAGAGTGTTTTAAAGGTTTAACATGTGATATTTTTAATATTAATCATCTTTGCAACATTATTTTTTTATTTTTTACCAGTTACATTATCTGTCTTTTAAAGTAAGATTAAATTATGTACTAATTTTGTTAATAGTAGTCAAAATATAGGTAAACTAAAAAAGAAAAAAACTAAAACTATACTACGTTCTTTTGACAGTATTTATGAGAAAAATACTGGTGATACCAAATGATTCCGCATATTAATTTTTTTTATTGCTTACATGTAGATATAAACTCAATTTCGAATATTTTTGGAAATTTCGAAAAATATTCGAATTTTGAAAAACGATTTCAGTAAACTATAGTTGAAGCGATTTGTTTTTGTTCGCCAAGTAGCAGAACAAAGGAAAGCTCGGAAAAGCTTGTTAACTTTTTAAAGCATTCGTTCGGTATTCATGCATTATTCAGAGGGGCTGAGTGAGGTATAGTACGCGCGTGTATGCGACTTGTTGTATTTGTCATGGCGGCGTTCACGTGTCCGCTGGTATCGGGATAACATCCCGGGCCCGCCGCTCCACTCTCCAACCCTTCTCACAATTGACATTTCGCAAAGAGCCCAACCCTTTTGTTGCTCGGATGAAATGTGAATTTCAATGAAAACGAGGTTAAAATTGCTCGGACCCCGTGTAGCCGTGAACCGTAAAAAAGCGATTTCATTACGGCCCATTGTTGCGTTATGATTTTCAAGTTTTTAATTTTATTTTAAAGAATTGCACCGAAACGCTACTTCTGTCGTACAGTTTACATTTGTGCCGCCTTACTTCTCAGAAAGTCTTGTGACTGCTAATTAACTCTGAGGGCCGTTCTCGTGTTTTTCGCTTGCTTTAACACAATTAAAAATAATTTGAAATAATAGCCGCGGCACAATGACACGAGAGGGACGCGCCCGGAATAATTTAAGCTTTCGCTAAGCCGTTCGGAGTTAGCGTCTTGTTTCATTAGCGCTCGCAAATTCCTAAGTTCCTCCGTAATATTAACACGGCTTGAGGACGTTCTGGGGGCGAGCTTCGAGACAGGAAACGCTGTGTGGATTGTTAAAGTGGCCCGGAATGTCAAGTTATTCGAGTTGATAGTTTTATTTGCGGTCTGCTAGGAGCCGTGCGCGCAAAAGATTGTACGTTAAACTTCTTTTAGCTCTCCCCGAGGCGGAATAGAAAAACGGACGTCGATATTGTGCTCGTAAAGGGCGCTTCGACGCCATTCGAAGGGGATAAATAACACATCGTCGTCGGGAATGTACGCCGCGAGTTCGGAGGGTTGACGCGCTACACACACAGGAGTGTTTTTTTTTATCCAACTGTTGTAATACGAGTTTGATGGGATCATGTTTGTTCTGTTTCATTACGTGCTTTTTTATTGCTATAGACAGGGCAGATTGGGTTACGACTTTGTGTATTGAGTAGTTATTGTAGCTCATATAGACAGTACAACATGGCGGCTGCCAACAATCTTGAGGCGTCTATTAAATTGATATCCCTCAAAACTGAAACGAATGATTGCTTCGCGGCATAAATGGTTGGTATTATGGTACGCGTGCATGCAATAAAACCATCCATAAGCCACTTTGAAAGATTTAATTACCTCAATTAAAACTTTAATTAGATACGATCAGCCGTAATGTGATTTCGGGAAAAAGAAATTTACTTTTGAAGAATTGTTGTTGTTTTTTTTTATTATTTCAAATAATAAGTTCAGTTTTGCGAGCGGAAAAATAAAGAACCGGCCGCGGATATAAATCAGATTATACCCTCTGGAGGCCCGCTGTGCTTAAATTAAATGGCTTCGTACAAAAATCACGATGTTTTCAACACTATTTTATTTGGTTGTTTACCCGTCCCGTGAAATTACAGCGAAGAAGTGCCTCCAAATACTATAACGGTTTACGATCCAGCAATTATGAAAATACATTTCAACGAGATAATAACGTTTCATTCTTCTCAAGGAATTAATTTCTTCTCAGAGTGCGGCCAATTTAATTTTTAACGCTTCAATGTTTATTAATAAGACTCCCACGTGTTACTACAGAAATACCGGCCCCGTATGAATCATTTTGATCATTTTTAATGTGTGACAGTTACGTTGTATACATCTCAGAGTTTCACACAATAGACCAATAACGGAAGCTAATTAGTTGGCCATTATCAATTTGGATAGCACAAAAAAGTTCGTTTTGAGGGTTCAATTATAATTTTGATTTATAAATTCAGGAGAGAATTTTCTTGTCTTAAGAAATAAACGATACAGTTTGAAAATAAAATTATTATTTAAATGGAAATGAATTTGATAGCCTGCGACGTGGCCATCTAGATTCGAAATTATGATGTACGTGTCTGATAAAGATTTTGATTGTATATGTCGCTGTTTCTAGTTCGTTTTTTGGTGATACCAGCGGAAATCGTGTCTGTGTTCCAAACTATCTGTGAAAAGAAAATTAAAAATTTCTGGAATTAATTGAACATAAAATAATTCAATTAATACAAGTGGTCGCCTCAAGAGTTGACGGCGTTTTAAGATATCCGATTTACGTTATCTTTTGTGATGGTATGAAGAATGTTTTGAGTCGAAAATCGTATCAAATTCTCCTAAACAATATATTGAATTATTTGCTCGTATTTCACAAAAACCTAATCTACAGATTTTGAAGAAGCCTTTTCGATTATGTTTTATCCGAAAATCCAGCCTATATTTCAAAACCGCAATCAAGTAATTACATAAGTCATTAACCTCTTAAATCGAGCTTCTAAATCACTATGACCGTTTATTGCCAGACACATTTGAACTCCCGGTTATTCACCATCCATTTCCATATTCAGGCGAATATTTAACGCAACATACATTAATTTAAATAAAATTAACTACTGCTTACTTACTGACTAAAATGTTTGTATTGAATATTCCTCACATTGTAACGAATACAATTTTATCGAAGTAACTATGAACTTCCGATGATAATATTATTATTATGTTATCAAATTGTCAGAAACAATATGTCATCATGTTTTATTCAACGCTGTATTTTGTTTCGATCTATTCGTGTCGCTTTATTGAGGAAATTCTAACAGATTTAATAATACGTAGGTGATTTATTACATGAATATTATAAATTAAAAAATTAATACGTCCTGAAATTGGTCAAATAACGGTACACGTCATTTTATTAATTTGAAACTCATTTACACAAATTGTTTTTAATAATTGCTCGATGGCTGCTCATTTTAATTAGAATGACGTTATTTCACAGGCACACGATAACATTGACCGGCGTCTAGTCTGATGATAACAAAAACATAGATCGACCGTGTAATCAAATTCTTGAACGATCTATACTTTGTTCGCGTCCATTATTTTTGCGTGCGTTATGCGATTTGTATTTCCATATTTACTACAATCGTATCAAAGCGAGGTCGAGATATAAGGCTCCCTGCGGCGATAAAGGTGTTCCAGATTCGATGCAACTTCGTCGTGTGTCAGTGTCGGCGTTCGGTGTGCCATAGCTGGCTTCCGCCATGCGAGACTCGGCTCTATGCGTTTCGTTTCGCGTTTACAAAGAACGCTTCGAGACAAAGTCGCATTCTTCCACTCGTACCCGGCCTGTAAGGAGAATCGCGCTACGACCCTACTTAGGTTTTTGCTCTCTCTTTTGTAATGAATAAACTCTTTGTTTTCAGCTAGAGGCGGGCTCGCGGTCTTTTAAATTAACATTTCACGGTCGTCCCGCAAAAAAGCTTATAACCATCCCGATCATTTAAGTTCTTCCATCCGTTCTCGGATGTGTTACGATGAAAATATTTTTGTATTCCTTTGATACGAGAACAACATGCGAGTAGCGTTTTCTTTTGTTGTCGAGCACAAAGAGTTCGGATCTTTTATATTATATTTTGCACAATCATTAGGATCGCGAGGAATGTGTTATTACGCGTTTCCGCGAAATACTATTTGTTTCAGTCTATTTTTTTTCTTATTGGCGTTAAGATCCACACTGAGTCTCACATTTATGGATTACATGTGTCATTTTTTTTTTATTGATGGTTACTCAAGATATTTGTTTATGGAATTCGTTTAAAGTTTTGAAGCGATGAATTGGCTGTATAAAAATGTATTCATTGGGCGCGCTTCGTTCGGTCCTGTTTAAAGTAATCTACGGCTGCCTTTTATATTCCTGTTTAGGTACGAGGAAACTTCCACTCTTGAATAAAAGACTCTTTGAACGGGCTTCGCATATTAAAAAAATGTTTTATTATTAATTTTGCGGAGTCGGGCGCGTTTTTCTGTTTCTGGATTCTTATTGAAATTCTGTAAACTTTTATTTTGGTGTTTGATTATGTTTTTTTTTTTTAATATTTTATATGAGTGTGTATTGTTTTCTTGCGGCTTCTATTTATAGAGGTCACAAGTCATTGAATTTACTAAAACTAATGTATTTTTGTTTAACTTTTTTATTAAGTTGTTTAGTAAGTATACATAAGTAGATATATTCAAATATGGATCATGTGAGAATATTTTCGATTATTTAAGCATTCTATATTTAAAAGTACCGGAAACAAGCGCACAGATTACACAAGCATGTGCCATAAATACTCAGAACGCTTTTTGTAACCGGCACAATGTAATCATGTTATTATCATCGCCCCTCTATTCCGATGAATACCTCTTTATCTCCCGGCTAAAGCTAGCCTCTAGAATTTTGCGCAGCGGTTAAATTGAATGGGAATTATATCGACGGAAAATTTGTTTCAGTTGAAAACGGCGTGTGTGAAAATGTTTCAGAGCTTATCCTGCTACATTTTATGATCGAAGTTGATGTCGATTTGAAGTCGTCGTGGTCTAACGGATAAGTCATCCGGTGCATTCGTGTTGAGCGATGCATCGATGTTCGAATCTCAGGCGGGTACCAATTTTTCTGATGAAATACGTACTCAACAAATGTTCACGATTGACTTCCACGGTGAAGGAATAACATCGTGTAGGTAATAAATATGAAACCCGCAAAATTATAATTTGCGTAATTACTGGTGGTAGGACTTCTTGTGTGTCCGCGCGGGTGGGTACCACCGCCCTGCCTATTACTGCCGTGAAGCAGTAATGCGTTTCGATTTGAAGGGTGGGGCAGCCGTTGTAACTATACTGAGACCTTAGAACTTATATCTCAAGGTGGGTGACGCATTTACGTTGTAGATGTCTATGGGCTCCAGTAACCACTTAACACCAGGTGGGCTGTGAGCTCGTCCATCCATCTAAGCAATAAAAAAAAACAAATCTTTGCCGATTTTTTTTTAACGAACCTCAAACATTCTTCGCCATATTTTTACTCACATACGTATGCTGTTCTTCAAGTTTGTCTGTCGTGTCATCGAGCAAGCACCAACCTCGCTAGATGCTATAACTGACATTATCCAAAAAAATATTAGAAATGTAATTTTATTGTGAACAATAAACTAGTATTTATAGAGGATGATAAATATAAGTAAGTATATTCTCTATTTCTAGACTATAAAAAAACAAACTTTAAATATTGGCTTTATATCCTTACAGTTTTACAGAGAAACGCAATTACGTTTTTGTTTATGACTCACAATATCAAAGGGGATAATATAATTATAAATTATAATATATTATAAATATTCGCTAAACGACAAAGCTTGAAATAACGAACGCGCCACATTCACTTTAAAATATGTTATAGCATTAGATCAAAAGATGATCTAAAGAAATTTAGTTCAATTAAAACTCATCAATCATTTAATTAAATTTTTTATGTGTAATAGTAATGTTTTCTAACACTGTGTAAAAATTTTTACATAACTTATAAGAGCATCGAGTATTCCTTTAAAAGCATAACCTAATTGAATATGCGATTTCGAAAAGGGCACATCTCTGAAAATGTAAAACGTTCAGGAAATTAAAAAAAACTGATTGTATTCTAGAGCAGTGTAAAATTTAAAATATTAACTTTTGAGATATATTTTTGTGTTAATTAGCAATTGAAAGTAACTGGAATTATTATAAAATGGGTGTAGGTAAGCCTCAAAACTACATGTACAATATGAAAAAACGTATTTGACAAAATATGCGACATGTGCCTGATTCGAAATTGCATATTCAATTAAACTAGAGGTCCCGCAGTAGTCGAGATTCGACTATAATTAATTGGAATTGTAAGTTTGTACACTATTTTGGTTGTATTTTATACTTCTATAATCAAAAATTTCGCTAAGGCTACACTATTAAAAAATATTAATAAAGACAAACAGTATTTAATCTATCCTCAATTTGACAACAGACGTCAAGAACAAAAGTTTGACAATAAATAGTATGCATGCGTGTGTGCGTCAAATACATGGTATGTAGTAATGTTTTCTTTATTGATTTAATGTATCTTTTATGCATTATTAAAAAAAAAATATTAGCATTGTGCACTTCTTCTCTGTACTCTCTATAAGTATGGAAAATTTCATACTCCTCCGTCCGCGCAATTTTCGTAAAAAGGTATACAAAGTTTTTGCTTCACGTATTAATATATAGATAAGCCAAGAGCCGCCGAAGTATTCGATCTGCGATTAAACTAAATAAGTTGTTTGTGCATTGCTGTCGTTACTTAAAGGGTAATTAGGCGCTGGGGGAGCGGAATAATGGGGGCGTAGCAGTAAAAACTAAAATATAACGATTGAAACATTTCAGTAAGGGGCCCATCTTTTATTGTTAATTGCTAATGAAAACTCGAAATCCGTTTCCGAAGCGTCTGGGTTTTTAATTAATCCGGTTGGTTTATATTTTGTGATTTGAAAATCATTCGAATCGTTGTTAATTGAATACGGATTATGGGATAAATTCATATCTGTAACTATACTGAGACCTTAGAACTTATATCTCAAGGTGGGTGGTGCATTTACGTTGTAGATGTCTATTGGCTCCGGTAACCACTTAACACCAGTTGGGCTGTGAGCTCGTCCAACCATCTAAACAATAATGTAATAATAATATGAAATTGTTTTTTTTCTCTCAATCCCGCGGCCAACTGGTTTTGGATGTTTATCAAAGGGCATAGACGTAAATACCGCCCCTCACTTTGAGACGTGAAGTATGAAGGGAGCGTCCTAAGAAAGACTTGGATGGATTGTGTGAAAGAGGATACGCGAGAGACGTGTGTGAGTGCAGAGATGATGTATAATAGGGCTGAATGGAAAAAGAAGACATGTGCTTGGACCCCACACAGTGAGATAAGGGTAAGAAGAAATACCTTGAGCTTTGATGCGTGGAGTTCAATGCCTCAATTGTATATTATAACAGTGTCTCACAAACCGTAAGACTTGATTTCTTTGAAGCAAAAATAGCCAGGAGGCGGTACTTACCGGTGTGGACTGAGATAACGACCTACTACTAATGAAAAATGAATAAAGAGTTTAATAATGAACAGAATAAAATGGAAATAATCAGAAAGCTACTACGTAATAATATCTTGCAGATTGTTTTAGACGAAATACTGAATATAATTCACTAACCGACTCATAAAATTAATTCCATTCGACTGCTCGTGACTTCAAACTAAGTTCGGGTCTTTCAATTTTATTTTTCTAAAATCTTTCCGAGTTTAATTAATTTGAAAATCGTTGTTGTGTGCTCCATTTTTTTACGGACTAATTCGTGGAACAATCATAAAACAGAACGATGTTTTTTTGCTTACATTCATTGCGTGGCTAGTTTATGGTTAACTTTTTTATCGGCGGTTGGGTAATTGCGGGCCCGTACGGGTAGGGCCACTGTGCCGACCAATATAACCACGGAGCACTCATTCATTCTGATAAAGAATAGGACAGTTATGTAATATAATTGAGACTTCGGTCCAAAATTGCGTGGCGAAGAAAAGTAATTTATATAAAAAGTTACGTAATTTATGTGTATTTTTCACAATCGAATATAAATAAATAATCCGGAACAAATTCACGGAAATCTGGCTCTAAAAATTAGGGATTCGCTATAACCCCCTAACCAGAGACAGATACAACATGGTCATTGAGTCAGTCAATAAATTCGGTCCGCCGATACTTACTCGCACGCTTCGAAAATGGAATTCTAACCGAATGGCCTCCGTCCCAATACGATGTAATCCAATTTGCGACAAGATCCATTTAATGTGTACCTAGTTATTTTTCAGTATTGGCCTCCGTTGTACTTGTAAAAGAAATGACCCTAAGAACGAAAACGAAAAAAAAAACTGCAAGTAGTTCGTTCTTAAATAACAAATATTCCTGAACTAGTTCACGATTAGCGCTCACTCACCGGTCACTTTAAGCTCGAAACACGAAATCGGTTACTTGTAATGGCCGCAAGGTAAAAGCCAGTCAAATACATTGACATGCCAACAAATTGCGATGGCTCAACGATAACGTGTACCGGTATTATGACCGTAAGAAACCTAGCGTTTAAACATAAGTCAGCGTCGAACGAAAGAACGGGTCGACCGATAGAATCAATACTCGATGCTGTTACTATCGTCTCTGTCACATTACGCTCGATTGATAGGCGTCACTAACACTAATACTGGACTATCAATGATGTACAGTATTCTTATAATTTAAATCTTTATAAATCTATCTATCTATATATAATATATAAAAATGAATTGCTGTTCGCGTTGGTCTCGCTAAAAGTCGAGAACGGCTGGACCTATTTGGCTAATTTTGGTTTTGAATTATTTGTGGAAATCCAGAGAAAGTTTAAATGGTAGATAAATATGAAAACGCTCGGAATTAAATAAAAACAACAATTTTGTTTTTCCTTTGATGTGTCCCCGTCGGACGGATTCCTATTGTTTGTTTTAGTGTATTTTATACAAAAGTTTAAGTCTTTTATTTATCGATTGAGGCACTACGAAGTCTGCCGGGTCAGCTAGTTATCAATATAAAATAACATTAGTTTTCAATACGTGATTTATTTACGGTGGCATGGCGTCTTGTGAGCATGGGTTGGTGCCACCATATATTTCTGCCGTACTGCGTGGTACGTACTGTTAATAACGCGTTTCCGTTTGAAAAGTGTGGCAGCCGTTCTGCAATAAAACTGAGACTTAGAACTCATGTCGATAACCACTTAACACTCAAATTCGCGTATCTAAGAAATATAAAAAAAAAACATGCTTCAGCTTTTTTTATTCCTTAGTTGGGTGGACGAGCTCATGGCCCACCTGGTGTTAAGCGGTTACCGAAGCCCATAGACATCTACAACGTAAATGCGCCACCCACCTTGAAATATGAGTTCTAAGGTCTCAGTACAGTTACAACGGCTGCTCCACCCTTCAAACCGAAACGCATTACTGCTTCACCGCAGAAATAGTCGGGGTGGTGGTACCTACCCGTGTGGACTCACAAGAAGCCCTGCCACCTATAATTACGCTAATCATAAAAAAACATTTCGCAAGTCGTAGACAAAATTAAATTCGCTTTTACGCATTTTTATTGTTATACAATTTTTTTCATTGCTTACAGTTTTCTTGGTCAGTCAGTCGGTCAGTCGTTAGTGATCACAAAAACTGCATTCGAAAAGTCGAAAATTATATATAATGACAATAAAAAATACACGATATTATAGCGTTACAGTTAATTATAATTGTGTCGATTAAAATGTTTTATATAATCCTAATTTAAAAATATATATACCTATATATATATGAAAGCATGAAACGCATCATTTAGAGATAAAGATAGGACCACCATGAGAGTATTATACCCTTTCAAACAAACAAAAAAAAACATTATCGTTTCAAAAACGATCCAAACAATAACAGAGAAATCAGAGAAGAAACCAAAATGATACATAAAAACGAATATAAATTTACAAACACGATAACTCTATAACTCTCATACATAACGTAAGCAAATGTTGCAAACAATTAATAGATGTATCTAATTTTATTGAAAACAGATTATGGTAACACTAAAACTAAATTACAAAAAGAAAACAATTAAAAATGTTAGCGCACAGACAAACGAGGGTTGAATAAACGAATATTGTAACAGTTGCGTGGGCAAATCGAATTGTACAAAGTTAATTAGGTAGTGTCAGCCCTGAGCAGGGTCTCGCAGACCCTTTATCCGTACGTGCGGTCCCTCAGACCGCTTCGTGATTGTGCTACTAATTATTATTTATACCTCGTTCGTGTTTCCGATCCTACATTCTGAGTATCCACTAAATTTTTACGACCGAACGTGAAGATGGATTTATTCAAATGACCGCGTAAAATGTCGTAACATCTCTAATATACTGTTTCTTAACGTTTCCACGGTCCCAAAACAAGATACCGACGTATTGATTTTTAATTGCGCCTATTAATATCTCCAATGTATTCGCTTAATAAATAAAAATTGTTGTCACCTTGACCTGTGTTATCGTAAACACTTTAAAATGTTCGTGATAATGATTAGTTAACGAACAGGTAAAATACAAAATTTTGAATGAATCCGTCAGAAAGGATCGTTAGCAATAGCTAACTAAGAGTAAATATACTCTTTAACCTTCGAAGTTAAAAGGAAATTTGACTTCTAACCGGCCAGCGTCTTACGATTTCCTACCGAGTTCTCGGCACAAGTTATACATATTATTATATACCGACATTTAATCTCAAATTCTTCTTGGCACATTACTCAAAACGCTGATGTCTGTTCTAGGCCATTAGGCGATCTATATATTGTTCGTCGTCAGTTATACCGCATAAAGGAAAAGCAATATGGCCACCCGGATAGGTTATGTATAAACAGGACCGTGGGAGGTATTGACTGAGTATTTATTGTTCCTGGCACGACGTCCACCGGGCTGCCGTAAACGCGATTACTAAAACCTGCCATTTATCTAAATCGTTTTAATGACGTATGTTCCTAAGGTTGACCGTATTGTAATTTGGATACTACCCAGATGACAGAGATCGTTCTCGTTTCCCCAAGGACGCGGTCGTTGCCAAATATTCGAGAATTTTCCCAAATTCGACATACACGGCTGGCTGGAGCTTCGAGTTTTGGAAACGATACTGTTATGCGCGAGTCGTGTGAGTGGAACGGAGGTCGCCTGGAGTCATTACGCATGTACAACAGTGGCTCGTCGGAACGCTTTCCTTTTGCGGGCAGCGCGTCGTGACTACAAATTAGTTCCCGCGACGCCGTTCTCTGGAATATTTTCCAAAACGATTCCCTTTAGTGTCTCAATTGAAGCGAGGCGAGCTCATTACACTCCCTCTCGCATGTTGCGATCCTTTTGTTCTTGACAAGTGAATTGATTTACACCCTATTGTTTGTGAGAATCCTTGCACGCACCTCGTATGTCGTTTCTTCTGAAGGCGCTTGCCTTCGTACATTACTTTTAAAATGCGAATCTGATCAGTATCTGGTCAGTAAAGCGAGCTGTTCGGTGGATGTAAAGTTGCAAATGGACGGGGTCGTCCCCTTGTATTTGCAGTCGACTAGTTGAAGAGAATTGTGCTTCGTTCACAACTTTGCTTCAACCCCTCGTAAGATTCGAACGTTGCCTCAGATCACACCCTCTCAACGCTGCTCCGTATACCCGCAAGCTTCACATGCCAGTCTAAGAATCAATATGTTTGCGGCGGAGCTGTTTCGAATTGTTTACACGTTTATACCGTCGATTACTTACTGGTGGGCGTAAAATGATAGAATATCACATTTATCATTGTGCTAACAGTAATGTGTTTCATTTCATTAACAAACAGTATGTGGGTGTGCTTTTCTAACGAACGAATACGGCTGTTATCGAACTATGAATATTCAATTTTTGATTTGATAGAAATAATTACCGGATTGAGAGAGCAACTATTGTTGTATTTGTGAGAAACCAAAGAAACATTACGAGCCTTTGTGCTGTAATAGACAAATATAAAGAGCTATTGTATAAAAGATTGAGGGAGTCGAGGGTTTTATTTATCCCGACCCCACTTGACGTCGTTTCCTCCTTGTTAGATACAGAAACGTGAAGAGATTATTGTTCGGATATTATGTCTGTCGATTCACATGAAATTTTGTTNATTGTTGTATTTGTGAGAAACCAAAGAAACATTACGAGCCTTTGTGCTGTAATAGACAAATATAAAGAGCTATTGTATAAAAGATTGAGGGAGTCGAGGGTTTTATTTATCCCGACCCCACTTGACGTCGTTTCCTCCTTGTTAGATACAGAAACGTGAAGAGATTATTGTTCGGATATTATGTCTGTCGATTCACATGAAATTTTGTTATTCTTCCAGTAGTTAGATACTATTTTCGCCATCGAAATCTCAGATTCAATACCATCGGCGCTTTAGTTCACAATTTGTGATGCCATTAAGTGCGCGCGTGAGCGAGATAGCAAGAACTAGCTTTATGCGTAGAATGTAAATGGCTTCATTTGGTTATGTTCAGCGTCGTTTAAATGCTCTTTGCATTTATGCAAGCCTGGTTCTTTGAATCTTTGTTCTATAGAGATTCCGTTATTTGTTATTTTTGAGAATCTCAAGAGTTGTTGGGCCTTGAAATAGAATTTTAATGATAACCTAATCGATGTTAGATTACATTTTATTGCTTTGTCTTTGATCAAAATATATTAAATTATACACAAGAGTTCATTGAAATTTGCGACGAATTAATGGAGTACTTGCGAAGACAGACATTTACGTTACCTACGTTAATTTTACGTAAAGTTAATTATTAAAACGAAATGAAATGCTGTTTGTTAATGTTAAAAATGGAGATTAAAAGCTTGTTACAATACTTACAAACAAAATATAATTTATCAAACCGAAAACATTTGAGGTTGAAACACTTGAAAACAATCTAAAATATTCAACAAACATGTAATTTGTTAACCATTGAAAACAATGCATTTCGACATCCCGACTGTCATTCGCATTTAATATAAAATTTTAATTTACCGATTGCACGATAGATCAATTAACCCATGCGGACCTCGCGGTTCGGCGTCGAAAACAATTTGCATCGGATTCCATATTTTGTCGTCGATTCCGTTACTGTAAATTATTAAATTTCGCGTATCGTTGGTTGTTCGCGCCGAATACCTCATTATTAAAAGCAACTCATTCGTGTCCAATAAATTATTTAATATTAAACACGTGTTCACTGATGTGGTTTTTATTTCGAGATCTCCGCGTGGGAAGCGCAGGCGGTAAAACTTTATTAATAAATTCGTATTGTTGTTGCGTTTAAAACGTTCGTCTGTTATGTTTATTACTTAGTATGGGGAGCGTATATAAATAATTCGTTGTTGAATTCTCAAAGGAAATTTTAATATGTTTCATAATCTCGAAGATTTACACTGAATACGTCTTATTTGTGTAATTTAATTCTAGTGCAAATTGTATATGTCTAGACTAATAAAACGAGTTGAGAACGTTAGAACAGTTTGTAAGTGATCATTTTGTTTCTATCGCAGGAGACTGCAGAAGTGTGTGTGGGAACGTCAGTCGGCACAATCACCGAGCCGGACTGCCTCGGGCCCTGCGAGCCTGGTACCTCGGTCACACTGGAGGGCATCGTCTGGCATGAGACGGAAGGTGGTGAGTTTGTTCTAGCGCACGCCGCACCGCAAACATTCGTTCCTCACGCTTATGCACGCCTGGTACTTTTTGTGCGCTCTGCGATCCTTTCCGACTCCATCTTCATGATTATTAATTTATTTATTCAACCAAAAGTACATTAAATACCTACTAAATGACTGACTCAGTCATAAATCGTACAAAATCGATCTAATCTATTTATACCAAAGATAAATTCGATTTTGTAGAACGGAAATCGCCACTTTATTTCACCAAACATTTGTGAGCACACAAAAACATTTAGTTGCGACATATTTGGAATTTCTTAGAATATGTATTTAACCCCAATTCAAACTGAAATGTAATTTTAAAATACATATTTCGCGGGCACCGTGTACGGCTGTACTGAAGTCTTAAGCAAAATAAATAGCAATAAAAAAAAATGTGTGCGTGTACTAGTGTACACACGTAAGAAGTGAAACTTGTTTATGGCCTTATTTTTCGAAAAATGATCTACATGCAACTTTCTAGAAATTGGTTAAATAAAGTTAAATTAGATAAAGTTTAAACAAAAGGATTTTATTATCATAGACATGAATACAAAAAAGTTAAATTAGATAAAGTTTAAACAAAAGGATTTTATTATCATAGACATGAATACAAAACAGATGGCGCGTAACGGAAAAAAGTGACGCGTAACCGAAAAATGTGACGGTAAATTTTTTTCCAACGCCGATAAGGAAGTTTCACTTCAAAAAAATAAATTAGATAAAGTTTAAACAAAAGGATTTTATTATCATAGACATGAATACAAAACAGATGGCGCGTAACGGAAAAAAGTGACGCGTAACCGAAAAATGTGACGGTAAATTTTTTTCCAACGCCGATAAGGAAGTTTCACTTCAAAAAAATAAATTAGATAAAGTTTAAACAAAAGGATTTTATTATCATAGACATGAATACAAAACAGATGGCGCGTAACGGAAAAAAGTGACGCGTAACCGAAAAATGTGACGGTAAATTTTTTTCCAACGCCGATAAGGAAGTTTCACTTCAAAAAAATAAATTAGATAAAGTTTAAACAAAAGGATTTTATTATCATAGACATGAATACAAAACAGATGGCGCGTAACGGAAAAAAGTGACGCGTAACCGAAAAATGTGACGGTAAATTTTTTTCCAACGCCGATAAGGAAGTTTCACTTCAAAAAAATAAATTAGATAAAGTTTAAACAAAAGGATTTTATTATCATAGACATGAATACAAAACAGATGGCGCGTAACGGAAAAAAGTGACGCGTAACCGAAAAATGTGACGGTAAATTTTTTTCCAACGCCGATAAGGAAGTTTCACTTCAAAAAATTTGTGCGTGTACTAGTGTACACACGTAAGAAGTGAAACTTGTTTATGGCCTTATTTTTCGAAAAATGATCTACATGCAACTTTCTAGAAATTGGTTAAATAAAGTTAAATTAGATAAAGTTTAAACAAAAGGATTTTATTATCATAGACATGAATACAAAAAAGATGGCGCGTAACGGAAAAATGTGACGCGTAACCGAAAAATGTGACGGTAAATTTTTTTCCAACGCCGATAAAGAAGTTTCACTTCAAAAACTAAAACTATAAAACTGTTATTATTACAAACGACATTCGACGAACATAAAAACAAACCGAAAACCTACTACTATTTTATTTGTTTATCGTTCGTTAAAAGCAATTTTAAAACAGGGGATAATTAAAGCAGTTTCGAAATAATTAAGTCTTCATGAGTCGCTAATATGACACCAGCCACCCACCGGGGACTAGTGGCACCTGCCGGTTCACTGATTGCTACTGATACCGTATATAATTTATTTTTTGTTGTATCGTCGGTTACCCATCCGCCTAATTGATTTTTCATAATGCAGAAGTTCTCGTTTGTCTCAACTCTTGTACAATGAATAAATAATTTCGGCCATCTTTATGAAGGGATACCGAAACAAAAGATTTACATCATCATCATCATCATCATTTCAGCCTATCGCCGTCCACTGCTGAACATAGGCCTCTCCAATAGATTTCCAGTGCGACCGGTTCATTGCCACCTGCATCCAACGAGACCCAGCGCTTTTTACTAGGTCGTCGGTCCATCTAGTAGGTGGCCGTCCCACACTGCGCTTGCCAGTACGTGGTCGCCACTCCAGGATCTTTCTNAGGTGGCCGTCCCACACTGCGCTTGCCAGTACGTGGTCGCCACTCCAGGATCTTTCTGCCCCATCGACCGTCCTCTCTTCGTGCTATGTGGCCGGCCCATTGCCACTTCAGTTCACTAATTCTACGGGCTATGTCAGCAACCTTCGTTCTTCTACGGATCTCCTCATTTCGGATTCGATCACGTAGAGAAATGCCGAGCATAGCCTTCTCCATAGCTCGCTGCGCGACTTTGAGCCTTCTAAAAAGATTTACATAATTAGGTAAAAATATTTTTACGGTTTAATATCGAGTTTTTTATTGTTATTACTTATTGTTTCATATTATGTTTCGAATATTCTAGATTTCATGGTCACGGAATGTTATTCGAGTCGACATTTGAATTTAGTGCTACATAGTAAACTATTTGAAACTTCGGAATTAATATAATGCACATAAAAACGTGACACCGTAAAAGTAGTTTTAATTAAGTCCACGACTCGCAAAAACAGGAGAATATACTAAAATAAAACAATTCATAAATATTTACATTTATTTAACTCTAATAAAATCGGCCATATCCCATATCCCCTTGCTCCAATTAAACTAGCATAAACAAAAAGAATATAAACATAATCTTGCCGCTCCTTCAACGTATTTAATGGTTGCTGATTAACATTGAATATTCATGGCTTACATAAAACCGGGAGTCAATGGGCCCCGCATAATTATTACTGTGGCGCTCATTACACAGATACCATCGCGAAATTAATAACGGTACATTCTTAATTACGATTTTAACACCTTTGTTTTTTCAAACGATACAAAGTAGGTAATCGAATTATTTTTAAAGTTTTTTTTTTAATCTATCGATGAAAAAGTATTAGATTGGATAATAAGCATAACTTTATAAGTACCAAGTGTAAATTTAATTCAATTTTAATTATTTTGATTTAGTAACATAGGGGAACTTTAGCATTCATGACATTAAGTACTATTGTGAATGTACCATTTATAGTTTTATCACATTAGAAAGACAAAATTAGGAACAAAAAACATGAAAAATAACCTAATTAAAAACTCACATTTTCACGATATCTCAGATAATACCATAATACTTACTGTATAAGGAATTCTATCCATGCACATCTCCGCTTAATTTCAAATATATAAATATAATTGCAGCCTGTATGTTTTTCACTTATCCTTTAAAGACATAAATACATTTTGCATTTAAAAAAAATAATCAACGCGATCGATTCTAAAAGATTCAGTTCCAGTTTATTGACGGCCGCCATTTTAAAGCAGTTAAACTTGACGTAATAAAATACTCAACCATCACAATCTAGTTGGGATTAAATAAATAAATTCAATATATGTACTTAAATGTATCTTCATTCCATGATCCTCTTTTTAACACACACACACTCACAAATCATTTTCATTATTGGTTACGATTGTATCAGTAATAATTATTATTATTGGACGAGTTAATATTTTTCAACACATAATATCGACCTTAATTTAAAGACTCAAGGTTCAAATACGTTTATTCCGTATTGTACTGTTACATAATCATTATTATCTTCCACATTGATCGTGGAATCCATGAGAATTGCTGTCTGTTTTATATAAATGATTCGATTGCAACACTCCGGATGTCGGCCGCTGGACATTCAATGCTTATCGTAGAGATGGGATCGTCCATCATCGGGTCGAATATAAAATAGAACACAATGTAATATGAGAACTCTGTCCCGAACACATTTAGAGTCTCGGCACCCATCACACAATGCCGCTCCCTCGATCCGGCTCGTAATTATTATAAAACACGATAATAAATCACCATCTGCTCGCTTCTGTTGCCACTTTCCAAATTTATCCGCGCGATGGTCCCAGGGGCGCGCGCGGTGCCCGGGGTAGGCAATTCACGCCCTTCCTCTTTCGGCTTATTTATTTTCGGCTAATGGCGCCGAGGAGCTTACGGAAATTAAATACTGTTTACAGTGAGACTCCGACCGCGTTATAATTTTATCACGGCCGCGCATGTAAACCGAGTTATATGAAGTTTGGTCGTAAGTACCTCGTCTGGGACGATGCCGACGCCTCTCGGAATTAATTCCTAAAACTTGGGTATATACAGCGGAGCGGCATGGCGGTATCTTGCGCGGCTGACGTCTAAAAAACCCCTCGGAGACAGGTTTACGATGTTACATTCAGTGTACCGGTACGTGCTAACAATTAAACTCTGTCCACCCGAACCCAACACCTCGGAACCCGCTCCACTAATTAGTGGACGCACATTTATACTGTGCTTCGTAATAATAAACTTTTAGTTTTACGTCTCTTTCGTGGATTCCGCGTGTTTTATATACAAAAACAAATATTCCCATCAAAATTTTCGTTGAATTTGAAAGGAGACTGTTAATTTCATAGCCCGAAATGGACTTCATTTGCTTAGAGGACCTTTTAAGAGCGCCAAGTTTGTTTTAGTCGGTCCGTGGGCGTTGAATGGATGTAAATGAAATCACCGGAACTTTGTTTGTCTCGGTGTGAGAAACAATGGAACGTGTGTGTGATATAAGTACCGATGACAGACACAACGCCCCTACCGTGTTTATCGAACTTGATCGACGAATAACTCGAAGACAATGCGATTACGTTTTGATATCGCCACCAAAACTCGAAAGCGAATACGGGAAACCAGTTAGCGTTATCGAATGAGACAAAGGGTTAGGACAAACCATTAGACTGTTGATTACCCTAATCCAAGCGGTAATTAGCGCCAGTCAAACGAACCTATTTCAGCTCTCTGATCTCCTGGTGTGTTAGTCACCAACTTAATTGAAATCCAAACTAGACACTACGTTAATGATGAAGGATAATTCCAGGCTGTCATTATATAGTCCTAGAGCTTTATTTATTAAACAAAAATAAATTGTGTTTACATTTACGGGTGAATGAATGTAGAATCCTTTTAATTAAGATACCAGTTGAAATGCTGGCACGTTATTATGCCAGCTGCCTCATTGTTTGCAGCTAAATATATTTACTTACATTATCAACTCAGACCGTAAAAAGTTTAATACTCGAAGATACACTGCGAATAATAAATTATTCAACGTTCGACCGTTTTAAGGACGTACAATTTTGTTATTAGAAAACAAATGTCATCGTAATTACAGTCGTATGTTACTAACGAGTGAGTTAATGACGGTGGCTGGCCATTAGTGACAGACAGACAAATCGAAGCGATTACACGCGACCAAACAACCGGTGGACCTCTAATTTAACTTTTCCGTGACTGGCGGCCCGTATTAACAATTTAAAAGGGAGTTTGCTCAACCCCTAAATAATAAAAGCGAGCGCGGCAAACGATTTTTACACGAAACTCAGCCGTGCTCTGTACGTATCAATTTCTTTGTTAATTCCTGTTCACTTCTGGGCGCCTGGTACTTAAAGTTACCTTGTTATCTTTGTTAGAACAGGTTCCAAATTATTATTTCATTTTGGATTTAATATTTCAGTAGAGCTTAAAAGGTTAGCTAGTAGTGAACTTTGGTTTTATTAAAAAGAAGAAAATAAAACTCCTAAATTAAAGACAAGAGAGAAATTGTTCAAAATTTACATTACAAAAATACGATTCTCAATTTCGTTATAAAATAAAAGGAATTTTTTAATTAATCTTTTCTTGAACGGAAGCGACCAAGTAATCCTATAATAACATTCTGCTTTTTATATTTCTAACGAATAATGAGCACGCGATGTAACCTTAACTTTATCACTTTGATTTAAGGCTGTTATTCGACTGATTGTCAAATTAATATTATGTCATGGCACAGATCTCGACAATAGCATCGTTCATTTCATGGTAATGGCTTATGGCGGAAAGCTTTATAATAAATATGTTATTGTTATATGTAACAAATAAATTAACTAACATTGATTATTATTAGTTTCTTTCTTCACGTGTGCTTGAGTAACAACTTTAGTTTAGTTTAGTTTGTAAATAAAATATATTTAGAAATCTTTGAAATCAATTAGATCGACTCCAAATTTATCTACTCATAAATTGCCTTTTAAATTGAACATGTCAAGTTTTTGAATTTACTTTTAAGCGAATCAATAAATTTTGTATTGAAGTCGATTTAATTATTTGATAGAATTTTCGTTTTCATTATTGAAATTATTTCTGTAATAACATTTACGTATTCGTAGTGTCACGTTGTATATCTTATTGTTGTTGGTAATTAGTGAGTAGATACATATTTCTGTAACCTTAGATTGATACAATGTACCGTCCGAATTCATTAATTTAAGCAATGGTGTACGTAAATTTTTTTTTAATTTTTTTTTTGCTTAGTTGATTATTTTTTTCCTACCTAAGCTGGTAGCCTTGAGAGGCTATTCCAGCGTAACCTTAACTAGTAGGTGAGCTCACGGGGCTCAAACCTGACGACGTTGCTAACGCGAACTCTAGCAAGAGCCGTGCTTCGCAGAATCTACCACCGGATCGGAAACGCGACTCACTGAGAAGATCCGGCGAGAAACTCAGTGGGCTGTGTCTGAGGGTCTTAGTTGAGTGGACGAGCTCACGGTTCACCTGGTGTTAAGTGGCTACCGGAGCCCATAGACATCTACAGCGTAAATGCGCCACCCACCTTGAGATATGAGTTGTAAGGTCTCAGTATAGATACAACGACTGCCCCGCCCCTCAAGCCGAAACGCATTACTGCTTCACGGCAGAAATAGGCAGGATGGTGGTACTTACTGGTGCGGACTCACAAGACGTCCTACCATCAGTACGTATATGCAAATACGTTTCGTACCAAGAAATATAATATACACGAAAAATATCTATTTGCATACACAGAGTGTAAATAAAAACATTTGCATTGTAACTCAAATGTTTATTTTACGTTTACGAGTGCACTATGCGTGTTCGGTTTGTGAAAATATTTTGTGTATATAATAATAACAAAGGAAACGGTCATTACTAAAACTGTAAAACATTTGAAACAATGTTGGCATAATACAAAGTCGTTAGCTGCCAACGCGCCGCGCGGAGCGGTAAAATATTTTGTTCTCGACGACCGCTAAATCGTCTTTTCGCATTAAAAGCGTACAATTTCCAAAAATATTCGAAATTGAGTTAACATGCGGAATCATTTGGTATCATACCAGTATTTTTCTCTAATAAATACTGTCAAAAGAGCGTAGTTTAGTTTTAGTTGGTTTTTTTTTAATTTACCTATGTTTTGACTATTATTAACAAAATTAATATTTAATTTAATCTTACTTTAAAAGACAGATAATGTAACTGGTAAAAAATAAATATTGCAAAGATGATTATTATTAAACATATCACATGTTAAACCTTTAAAACACTCTCCTGTAAAATTAGTAAGTTTTGAGATTATAGTTTTAATGCGAGGAGACGAAATATTGTTTAGTTCATACGCAAGAATACATAACGAAATGACACGATTCAAACACACGAGACCCGCAAAATCCCATTTAACCCATTTACAATTTTAAAAGATACCTATTTACAATTCAACGAGGCGGCCGCGCGGGATCGACTCAGCGAAAGGCTCCCAAGGGATTAAAAAGGATCGCTCGAGACCCCGTTTTTATCTCAATTTGTTACCGTTGTTTACGAAAAACATAAGAGGACAAAGAGAGATTAACTCTCCCTGAATTACGCGATCTCTCGGTCTGCATACATTATAAATTCATGACGCTACATCTAGTTAATACAATAAAAATAACTTCAGAGCTCCTCTTAAAAGAAAAAAAAAAAAATTACTGGAATAGTCGGGGTGAAATTGATTAATTTGATTTGCATAAGTTAACACGGCAGCGCGTTCGGCAGGGGCGGCATAAAATGACGCGAACAACGCTTCTAAATATACGACCGAAGTCACGTTCCGGACGCGAGCTACCGCCAGCCGGATTGCGTCCCCGACATGCAAATTCGAAGCCGCCTCACAAATTGGATTTGAACAGTACAAGTCGACGTCGATGCATCAATTTCGTTAAAAACTTATCTCCTTACACACGCCTTAAAACTAATCTAATTCTTGAGTGATTCAAATCGCACGCGAACATTGAAGTTGAACATATTATGTTGTCATTGTTACAGGTGTATTAGTTGTAAACGTGACGTGGCGAGGGAAGACTTACGTGGGAACCCTACTGGATTGCACGCGACACGACTGGGCGCCACCGCGGTGAGTTATGTGATCAGCTAGTAATGTTAACGGAGATAGAATACTAATAATTTCGGAAAAATAATATCTTAAATGAAACGAGAGCCACAATCTTGGTTCGCTTGGGTCACGTATGTCTAAAATGAGTCAGCGGAACGACGTGAACAGAAATACCAAACACTGTTTGAACATTAGGAGCGTGAAACAATGTTAATGATATTTATGGCGTGTGCAGCGCGTTATGGAGAAAATCACTAGTTCATTAACATCGGGCGTCACAAAAACAATATCTTATCTTATATCTTTAAACGAGCAATTCTTGTATGTATATAATCTGAATCTAGGAAACGGCTCCAACGATTTTCACAAAATTCAGGGGATTTCGGGGGCGATAAATCGATCTAGCTACGATTTGTTTTCAGAAAATGTTGTCTTATTCGTGTTTTCAATAATCAACTCTTCCCGACATCTATTGGCGAATAATAATACTATTTAAAGGCACAACAATATGGCGTTATAAAAAAAAAAAACAGAGAAAAGCTCGGTCATCGGAAGACTTTGTTTGTTTGAACGCGCTAATCTCAGGAACTACTGGTGCGATTTGAAA
The DNA here is from genome assembly GCF_003987935.1 of Bombyx mandarina. Next base: position 1,089,143 of record NW_021011476.1, on the reverse strand, counting down.
ATTTATTTGAGTGTTAGATAGCCCATTTATTGAGGAAATGCTATAGACTATATAACATCACGCTAAGACCAATACAAGCGGAGCACCAATAAATAATATTTCAAAATCGGGCTTTTTTCCCTTTTGACCGCTTCCGCTGCGTGCGCTGCAGAAATGGTTAAAGTTTCGCTAAAATAATGTATGACAGAATTGTTCCCCTTTAAAAGATTTAAAAAAACTCCGCGACAGCATATGTCTATATGTTAAGGTTGGCTCGCTATAACGTTTTTTAAGCTAACCAAATTTGTTCTAAAATAAAGCAATATTTGTGAACTATTCCACGCGGACGAAGTCGCGGGCAAAAGCTAGTAACAAATATAATTTCGATGTCGTAATGAGTAAATTAAATTTCTCAGGTTCTGTGATTCTCCAACGGAAGAATTAGATTCGCGTACGCCTAAGGGACGAGCGAAACGTGGTCGCGGGGCGGCGCCCACGGACATGACGAATTTCACAGAAACGCGATCATCAGTCCACAGCAAACTCCGAAACGGGGGAGCGAAAGGCCGAAGAGCTTTGCCGTCACCCACTCCATTCACTCCGCCGAGACCGGATTCGAAAAGAAAAAGAAATTCAGAAGCGGACGAACGACCGCCCACGCCGAAGGCGAAGCGGCCGCCGCCTACGCCGTCGTCGCCGCCGCCCGACCCGATCCTTCTCGAGTGTCCCGAACCGAATTGTTCCAAAAAATACAAACACGCGAACGGTTTGAAATATCACCGATCACACGCACACGGTTCGCCCGATGAGGAAGACAAAGACGAGTCCAGCTCGGAACTAGAAGAGCCTGCTGTGGAGCCAGCTTCGCCGGCGTGTCCGCCGTCCGAGCCCGCCACGCCCGCCACCCCGGTCAAATCTCCAACTCCCGCAAAGTCCCCAGAATCGAAGAGCGAGAAATCTCCAGAAAAGTCGCCGGAGAAGGTGGAGACAAGTGCAGAGTCCCCCGCGCAGACGAGATTCCCAGAGGAAATGGCCGCGACGCCGGAGACACCCGCGCCCCCCGAGCGTGCGCATACCCCGCCCGCACCCCCCGCCACGCCGCCTGAGCCTCTACCTTCCTTACAGACTACACAATTTAAGGTAAAACATAATGCTTACTATTCAGTTTTAAGACAGACAACAAAATGAAAAAAAAACCGTATGATATAAGAAAAGATTCACATGTCCTTCTTAAAACGAGTCTTGTGGATAGTATTAAGCGATAGGCAGCGACTTGGCTCCGCCCCTGGCATTGCTGAAGTCCATGGGCGACGGTAACCACTCACCATCAGGTGGTCCGTATGCTCGTCTGCCTACAAGGACAATAAAAAAAAAGATCAAAAGCAGCGTAAATCTGAAAAGTACATATTCCCTTCTTAATACAACATTTATCAGACGGCACAGTCAAAGCACTCCTCAAAATTATCACTGATAACAGCGTACATACATTTTACGATGATAGATTAGGCCGTTTTAAGATTTATACCAGTAAATAATTTAGCTTTGTAATCTTTGTACTATTTATTACGTGCACGTTTTGTACATGTGTTTATATTTTTTGTTTAGTTTTTACCCGGAGGATATTATACGATGCGAAAGTGCAATAAATTAATAATATGTACTGTACTCAAATATATTGGTTTAATTGAATCTAGATATTGATTAGGGTATATATTTTTTGTAATAATACTAGTTACGGAGCACCTTTAATTATTTTCGAGCTTGTTGGGTGCACGAGCTGACGGCCTATCAGACGTTAAGTGGTTTTCGAATGCTATGATACTGTAATGCAGCGGTCGGGGAACCGGGGTAAATTACCCCAAATGGGGTAAAATGAAATTTTGGGGGGTAAAAATGAAACTTTTGTGAGTAAAAAGTATATATTGAAGTGAAACTTCTTTAGAATCGTTAAATTTTTTGTTATGGTTTTCTTTTCAAAATTATTATGGGGGCTATAATATGAAAGATGCTAAAAAGAAGCGATTTCTTTTTTTTTTGTTCTTCGCCATGGTGTAATAATATCAACTTACACAAAAATATTTTGGGGTAATAATTAAAAAAGTTCCCCGACCGCTGCTGTAATGAAATGTCTCACGGGCATGTTTATCGTAACGTAAATGCCGTCACCCACACTGAGACATGAGGTTTAAGTCTCATTTGTATTATGCAACGGTTGTCTCATTCTGCAAACGGAAACGTATGGCTGCTTCGTGGTAGAAATGGGAAGGATGGTAGAACCTACCACTGGGGGTTTGTAATATACCTAATTGGTATGTGATTATCAACTATCTTTAGATATATAATAATAATAATAATAATAATAATGTTTTTATTGCAAGTAACCATGACTGATATAAATTGTTAATAAGACTTAGACCTATGTTAGTAGTTATATTTACATCACAATGAATTACTGTGGTAACATCCCATGGGAGATGGCACCACAGCGACCCATGTATACACAGTCCAGCCTGCTTGCGATCATGCTCAGGATACTGTTGGAGCTATAATGAGCAAAACTGAATTCAATTAGCTGCTTTACTTGTAAATAAAAACTTCGGTGTTTTAAGCTGCTTTCTGAATACGCTATAATATAATAGCATATAGTATATAGGTCATAGCACAACAATATCGCGCATCATACATTGTTATGGACATGCTCACACTGTACTCATACCAGATCCTGTAGACCGAATGGTAAACAGTCGACGTCGCCCTAAACACGTCATTACGGATCCTCCCGATCCATTAACGGTGCTTTTAGGCACCACAAGCACAGGTCACCGTCCTCGTCAAACCCGTCGCTTGCGACGAAGGGCTCGACGAGTAAATTAACTCATAGACACAGCCCACTGAGTTTCTCGGCGGATCTTCTCAGTGGGTCGCGTTTCTGATCCGGTGGTAGATTCTTAGCTTCCGGTTGAGCCCCGTGAGCTCACCTACTAGCTCGGTGAATCTAGAATAACACCTCGACTTTACTAGAATAGGTAGGTAAAAAAAAACCCTGTACTGTACTATATATTGTTGGCTAAGTACACGCTGCTATACTATATCTAATATAAAAAAAAAACTAATATTAAAAAAAAAAGACATGCCCGCTGAGTTTCTTGCCAATTCTTCTCAGGACGGAGACTAGTTTTTGTGAATTGGCGGTAGTTCTTTTGACGTTCAACAAGTATGTACCTACTGTCATTTATGTTGAATAAATATTTTTTGATTTGATTTGATATGGCACTCTAGTATAGCGTAGTCTGAAAGCAGTTTTACGCACAGAGACGATGTATTTAAAACGTTTGAATTGCATTCCAGGTGAAACCTAGATCAGCGTTGATGCCGTCAGAGGATCGTAAGTCGACGGAATCTCCTCCCGGCGAGTCCCCGGGTAAGCGTCGGGCGCGGCGCTCGCCGACCCCCGGGGTGCGGTCGCCGGCCTACTCCGACATCTCGGACGACGCGGCGCCCCCCGACGGAGCCCCCGATACGGACACCACCCACAGACCCTTCCCCGTCTACCACCAGGTACTGACCTCAATCACGTTTTCCATATTTTCAATTTTACGATTATTTTTATAGGTGAACGAGCTCACGGCCCACCTGGTGTTAAGTGGTTACTGGAGCTCATATACATCTACAATGTAAATGCCGCCACCTACCTTGAGATAAGAGTTCTAAGGTCTCAGTACAGTTACAATGGCTGCTCCATTCTTCAAACCGAAACGCATTACTGCTTCACGGCAGAAATAGGTAGTGTGGTGGTACCTACCCGCGCGGAGTAACAAGAGGTCCTACCACCAGTATCGTTCGTTCCTTCGTTCTCCCACGAGAGAGTCGGAAGTGGAGGAACAAATCGTCAAATTTGTGGAAATTATGTTATGTATAAATAAATATGCATGTGCATATATATGGTGTATGTGTATGTGTATGTGTATGTATGTATATATACACATGTATATTTCACTGAGTTGGTACATCGCGCGTAATTTGTTTCCAAATGATTCTTGTCCACCTGGTAGAGATCGCTCTTAACGATAAGACCGCCAATTATACTTTTTTTTTGTATTTAATGTATCTCATTGCTTACAAATTTTTTTGATGTACAATAAAGAATACTCTCTCCTTCTCTCTTCTCCCTCTCTCTTTCTCTTCTCTCTCTGTCTCAAAGAAAAAAACATCTTTAGCTATTTAAATAGAGTAAACCTAATTAAAATCAATTAAAAATATCGAATTGTTGACCAAATAAAACGGACCTTTAATTACAAAGCGAAATGTCGCTTAAATCAAATAGGCTTTCACCCGTCGACATTTTTCAATATAAAATAGCTTTACCGCCGAAGCCGCGGGCTCAGCTAGTGTTCGCATCAATCCGTCGGCTTAATTGAACCTCTCACTACAGTACTACGGTCAGCCGTCGTATCTACCGCCGAGTCACCCGGCGACAGGACCGCCTCCTACCGGGGACAAGAGCAAAGAAGATCCGTCCAAAGGAGATTCTAAAGGAGACCTTAAGGTGCCGATTATTTTCATACACAGACATTTATTCGTAAATTCAGACGTTCATTGTAGATGATGATTTTTGTCTTAGAAAAAATAACATGTAGAACCATTTAGTTTTATTTTAATTTTAGACAGAGATCAATCACTACGCGTCATTAAAATTGTATAATTAAAACTCCTTGTCCAAGACAGACTATGCCTAATTACCTCGATAAATTATATTAAGCTATTGCATATGTTTTATCGCGGGCTTTGAACGCAGCGACTGAATCAAGAAATTCCGTAACGAAAATAAAACCTAACACCCCACTCCGCCTACTATCTAGCTCGCATTCAACACATTCACACGTTGCGCTTGTGTAGCATTTGTGAATAAGCGCCCGACGTGACGTCGCAGTGCATGCGCATCATGAAAAGTCTGCCCATCTCTCTCTCGCGCGGTCTGGCTTATGACTGTGAAGGGGACAGTTAATGTTTTGCTTTTGTTAATGTTTATAAATATAGCGTGGTCTTATTTTATTATTGTTTTAATATTAAATTATTATTGTCTAATTATAATTGCATAAGTTGATAAAAAGTGCTATGCAATAGCTTTACCTCGAGTGCCACAAGTTTTATTTATTTTACAATTATTACTTCAAAAGGTCCAATATTTAATATGATATACTTCATAGAGTTTATATGACACTCGTGTGAACTACGACATTTTTTTCTACCATTACTCGAATTCCGAACCCATGTTCATTGATAGGGAGAGGGCGCACGACTTGTATCGGCCAAAAGGTTACAAAATTCAATTTTAATTCATTCGTAAATACATCTTAAATTACATATAAATACATTCTATATTCGTTTAAACATCCTCCTCTATATATAACAGGACGGCAAAACCGATAACGGACCGCAAAAGGTGCTTCCACAACATTTCTACCCGTACAATTACGTACCGAATTTTCCGTACAACGTGGAACCGGGGACGCCTTTGGAAGATAAAAGCAAAGAGACTGACCGATCGAAGACAACGCCCAGCCCTTTGGACAAGAGCAAGCCCAGGGAGGGGAAAGACAACCAGAACCGACCAAATGACAACCATCAGATCCTCAAAGAGAGTATTGAGATGAAGGCGCAGATGGGACCGTACGCGTTCCAGAGGCCTCCGCATGGGAGGGAAGAAGAATTGAGAAGGTGAGAGAGCATTTCATAATTGCAGGCTTATAAAGAATTTCATAGGACGCAGTACATACGTATATTTTTTATTTTTATTTTTTTATTGCTTCGTCGGGTGGTCGAGCTCACGGCCCACCTGGTGTTAAGTGGTTACCGGAGCCAATAGGCATCTACAACGTAAATGCCGCCACCCACTTTGAGACATGAGGTCTAAGGTCTTTTAACTGTGGCTGCCCCGCCCTTCAAACCGAAACGCACTACTGCTTCACGGCCCGTTCGGACCTACCCGCATATGTATGTATGTTCTCAAGCGATTGTTCAGTCTCAGTACTAACGATTTAGAACATGTCACTCGTGATTTGATTATTAACCAGACGAATAATGACTTTATCACATAGTAATAAAGTTTAAATTCGAGGCTATTATTATTGCACGTGTATTCGTGGCGTATCTTATTCAATAGTATCTGAACAGATGTCTGTCTGACGCTGCGACCGTTAGGATCTATGGGTTAGTCTGTGCTTGAATTTAAAAAAAAAAATTGCAGATATTACATGAGCTTAGAGCAAAGAAGAAAAGACGGTGGGGGCGACTCGAAGCCTCCGAACCAGGGAGCAGGGGTTCCTCCCAGACCGGCGCCGCAGCCTGCGCACAAGTCCTCTGGGAAAGATAAAGACGAAAAACCCAAGGACGACGTTAAAGTGAGTTAAAATTTTATTTTTGCTAGAGGTCCCGCAGTAGTCAAAATTCGACTATAATTAATTGGAATTGTAAGCTTGTACACTATTATGATTGTATTTTCGCAATCACAAATTATTCGAAATCACACAATTTCAAAAATCACAAATTTCGCCAAGACTACACTGTAAAAAATATTAACAAAGACATTATTTGGACTTTTTGGCGGGAACGCGAGGAGTGAAGTTGTGTGATTTGTTTTATTTTGTCTATTTAGTATTTCTTCGGGTTTAAATGTGTAATAATGGTGGTTTATTAACCATTTAATATCTGTGAAAGTGCACAAATGTGGGAAGATGAAACAAAGCCGCTGGACGTAACTTCTCGGGATACTCCAAAAAGTCCACTGAAAAATCTTAGTAAATTACCACCATTTTACTGAGATTAGATTTCATCTCATATCATCTCATTTAATTTCATCCTAGTTGATTAATGTCTCAAATTAATCATTTTCATTTCATTTCATATTATGGAGATAATATCATTTTTCATAAAATTAAGAATATATATTAAAATAAGACATGACTTAAAGGTCTCAGTTACCAGGTCATAAAATCTCTTAAAAAAAACAAAAAGACATTATTTAATCTCAATTTGACAACAGACGTCAAGAACAAACAAAAGCTTGACAATAAATAGTATGCATGCGTGTGTGCGTCTTTGAATAAGTACTGCCATAAAGAGTTCTAATCAAAATTAAAGAGAGAGTTGACGAATTAGGTGATTACAGACAATAAGTTACTAATGGAGGAAAAAAGCGCTTGTCTTTTATTTCAGTTTCATTACTTATGACGTCATTCGAGTCTAACAAGATGAGCTAATTATAGAATATACACGAATACAAAACTATTAGTTACTAATGACACATTATGCGGTATGGTTGCTGTCAAAAATGCTATCAGATTTTATATATTAATTAAACATTTCCCAGATATACTGATTGAATAATCTTTTCAATTTAATTAGCATTCTTTATAACTAATTCGTTTTTAGATTAGTTTATTATTATTTTTTCCTACCTAAGCTGATAGCCTTGAGAGGCTATGTCAGAGTAACCGGGCGAGTAAGTGAGCTCACGGGGCTCAAACCGGGAATGTTACCAACACTGGCCCTAACAAGAGCAGTGCTTCGCAGAATCTACCACCGGATCGCAAACGCGACCCACTGAGAAGATCCGGCGAGAAACTCAGTGGGCTGTGTCTATGGATTAATTTATTCGCCGAGCCCTTCGTCGCAAGCGACGTGTTCGGCGAGGACGGTACTTGAGATACCTAAAAGCACCCTTAATGGATCGGGAGGATCCGTAATGACGTGTTTAGGGCGACGTCGACTGTTTACCATTCGCTCGATTGTTATCATGTAGCAATAACATACAAATTTTAATAATACCTTGTGGTAGAATTTCACATCTTTTCAATATTGTGAGTGTAAAAACGATATCATATTAATGCGCAGGTGAAGCAGGAAGGTCAGAAGCCGACGACGGAAACGCAAGGGCCGCCGCCCCCGCCCACGTCGCAGTACTACCTGCCGCCTTACATGCAGGGTGGCTACGGCGCCCTGCAGTTCGAGCCGGTGTACCGCGGGCCGCTGTCCCCCATGCTGGTGGGCGGGTACGGCGCCGGCTGGAGCGTGCCGCGGTACCCGGCGCCCGAGGACCTGTCCCGCCCCGCGCCGCCCAAACTGGACCTGCTGCCCCCCGCACACGCGCCCTACGCCTACCCGCCCCACGCCGGCCATCCGCCCCACGCGCCCCACGCCTCCCACGCGCCCCATACGCCGCACGCGCAACACAAAATCCACGAGCTGCAGGTCGGTTTACTAACTAGAGTTGTCAACTTAATATGTAACTAAATAAATTTGAATAGTTTGACAGTCTTTGCAAGTAAAGAATTTATCGTTGTTTTAAAAATTGTAATTAATTATTTATGTAAACGAGTGGTCAGATCGTTGCCGCCAACACTAACTTGAACGCTATCCACATTGAGTCAAAGTCTTAGTTGCAATGTTTGTCCTACCCACAAACGGGCTCGGTGCAGTGCCGAACTACAAATGAAGCCATTTACAAACGAGCCTTGTGGAGAGTATTAAGCGATAGGTAGCGGCTTGGCTCTGTTCCTGGCATTGCTGACGTCCATGAGCGACGGTAACCACTTACCATCAGGTGAGCCGTATGCTCGTCTGCCTGTTAGGGCCATAACAAAAAAGCTAATATTTAAGGTCGGTGGTTAATCTGTGACGTGTACGTACAGGAGCACGCGAAGTCTCCGTCGGGGAAGCCCCGCGCCGACGCCCCCAAGGAGGGCGCGCGCTCGCCCCCGCCGCAGCGGCACGTGCACACGCACCACCACACGCACGTCGGGCTCGGCTACCCGCTCTACCCGCCGCCGTATCCCGGTCGGTACAATACTTATGTACTCTAACATTCTAGCTATACTCCGGGCGCGAAGCAGGAAGAATTTTGTACGTTAAGGCATCGTCAAACAGAACGCGTACTTAGCGCGCGTCAGAGCGTTAACCTGACGGCGTGCTATGACGCCGAGATGTATTGTACTACTATGGTGATATACTGTCAAATAGAGCGCCATCGCTATAAGTACGCAGCGCTCTGTCGCGGCTTTAGGACGCTTTGACGTCAGGCGTTGTAATTTTTTACAAATTTCATTTAGCGTCCAAGTGAATGTGTATTAGAATACTGGATAATGTCCGAAAAATTTATAGAAATAGTTAGAAAATACTCATGCTTATACAATGCCACATCTGAATCACTCGACATCTTTATACTTTTAAATTATCATACTGCTATCGAAAGGCACTATGATTTGGCGAATGCGTTGCGTCAAGGAGCGTTAGGCTCATCTGGTCAATTTGTGTGACATGAAAAGAGCGCGACGTTAAAACGCAACGCTAAGTACGCGTTCTGTTTGACGAAGCCTTTAACCTGTTATTACCTGTCTTTGTCACTCCCGCGTAAATATAATGAGTCTCGCTCGCACAGATGCAATGACCGCCGTCCTCGGGGATTGTAAACCTTTTATCTGAGACGGTAAAGTTTGTTCTTGTCTGCATGTTGGCATGTTGTGAAAGAGGGTCAAAACTCAATACCAATCGTACGTTGTCGATGAGATAGCAAAAGCAGTTGGTGTGGAGGTATAGAGATTACCCCCATAGCACTGTGAATTGAATCTGATCGAAATAGTGTGGGCAGGCGTCAGGGGCGTCAGGCCCATTACAACATTTAAGATGACAGATGTTAAAAAGCTGGTGGTTTTAGGCAACATTTCAGCAGAAAAATGGCAAAATTGCACCAGTCAATATATAGAAATTAGGTAGACTAGATGATCATTTAGACAAAACTGTTGATTCTTTTGTAATAAATGACTGGCGATACGTCGTCGGAAAGTAGTAACTCCGATACAGAGGAATAGGATTGTGATTTTTGAATTTAATTTTTTTTATTTCTGCCTATTTAGTAATTGTAACTCGATTTTTATACCTGTTATAATATAAAATCTTAATAAATAATTTATTGTAATAACAATAATTTATTTAATAAGTTACTAAATTGTTTTTCTTGTTCAAACATTTTATGTAAACCGCACTTAATACAAAAACGTTTGTGACCAGTGTCAGTAGGTAAAGAGGTCATTGTACTATATTCAATACGAGGGTAATATTATGTTAATTTTCAACTGAGAACTGTTTTGTATTGCACGATTCATAAAAATAAAATATGTTACGTGTTAACATTTTTAAAAAAATTACGCAAAAAATAATTAATTTAGGTAATATGAGGGTAATATGTTAATTCTCAACTGAAGTGTGTTTGGAATTCCACGGTTCTTAAAATTATACGAATTATTAGTTTAAATTTGTCGATACGATAGGCAGGGACTTGCCTGTGCCCCTGGCGTTGTTGAGGCTCACGAGCGACGGTAACCACTTACCAACAGGTGGACTGTATGGCCAACTGCGTAGAAAAAAAAGAAGGAAAGCATTTTCATTTAGTGGGGATTTTAATTGGACGTACATATCTATACCACTCGAATTTCCATTTAATATTCTTAAGATTATCCTAGTGGTGCAATTCTCATACCCGATCCGGTGGACCGAATGCTAAACAGTCGACGTCGCCCTAAACACGTCATTACGGATCCTCCCGATCCATTAACGGTGCTTTTAGGTACCTCAAGCACAGGTCACTGTCCTTGCCGAACCCGTGCTTGCGACGAAGTGCTCGATGAGTAAATTAACCCATAGACACAGCCCACTGAGTTTCTAGCTGGATCTTCTCAGTGGGTCGCGTTTCCGATCCGGTGGTAGATTCTGCGAAGCACTGCTCTTGTCAGTGTTAGTAAAACTCCCGGTTTGAGCCCCGCGAGCTCATCTACTAGTTCGGTGAATCTAGAATAACCCCTCGAGGTTACTAGTATAGGTAGGAAAATAAAAAGGTGCAATCAGGAGGGATTTTTTTACGAATTCCGCCCTTAAAATCTTGATTATTATTGTTATGATTATACCAAATAAGTAAATAGAGTATTCGTAATAAACTTTTATGTTTTAATGCGAAAATGTTTGGTTTCGCTTTGTAGATTTAAATTTAAATGTTTCGATATCGTCTGTGGTGGTCGCAACGTGTGTCGTAATCTGTAGTGTGTTGGGTTGCAGGCGCTCGATAGCAGTCCTCGCGCCGCGTAGGTAGGACGCCGCACTGAGAGTAACCGAAGATTGTGTGTTGCAGCGGCGGCGGTGTTGGCGAGCACGCAGGCCGTGGTCAACTCGTTTCCGACGCCGCCCAAATGAAACGAGGGGCCGCGCAAACAATGGAGCCTTCCCAGAGACGCCGCCCCGCGTCACCCCCCGCCCGCCCTCCGCTCCGAACTGACGCGGCAGTGACGCGACCGCGTAGTGAACTTAACCGAGAACAATTTGTCGGATAATTGAAACAATGATCTCGAGTGACCCACGGATATGTGTATGTGATGTGCGCTTTGAATGTTCTAGAATGTTTCGGGATAGTTACCCGCGATAGGGACCGAGTGCGAGGGGACGCGAGGCGAGGACCGGCCGAGCGCCCCCCCCGAATGAACCTTCACTAGTGGAAGCACAAACTAGTACTTGTATATATTAGTGTTATGTGTAAATTAGCCGACGATAATAATTAACGTTCCGTTAATAATTTAATGTAATATAAAACGTCGAAGGGTTTGTTCTCCACGCCGGGCGTCGTACTGAAGATTGAAGCCCCCCCGAAGGACCGAATCGAAGTGAACACGGACGATACCTTTATTTATGAATACAGCATTCCACAGAGACGAGAGCGAACGTAGTTTATAAAAAATTAAATATCGATTAATGTTTAGGTAATGATAGTGCACCGTGAGAGCGTCAATGTGATCGTAATAATATGAACGTAGCGTGCACAAATCGTATTATGTCTGATAGTGAGGAATCATTCAATGTATCGTAGAGAGCATCCTATAGATTTGTGGAGTGTTTGGACATCGCTGTGCGTGTGTTTGTCTGTCTGGCTTTTAAAAGTTAATGTAAAAAAAAAATTAATTAATCTCATAGTCCGATATTCTCTGATACTAAATCCGGTTTCTGTTTGTGTACCACACAATTGCACTTAAACGCATTTAATGGTACTATTGACGAGCGTTGCTTCTCAACCATTGAGCTATAGAATTTGAGTAAAAAACTGCACTAAGAAAACCCATTAATATATTGGTTTCGTTTAATAAGTACAAAACGAAATATTAAATTATTTTGTTCAAAAATTTTAAATAAAATTTAAGACGAATCTATTTTTAAATTATATTGTAGTTTTTTCTTCAAATTCATGCGTTTCAACATGCATACAAGTGCTCGTGACGTCACGTCTGAAAGAGGCCGGACTGTTCCCACAGTATATATAATTATATTAAAAAATATCTATGGTTTCCAACCTAAACAATTTTTTTTTATTACTATATACAATTACCTCCGATCCTCATTTATGAATGGTAACGCTTAATGAGAAACGGTATGGTTCATTTAAAATACTCCAAAAAAATTTTGGGCGACTCTTGAAGAACTTCTGAGGACGCATTTCAGTCACATCATAAATGTAAATGAGCTCACTTATATTTTTGGTGATAATTTAAATAAAGTTCATTCGTTTCGCATATGTCTTTCTACTACTGCACTTTGGTTGAGAAGCGATGTTCTAGAGCATTATGTTGGACGTTACTGTGTATTAAATTAAGTCTCCCCGCAGCGCCGTTGGGCTGACGTTTCCCTCCCTAGTCTTCCAATTGGTTCGTTTGAAAGATCCTGTGTGTTCACGTGAATAATTTTCATAATTGATTATTACTTTAAATTGTACGCAATGTTACGTGTCTGAAGTGTTATAATCGAGTGTGTCGGCTAATGTTGCGGCCCTCTGTCACACTTCAATTTAGTAGACATTATCATAGAGATTGACCTATTGTAGTTAAATAATGGTATTATTTTCATGACATTTTAGTCAACGTACGCGCGTACCTGTTTCCTTGTGTATTAAAACAATGTTTCGTAGAGAATTCGGGGCCTAAACGAGTTGATGCAAGCGACAGTTCCGTAAAGAACCAGTGATCGTTAATTTTCTTGTTATAATAATTCTTAGTCGATACCTACTTAATGTTTAAAATAGAAAAAAAGACTGTTGTAAAAGGCCAATATTGTATATTGTGTTACACATTTAATTGCTTCCAAACAATGTTGTAAATTTCGTTCCATATTTTAGTAGATTATTTTATCTATATTTGATTCCGCAAAGTAAGGACTTATGAAATATTAGTTTCTTTTAAAATAATTTAGATCTTATGATTTTGTTTTTAATAGGCAATGTGTGGCTTCGAAGTTTCTTTAATTAAAACTGTATTAATTAGCTAAACTTGAACATATCCACTTAGTGAATCTTGTCTGTACCGAATTGTCTCAGTTGTATAGATAAACATTTTTACAACACTGTTTGATACTAATGAGATTATTTGCAAACTGTATGCGAACATTTGTCATCAAAAGTGGGCGTACAGTCATCTTTAATTTTAAATCTGCTTCAAATGTTAGTTGAAAAGAATTGTGTTTTGGGATTTAAAAGCTTTCAAGCCGCTTATTTCAAAATGTCGAATCAAATGTCAACTTTTATTGATTTGTTTCAAAATTGCTCATTTTATAAAATAGGTACTTATTATTTTTAGACAGGACTCTTGTTTTCTTGTTATATATCTGTAAAACACTTTTTCTTTTTTCAACTAATATTGGATACAAGAGTTGTCAACTCAAATATAATGAAATAATAAATTTTCACTTTGAATGAATATAAAATAGTTGTTAATGATGGCTTACGCCTACCTTATACTTCAGGTAATGTTCAAAATAATTGATATAATGTTCTGTTGACGAAAAATCTACATCCAAATTGTTTGCAAATCTTCAATAAAAGAAGCATTGGAACGCGAAATGAAAACATGATTTCAGACGATTTTACGCTTTTCCTCTTTTAATAGCACGATCTGAGAAATTCAAATTCGACTTTAAACTTACAGTACTAAGTTCCTTTCTATGATTGTTTGAAGAGTGAGTGTTTAATTAGATTGAGAGACGGGTTGATCTCAAAAACGCTCGACATTGTACGGATGCATAGACTGAGTTTTTATTTTAATCCTCACGCGACGCAAATTACGCTTTCCTATGGTTCGACTTACCAGTGTCTGATGTGTGTAACATCATTGTATTTATAAATGTAATTTGTATGGACATTTGTGTATTATTATTTTTTTGATGTAACTATAAAGCCAAGTTTGATTTTTATTAGAAAAGAATTCGAGACGTTGGAAAAAAAGGAATAATAAAAGTAACATTATTTCTTAAAAAAAATGTGTTTTATTTTACTTTCATAATTAAGAGTAAGGCTAAAAATGTATTATGAAAAACTTGATAAAAAAATTCTATGACTGGTTTGAATAAATCCAATTTACAAATACAAACTTATTTCATATTGTCAATACATAAAATATAAATATATATTTGCCAGAGCCCATCAGCCAACGTTTTACGAAACATATTTATCCTTAAATTTTACTTTTAAAACTTAAAATGTATCTAGAAGTAGGATTTTTTTCGCAACACGTGACGTCACAGAAGCTATGACAGTTTAGTATAAAAAAAATTAATGAACAATAAAATGTAAAACACATCGTGATCGGTATAATGATAGGCTGTTTCCCGAAAACGGTAAACTAATCCCAATTCGATGCGATTTTAATTACAAATACAATGCGACAAAAAATTGTGATGATACAAAAAATAGGAACATATTTTGATAAAGAATGTTTCACAAATTTCACGAATACCTACTCATCTACATTGTAATTTTAACATACACAATATTTCGTATTTATGGAAGCACTTATTTTAATTCTTTTCTTATTCTTCAAATATAGAATCAGATTTTTAAACAGTGCATACAAAATAGAATACGTGCATAAATAACTCGAATAATTACAAAGTAAAAAACACGTTTAATAAATAGAAAAATACAAAATGTTAAAGCTTAGAATTAGTGGACAATACTGAGGACGTGGTAAACTTTAATTATATTATTTTTGTCAAGGGTTAATACTTAGAAATAAAGTCTTTGGTCGTATTATTTAGTTTTAAAATTGATGTTAGTGCCCAGGTACTTAATTATACGAAGATGTGTCAAGTTAAGTAATTTCATTTTTTTAGTTAAAACTTTCAATTAAAATTCATTGCAAGGTTTTCGAAAAATAATAATACATTAGGACATTTTTTAAGCTTAGTATGTATATACATAGTAGCGCATTTTAAGCTGGTTACAAACGTAACATTGCAAGGCTTGCAAAAAAATATTAAACTAACTACATACAATTTCTATAATAAAAATATAGTCACCCTAAAAAAAATCAAAACCAAAAGTAAGCAATTATTACGGGCTCAAAATGTAAGTAGCATTTCGAAATTTTAATTTGGTTTAATAAGAGATCTAAATTTTACATTACTAGGTACATATATAAAAAAAAAACAAAGCCAAATCACATAAATACACATGCACGTAGACACGTAGAAATAATCGTTTGAGAAGTACTTAATGTACAAATTAATAAAAAATTATTTACATTCTAGTTTCGCAAGAACACTTCACAACCAATGTATATATATACACATATTATTATATTTATTTTTGATTGCTACTGTATAGATATTTTTAAGCGTAATGTAACTATTTTGAAAATCTGAAAGGTTACTACTTTAACTTGAGTATAAAGTTAGTTTTTTTTTTATTTTGTGAACCCGCAACCTATGGCAAATAAAAATTCAAGTGTCAATGAATTGTAGTGGAGTAAGACAATACAAAGATTTTATTACTGTGGTCTATTATTATCTATTTACTATAAAAGCGTTTGTTTCTTTATTTTAAACTATAAATGTAGGCAATATTGTTAGTAGTTAATAAGTGCAGGGTACTTGATCGTGGTCGTTTAATTGACTGTGCTCTATTATCTCTCGTGTTCATTCCGAATCTTGTTTGCTATACATTACGCGTCCACGAAATAGGATATCATTTAAAATATACGTAGATTTTTTTTGTAATCCCGTTCTTTTGCTATACAACCTTTGTCACTATATATTTTTTAAAATTCAAATATAAAACCTAGCACATGTAATTTTGCTTGTGGTAGGACCTCTTGTGAATCCACGCGGGTAGGTACCACCACCCTGCCTATTTCTGCCGTGAAGCAGTAAGGCGTTTCCAACTAAGGCGTAACAAAATATATTGAGACCTTAGAACCCATATCTCAAGGTGTGTGGCGGCATTTACCGACCTCACCTAGATTGTGAAATTTTGGTTAGTTTCGTTTTGTTTCCGCGAATGGATATTTTCTTCTTTATGACATGTCAGTTTATAAAAAAAAATTTATTACATACATAATATAATAAATAAATATTTCAGTCTATATCATCAGGCCTTAATTGTCTTTCGCCCTCGCTAAGGAAGATCAGCATGGCCTTGTACAATAAGTACAAACCGAGCAGCCTTCTCTCTTTCAACGGCCACGAGGCGGCAACACCGTAATAGTTGCCAGCCTTCAAATTCTTAATATTATTTATTCCGAGCACATCGATCATGGCCGCTTCGTACGTGTACGCTTCGGCCGGTATGACGTTCTGAAATATGTGAAGACAAACTACGCCCACCTTATCCGACCATATGTCGAGGATTTGCTGAACTTTCTTGTCTTTAGACGTTTTGAAGTCGCGCTTCCACAGGGTCAGCGCTTGGTATAGGTGAGAATAGGGCCGAGAACGTTTACCTGAAATAAGGAGACATTTGTTATGTGACGTTACGTTGATCTAGTTTGGCGTGGTCGCCGGAGTCTGCTGCGTACCTTCAGGTACGACGTACCTCCACCGATTTTAATACGCTTTTATTTCCTTCAGACGTATGTATGTTAGTATGTAATGGAATCTTTGAACATGATTTTGACCCCCTTCCAAACGTCGGATTAACTTGAAATTTGGTAAACTTATTAAGGACCGATGACAATTCAATATTAAAAAAATATATTAAAAAAATTGATATTCAAGTAAAAAATGAAAAATAAATAATAGTTAATTATGCAAATACCTTTCCCGACGTAAAATATGGAGTTTACAAAAGTGACCCAAGAGACATGTTGGTTTTGTTTGCTGGCTCTCTCCGGGAGATTGTGCGTGAGTCGCGGATCCAAGAGAAGATACGTGAATGAAGTCTTCGCCGTGCCTTCTCGCCATTTTTTATTGGGATTGGCGAAATCGGCGCGCGCTTTGCTTTCCAACTCAACATACTGTTGGAGATTCAGCATCCAATCAGCGTTACGTAGAGATTTTTCTAATTCTACACTGTACGCTGCGGGAATAAAGAACATTTTCAAGCAACCAATACATGCCAATAACTTTGTATTAATATTTTTATGTAATACCTTTAAAGGCAATTTGGTTATTCCTAAATGGAACATTCGAAAGATTACAAGTTTGGTAGACTTTAGGAATTTTCATTAAATATTTGCATTTTGTAAATATCATTGTAAATTTTTAAATATATACAAGACATGTAAACATAACCTAAAAACTGACATTTTCAAAATGATGACATTTAATTTACAATTTTTTTTTTAATATTCAATAAAAACTTTTTGGGTTTGCTTTTCAGTTTAATACTCACTTTTGCCCTGGCTGTTCACGACCACTGGGGTTTTCTTCAAGGCTTGCAATTTCTTTAGATAAAGAGTCCTTGTTGAATCCTGTATGGGACCCGGCGAGAAGCCTAACTTCAACAGTTCCGCTCTCAGAGTGTTATTATCGTACTGTACCGTGGTCGGTAGGGAAGATGCCACCGAAACTGCTGTTTGGTCAATCGATTCCACTGTCTCTTCCAGGGGTAAGCTGTGGGATATTTTTTACGTTTTGGGTATTTTTTGCTTTTCAGTTTCGCCCCAACGTAGGTGTAGGTGAGCTCACGGCACTCAAACCGAGAGTGTTGCTAACACTAGCCCTAGTAAAAGCAGTGCTTCGCAGAATCTACTACCGGATCGGAGACGCGACCCACTCAGAAGATTCGGCGAGAAACTCAGTGGGCTTTGTCTATGGGTTAATTTACACATTGAGCCCTTCGTCGCAGGCGTCGGGTTCGACGAGGACGGTGACCGGTGCTTAAGATACCTAAAAACACCGCTAATGGACCGGGAAGATCCGTACTAAGACATTTTCAAGATTAGTTTACATAATGTATACATTCGGCACGTCAATCTACCGAGCAACTTCGGTCGCTCCGTAGAAGATCTACCTTTTGTCGTATTCCCCTAAAACTATTATTATGTAAACACCGAACAGTTTTTGGAATTAGGAAATTCCATTTAACAATCCATTGTGTAGCAAATTCACATATCCGTCGCCACGTCTCTATAGTCTGTTTCGTGAGCCATTTAAGTAGAAGAGCTATATAAGACAATTAGCGAGAAAAACATTTCAAATAATTGAACAGAATGCCTTCATCAATGCTTCTAAATCTTTGAAAGGTTGAAAGACTATTTTTTTCATGCGACATTTTGCTTAACACGCGACATTTATCTTTGCAATTAAAGGTCCGTTTTATTTGGTATTAGTATCAACAATTCGATGTTTTTAATTGAATTGCAATAAGTTTACCTTATTCAAGGAGCTGAAGACGTTTTGTTATGATATTTTTTTCAAATTTTAAATGGCTTTCCTGTAATGTGCAAAAATGTCTCTTAAGCAATAGAATACTCACACAATAGGCGAAACTCGCAGTCTCTTCTCAACGAGCACTATATCTTCTTCTTTATCCTCATACTTATATTCCTCGTGGAAACTAGCTATAGTAATGCTGCCACCAGAATAATTACTGCTCACTCCGCTGCTGTTAGACGATCTCCTTGTATTACATACTCTATCTACATTAGTCGAAGACAGAAATTCGTTTGTCCGATTCTGTACGACCGCCATAGCTTTATCGAGTTCGCGGTCATCTCTCGGAATCTCTTTTGTTTCGATCGTTTTTGATTTCTTTAAAGACGATTTCGTATTGTAATTCATATGCGTTATGTTGTTTGGGGATCCGGGGAGCGAGAAGTTTTCGAAAACGCTCAACCTCTGCTTCCTGGGATCTCCTGTTTTGTCAACGGTACAATCTAGAGGTTTAACGCCGCTTATTTCCACGTCCCCATTCGATCGGCAAGTCCTGAACGTATTGTTCGTGTCGTGCGATTCGGTCAGGTCCAACGTGATACTTTGGAAGTCGTCTATGAGGTACGTTTCGCCTAATATAGTCGGGTACAGTTTGTTTATAACCAAACTGTTATCGTCGAACCACTGACGGATCATGTCGGATTTTCTGTACGTCTTGTTTTGCATTTGTTCGTCAGTTATCGGTTCGTATTCAGCCACCATATTGTCTGTCGTAACCAGAATTCGTTCTAGAATTGGACAATGTAAATTTGTAAATACACGACAATAACATTGATGAGCATAGTATTATGTAATGAACATAGTAGCACGTAATAAAATAGATGATAGATTTGAAACATTGATATTATTTTGTATAGAATAGATGCATATAAGGGTAGTGTGCGATAGGAAATACATGTATTAATGTTAATGAAAAATGAAAAATTTATATTAAGAAACAGACGCTTGCACATAGCAATGCGTCGGCACACCAGTATACACACATCCACTATATACGTATACACTTCTACATATAGATTGATTATTTATATATACTGCTCGTACTATATAGAGCGGCGACGCATCGCCACGGCATGCGTCGCCACTGCATGCGTCGCCACGCCAGCAATCGATTTTAGGTGCGGCTATGATGTTTCATATCAAAAACTTTTTTATTCCACTGCCCATCTCAATATCCCAAGAATATCCTAGTACCAATCTTTGAACCGACCCGTATTTTTTTGCCTAACTATTTCTAGTAGCCTCGAAGGGTTATGCTAGCTTAACTTGACGTTCGACACGTGCTACTACTTCTTCAGTAGATGTGGGCAGGTAGGTGAAACCTACGCGGGATCTCACAAAACGCCTAACCACCAGTAAAACTGACTTGACAACTAAAAAACGATTAAACATAAAAACCACATATTTTATTGCCCTTTACGGCCCATCAGGTGGTGACTGGTTACTGTAGCTCATGAACGCTCAGCAATGCCAGGGGTAGAGACGTTACGAGAGCTACTTTTAAGTTTTTTTTTTTATTTTGTGTTCAAATACAGTAATTCTAAGTTATCCAACGTATTTCAGGGTTCGATTACGAACGATAATCTAATAAATGGAACTGATGACCGTTGAAAGTTCACGGAATATTATTGATTTGATTCACATTCCAATGGCGTAATTTGTACAAAGCTATTGTCTTTGAAAATGAATATACATTTTACAACAAACATATAATGTTTTGAATTGAATTTTATTTATTACTAGCTGACCCGGCAGACTTCGTAGTGCTTCAATCGATAAATAAAAGACTTAAACTTTTGTATAAACTTAAAACAAACAAAATGAATCCGTCCGACGAACAGACGGACACATCAAAGGGAAAACAAAATTGTTATTTTTATTTAATTCCGAGCATTTTCATATTTATCTACCTTTTAAACTTTTTCTGGACTTCCACAAATAATTCAAAACCAAAATTAGGCAAATCCGTCTAGCCGTTCTCGAGTATTAGCGAGACTAACGAACAACAATTCATTTTTATATGTATAGATTTATACGCGAGTTACGAATACGCATTGTGGACATTTTATAGAATGCTTTTGAAGTTACTCAATGTTCAAAGAAGGAATGATTGACATGCAATGCATTCTTCATTTGTCATATAATTCACTCGGCCTGTACAATGAACATTGTCAGCTGCCCGTATCGAAGATCAGAGGTTAACGCGAGCCACTGCGTGATAATAAAAGTTCAATTCAATTATGTTTTTCTTGGTAACTGCATTGAAAAATGTTTGATAATTTGAGATTAGTTAAGGGAGGGCAAATAGGTCATTTAAGTCATATTCAACGTTCGTCCAAAAGGAAAAGATAAACAGAGTAGTAAAAAACAACTCAGCTGTGTTTATGTTGTTTATTTATTGCGCATTTTTTCCCCTACCAATGATCACAATCCCCCTACCAAATTCTCAAGAGCTGCTAAGATTAATTATATATTCTGAATCGAATTTAAAATGACAAAGTAATCGATAACAAATGTCACGTCGTTTTGACCTTAATTTGGTATACACTTGAGTGTGTGTTTTACCAACGTTACCAACTAAACAAATATATTGTATGCTTGTTTTTTTTTTCTTTTTTTTTCTACCTATGCTGATAGCCTTGAGAGGCTATTTCAGCTTCACCTTAGCGTATAGGTAAGCTCTCGGGGCTCAAACCGAAGTGTTGCTAACACTGGCCTTAGCAAGAGCAGTGCTTCTCAGAATCTACGACCGGATCTGAAATGCGACCCACTGAGAAGATCCGGCGAGAAGCTCAGTTGGCTGTGTTGTGTTAATTTGCTCGCCTAGCTCTTTGTAGCCGTTCTCGACGGAATTGACGAGATCGGTGATCAGTGCTTGAGGTGCCTAAAAGCACTGTTAGGATATTCGGAGGATCCGAAATGACGTGTATGTAACGGCTTGCTTGCTATAAACATTACACGTCAGTCGGTCGGTCGGTATTACTGTCACTATAGACATTACAATGTCGCCATCGCGAGAGGCAGAGTCCAATACTTAATATCCGGCACGTCTTAACACCAGTATTAACGCATATTTACATCGAGAGATGAGAGGCTATGTGGTATAAGCGACATTTTTGCAGCTTCTAATTAAAAAAATTTATCTCGACCAAAAAAAACTTTTTCAACTACATATTTGAATGAGGTAAACTTCATTGAAGTTCAATTAAAACATCGATCTGTTGATGCTAATACCAAATAAAACGGCACTTTAGTCACAAAGATAAATGTCGTTTAAACCAAATATAGCCTATCACACCTCGATATATGAATAAAAGAACAAATTATATCCAATCTATAAAACACCTAATGTTTTCAATAAGGAAACTGAGCGACCATCGAACGTCGGATTACGAGATGGAAAGACAATCAAGACATAAATTTGATGCCAATAGTTTCTATGTTATTACCTTCCAAAACGATTTGATCGTTCAAATCACGCAACCCCAAAAAAAAAAACGAAATTGTGATCGTGTACCAATCACACCGTACAGGAATGCCTTTTTAAGTTGGTTCGGAATCGTGATTCTTATTGCGTGCCCTTACTATACTCGTGAGTGAGTGAGTGAGTGAGTGAGTGAGTGAGTGAGTGAGTGAGTGAGTGAGTGACGAGTGAGTGAGTGAGTGAGTGAGTGAGTGAATGAATGAATGAATGAATGAATGAGTGAGTGATACCACCATTGAACGTCTAGTTTCTTTGACAGAAACCTTGGGTATGGGTCGAAATGTGAAATGTTTGAGTTTAATAAAATCACGGAGCAAAGACCGGTATACTGATAGTTATGACTAACTATTCAACTATAAAACATACTGTTTTTAATTAAAAACTACTTTTACGATTTAATCTCCCATTTTTTTTTCATTATTTCCGACCTTTAGAATACTTCACAGTTTTCATGTGTACCTATGGACAACTAAGATGTTGCCTGCTATTCGTGGACTATTGAATATTGTGATAACTACTGTTGAATTTTCTAACTTAAACAGTAGAGGTGGTTTTAATTGTATCGAGTCACGATTCCATTTGCTAGCGTATTAAAATTATGTTTTTACTATTACTAGAGGTCCCGCAGTAGTCGAAATTCGACTATAATTAATTGGAATTGTAAGCTTGTACACTATTATGATTGTATTTTATACTTCTCTAATCACAAATTTCGCCAAGACTACACTATAAAAAATATTAACAAAGACAAACAATATTTAATCTATTCTCAATTTGACAACAGACGCCAATAACAAAAGTTTGACAATAAATAGTATGCATGCGTGTGTGCGTCAAATACATGGTATGTAGTCTGTGTAATGTTTTCTTTATTGATTTAATGTATCTTTTATGCATTATTTAAAAAAAATATTAGCATTGTGCACTTCTTCTCTATATTCTCTATAAGTGTGGAAAATTTCATACTCCTCCGTCCGCGCAATTTTCGTAAAAAGAGATAAAAAGTTTTTGCTTCACGTATTAATATATAGATTTATTAGCTACATGTGCTGTCAGTTGGTGTCGAGTAGTCAGTGAGAGACATAAATAACACTACGCGAAATCTCAATTCTATTGCTATTGGAATAACGACTGTGTTTAGCTTCAAAGCAGAATGCATATTTTTTTCTTGAATTAAATACCAGCTAGCATACCCGTAGAATATTCGGAGGGTAATGCTGTCCGTTCTTCCGTGGATCTCTTTGTCGTCTTCTACAACAACGGGTCGAGATGAGCTGGTGGTTGGTCTATACCACAAACTATGATCATCTAAGACCCGATATCCTTACTAGATTGCTTAGATGGGTGGACGAGCTCACAGGTCACCTGGTGTTAAGTGGTTACTGGAGCCCATAGACATCTACAACCGAAATGCGCCACCCATCTTGAGATATAAGTTCTAAGCCCTCAGTATGGTTAGTTACAACGGCTGCCCCACCCTTCAACCCGAAACGCATTACTGCTTCAAGAAATAGGCAGGGTGGTGGTACCTACTCGCGCGGACTCACAAGAGGTCCTACCACCAGTAAATTCATATTTATTACGTATTTACTTATGCAGACGCACGATAGGCCACGCTATCAGTAAAAAGAAAAAAAAAACATTAAGCATTCTCATATAACAAATGAGTCGACTATTATCAAAGCCGGCAATGTGACTTTTGGACAATTATTAGTAAATCAGAAAAACGAATTATTGACTTTGTATTCCATTGGCAGACACAACACTCTTCTGAACGACATCTTAGATAAATAACAGGTTAACTATTAACCTTTATTTAATGCAGGTTTTGAACCGTATTCTTTGAAGGAAACGATTATATTCAAATCAATCTGTATTGACATATCAATAACATTTTTTTGTCCAAATGCACAGATTGCCACCTTTGATAATAGACGACTCAAATATAAAACTTACCCAAGTCCATAGTGTACCCGCAACCAGTGCTCACGTCATTGGATTCGTCCACTACATTCTGTAGGTAGTCAAATACATTCCACTGCTGTTCTCTGGCAGCGTAGTCAAAGGCAGTCAGCCCGTCTAGGTCCCGTACGTAGGGATCTCCTCCGCAGCCGAGCAAGAGTTTCAGGTTGTCGACGCGGCCCCATATCGCCGCTATGTGTACCGGAGTTACACCGTCGTCATTACTGTAATTCATGTAATATAGACACTAAGTAAGATTGACCTCCACGGTGAAGGAATAACATCGTGTAATAAAAATGAAACCCGCAAAATTATAATTTGCGTAATTAATGGTGGTAGGAGCTCTTGTGAGTCCGCGCGGGTAGGTACCACCACCCTGCCTATTTCTGCCGTGAAGCAGTAATGCGTTTCGGTTTGAAGGGTGAGGCAGCCGTTGTAACTATACTTGAGACCTTAGAACTTATATCTCAAGGTGGGTGGCGCATTTACTTTGTAGATGTCTATAGGCCGTAGTAACCACTTAACACCAGGTGGGCTGTGAGCTCGTCCATTCATCTAAGCAATAAAAAAATAAAAAAAGTATTCCCAGTTTAGATCTTTCAAGCGTGAAGTGCAATTTATATGTCATTTGATAAGACCTAAGCATATTTCCGATGCGGTTTATTATTGTGAGCTATTGAGAACGGTGTAATATGTTTGAAAACACACTAAAAAAAACAACACAAAATATTCGCGCGCGACTCAATTTCTGTTTGTCATACTAAAAGAGCCAATTCAATGAAATAAAAAAACTTACATGCTAATTATATAGATCACGAATAAAAACACAACCCTGAATATGTACATTTTTATAAATCTCAAAGCATTTCTTATTATATGTGTTAATTGCAATGAAAACAAGCAAAATATTATTATGACTTTTAACAGCTATAGAATGGTCAGTGTTTTGGACAATTGGCTAGAAGATCTGAAAGCCTTATAACAGTTTAATGACGAACCTAAAGGACCAAGAATGTAAATTAATAAATCAACTAAATATAACTATTATTGGAGTTATACAATACAAAGAAATGGAACCCGGGTCGCGTATCTGCATTTTTTTACCAACGAAAGTAATCTTGTATTCGTTCTGTTGGTAACGTCGTGACCTGGACCTAATGTTTTCACATTGCCATATCTAATGACTATTATAACCGCTTAGCACCGTAAAGTTTGAAACCTGTTTCATTGTAATTAAAGACCTCATTCCGTACCGTTGAATCAAGAGCATTTTTTCTCCTACCTACGCCGAAAGTGCGGTTTTCGTCCCGCTGTACAGGGAAGAAAGTCTAACTTTTCCTCCCGCTGTACAGGGAAGAAAGTGTAACTTTTTCTTCCTGGGAACAAGTGCGCATGCGCGTTAGTGTCTACGTCTGCTCTCACGCACCTAAAATTCTCCGCCATTGTTGTGCTCGGGTAATTTGCAATATTGTGTTTAGTGTAAAAGTGAAATAAACAAAAGGCAATAAAATTTAATTGTGAAGTATTAAACAAAGATGAGTTCATCAGACAGTTCTTATTCAAGAAATGTCCAACTTTTCTTCCTTGGTGCACAACGTACTATTGTAAGTTCGTTGCACTTCGAAGTTATTTCGTGTGTACTTGTAGCTAATTGCGGCTCGTGATTTCGTAGCGAACGTAAGGAACAAAGCACACCGCACGTTTTGAAGGGATTATCCTAGATTCGTGACCGACGCTCAGATGTTATTTCGAGAACAAAAGCAGCGCTACCGTTACGACGTACACGCCTACGAAATCTCATAACGACTGGACATTACTCCTACACGGAACACGGCGTGGGTTAAAATAACCCAAAATTACTTTACCTGCCCCGAGGCGATTTCTTATAATCTCTTTTCGTTTATTTGTGGAGAGCACAATTTTAATTATATATCGATACTTGAGTCGACTATTATCAAAGGCGGCAATCTGACTTTTGGACAATGATTGGTAAATCAGAAAAACGAATTATTGACTTTGTATTCCATTGGCAGTCACAAAACTCTTCGGAACGACATCTTAGATAAATAACAGGTTAACTATTAACCTTTATTTAATGTAGGTTTTGAACCGTATTCTTTGAAGGAGACGATTATATTCAAATANAGGTTTGCGCTAGTATAAAATATTGTAAAGTATAGTCTATGTACTGAAGTTTCAATAGTGGGCTAACCTTTGTCACGCAATTAGCAATTTTATGTGTCGTGTTGGCTTTGTTTCCGGAATCAAAAAATAGTAATTAAATAATTTAGTGGCTTTGTAGATTTGTATTAGTCTCTGATGTCTGAGACAATTGTGCAGTGTATGATATAGATTATTTAAATTCATATTATGGTAAATATGGTAGTTTGGGCAATTGTTGTTTTTTGTATTGTAGGTTATCAATTATGTGTAATTTTCAGATGCCTGATGAAGGTCTAATAAAAGACCGAAACGTTGCTAAAATAATAATGTAATTTGTTATAATAGTCCTATCTTGTCCACATTCCTGAGATACACGAAAAATATTTTAATCTTTATTATTTTGATAATTATAATTTTTTTTAATTAACAAAAAATTAAATTTCTAAAAAATGTTATGAAAAATAGTTTTTTTCCGTAATATCTTAATATTGCTGTTTTTGCATCTACCATAGGTATTAATTAACATTTAAAAAAAAAAAATTACGCTATTTGTTAAGAAATTGTTTATAAACAAATAGACTATTTTGGGTTTTTTTTTTTAAAAAAAAAATTACCGTCTTAGTGTATAGGTGAAATAATGATTTCGTTTTTCGTAAAAAAAAATTTTTTTCTTAAATAGGTGTTTTAATTGTTTAAAATCGTTTTTTTCATATTTCAATTGTTTAAATAATTAGTTAAGAAATTATTTTTTTCTTAAAAATCATCATTGTCTCTTTTCAGCGGATTAACAAAGAAATACATTTTTTTATAAATAATTTCATTGTTTATTAACTTAACAATTTGTTATAAAAAATTAATAGTAATCGTTATATTTTTTTCAAAAACTACAAAAAATTACAAAAACAACCATACATAACAAAACATAGAAAAAAAAATTTTGTATTTTTTACAGCATTTTTAGATATTATATGATAATGAAATTACAGCCGTTACATAATTTGTCAAGTTATAAATTGTTATAACTTTTAAACTATAAGAGATACGGTAAAGGACACTCAGGTCATTTTTATAAAGGATTTATTTATCTTTAAAATAAATTCAAAATTGATCCTGTAACTATTGTTTATCAGTTATAAGCATTTGTTTATAAAAAATTAAGATTTTTTTGATATTTTTTGAAATTTCATAGCTTATAATTTGTTAAATAATTGTTAAATAATGAAATTATTCATAAAAAAATGTATTTCTTTGTTAATCCGCTGAAAAGAGACAATGATGATTTTTAAGAAAAAAATAATTTCTTTTCTAAACAATTGAAATATGAAAAAAAACGATTTCAAACAATTAAAACACCTATTTAAGAAAAAAAATTTTTTTTAAAAATCATTAATTCATCTATACAATAAGACGGTAATTTTTTTTTTTTAAAAAATCCCAAAATAGTCTATTTGTTTATAAACAATTTCTTAACAAATAGCGTAATTTTTTTTTTTAAATGTTAATTAATACCTATGTTAGATGCAAAAACAGCAATATTAAGATATTACGGAAAAAAACTATTTTTCATAACATTTTTTAGAAATTTAATTTTTTGTTAATTAAAAAAAATTATAATTATCAAAGTAATAAAGATTAAAAATTTTTTTTGCATTACTTTATTAAGAACTTAAATGATAAGAGCTCCACGAAGGGAAAAATTTATAGATGAATTATTGAAACTGTTATACCGTAATTTATAAAAACAGAGATTGGAAAAAAGTTAGTTAATTAACAATGGTGTAAATTTTTTAAAAATCGATATAAAAAATTTTTTTCACCGAGGTTTTTTTCGTTCAAGTGTTTAGATTACACCATAATTTATTCAAATTTTTAAATTGTTATTTAATACTATAAAAAAATTATTTTAGGTGATATACCGGCTTTTTAGACGGCGCGCATATGCCGTAACGACCTCGCAGAGCGCTATTTTCAGCGTTAAATTTTTTTATAAATAATAAAGATAGAATTCCGGGAGTTGGGACTTTTTTATTGGAAATTTCCTCCTCTTTCAGGATCTTTTTTCAAAATTCCTTAAATATCATTATTTTAGAAATTATTAAGGAAAAACCAAATTCCTTTTTTTTAAAATCTTATTTTGTTTATAACAATCGCAATTTTTTATGTGCTAATAAACCCTTAAAAAACATTTTTGTAGACATCATTCCGCATCCAATGAGCTATCGTACATATTTTTAGGAGCTTTATGTCTATTTAACACGTTTTTGAACTTGTTGACTAGACTATTAGTAGTTTCGTTGGTTTTTGCGTGCCTTGTGGACATGTTAATTAAACTACGTACATACTTTTACGGCTTACTCTAAACGTTTGAAATAATATTATAATGACAGTAAAGAACGCGAGATTAAGAGACGTAATAAAAGTATTTTTAATGATCATATATGTACTTTTAAAAAACGTGATGCGTGTTCATATCTCGGATGATTTTTTCATGCAATGACGGAAAGGCGTTTTGATATTTTGGAAAGGTTTCAAGGAACACTTTAGCGCAAATTGACGCAAGTGCAACAGAGAAGCGCACCTAGTTTTATTTTTAAAGGAACTAGGGTACTTGTAATGCGAACCATGCGCACTTTTACGGTAGCGGTTTCGTGGTTTCCGGGACGTCATTACAACATTAACATAAGTGACATCATCGGACGAAGCCTGCTAAAATTTTAGTAAATGTTGTTAAAGCCACCAAATTTATTACTTACTAGCTTTTGTCCGCGACTTCGTCCGCGTGGAATAGTTACTTTGGCATAACGCTAAATTTTACGTCTCTCCATTTACGTAAAAAGTGAAAGTATTTTTGAATAATAGAATGTTAAAGAGTTATTTAAGGTACCAAAATCTCACTTTTTAACCGACTTCAAAAGAGGAAGTTATCAATTCATTGGTCTTAGCGTGACGTTATATAGCCTTCGTCGATAAATGGGCTATCTAACACTGAAATAATTTTTCTAATCGGACCAGTAGTTCCTGAGATTAGCGCGTTTAAACAAATAAACTCTTCAGCTTTATAATATCACTAGCGACCCGCCCTCGCTTCGCTTCGGAAACTGTAATTTATTATTGATTTCTCCACTATTTAATGGATGTTATTATACATACAAAACTTCCTCTTCAATCACTCTATCTATTAAAAAAATCGCATCAAAATCCGTTGCGTATTTTTAAAGATTTAAGCATACATAGGGACAGACAGATATAGGGACAGAGAAAGCGACTTTGTTTTATACTATGTAGTGATTAAGCCGCCTGAGACAGAAAGAGACAGAAATATCGTGTGAGAGATAGTGAGAGTAGTCACAACCCTTAGCATCGAGGAAGGCAGGAAGCCAGCAATGGAGTTAAAATCAAGGCAAGAAATACACATCTAATTATTCATTCTCTTTGAGCCTATTGAATATCACACAATCGTGAGGTAGCCGGTGCAATTGAACCGTTCTTTATGAATATTGATGTCGCCCAAGAATTATGATTAGAAACATTTATTCATGAAGTATCGGACAATGCATATTTAGCTATCGTTAACGAATTATAATTCTAACTAAGAAACCCTGGTGCGTCCAGTAAAAAAATTGATATCCCCTAATAGTTCAAGAGCAGAACAATGGGTTAGATCGCGATAGTTTTAATAATCTATACTATAATATTATAAAGAGGAAAGATTTGTTTGTGTGTTTGTATTGAATAGGCTCCGAAACTACTGAACAGATTTGATAAATTCTTTCATTGTTTGGAAGCTACACTATTCACGAGTGACATAGGCTAAAATCTTTTTTGAAAAAATTTTGGGATCCTTACTAAAACTCCAATAATGTAACCCAAGGTGTAAAAAAAACCTACAATATTCTTTACATCGCGTGCCTTGCGAAAAATATTGATGATAGAATAAAATAATGTACTACGACTTTGTAGAACTCATTATTTATTACAAAAAGTGTCGCGACAGCATATTGTGTCTAACTATCATAGTTATGCCGCAATAAGTGTTCTGTTATTTAAAAAAATAAAACAACGTCAAATATCGTTGACATTTTTGTTAAAGATCCGAGCAGAGCCGGAGCGGGCCGCTAGTCATCAATCAATAAGGTTATTCTTTACGAAACTGCAGTGACGAATTGCAATTCGACATTTCTCACCGTTTAAGTCTATATAAATACAACGACTAAAGAAACTCTGGTGCGTCCAATAAAATTTTCACATCCCCTAATAGTTCAAAGTTACTGGAGGTAGGACCTCTTGGGAGTCCGCACGGGTAGGTACCACCGCCCGGCCTATTTCAGCCGTGAAGCAGTAATACGTTTGAAGGGTGGGGCAGCCGTTGTAACTATACTTGAGACCTTAGAACTTATATCTCAAGGTGGGTGGCGGCATTTACGTTGTAGATGTCTATGGGCTCCAGTGACCACTTAAGACCGCTATGAGCTCGTCCACCCGTGTAAGCAATAAAAAAAATTTCAAAGAGCAGAACAATCGTTTAAATCTCAAGCGTTATTAATCTCACAATCAGACCGACGCAGCTGCACTCAAGATGATTTACGATTAATTCCATTGTCTCAATTACAGAAGAATTGAGTTACGGTAATTGAACAGATGCTTGACTTGTTAGAAGCAGAGTGTCGAGATGAATCACAAACTTGTCTTCGTGTGTGAGGTACTTCTATTTGCGTTTTATGTGCGCGATATTTGTTATGTGTGCGTGGACAAGCTTTCCTGGTTCTCATATTGCAATAGATCTGCGGACGAGCTCACGGTTTTTTTGATGTTAAGTGATTACATGAGGGCATAGATGGACTTGATTTATAAATGCACCTTGAGACACGAGATAGAATTCTAGTTGGCTTGTAAAACGGCTCTCCCACGATTCGGATAGAAACATGGTTAGATGGTTCGCGGCTGAAGTAGACAGGTCTGTGGTACATAGAGCGGCCAAGTTTTGTAGCGAAAATTTATTGATCTTTAAAATTGCTAGATTTAAAAAGAAATCTTTACAAAATTTTGTTATTATTTGTAGCTGGTATAAATATATAAATGTAAAAATTTGATTCGAGCCCTACACCCCAGCAGAGGGTAATAGGAAGAAATGATGATGATGATGATTTGTAGCTGGCTATATTTAATAGGTTTTAAGTTATTTATTATAATCGAAACTTTGTAAGTACTTGTGATCACCGAAACTGTGCGTGTATGAGCTTTAGAGCTGTTTTAAAACCTCTTATAAACCATCTCCCTTCTCTTGAAGCAATTTTAAGGAAATGATTCCGTAAAAGCGGCCTCTAAAGAACGCAGTAGTCGCTACCGAACCACATTATTATTATTTTTATGGCCTCTGTGAGCATATCCACTAAATGGCCAGTGTCTATCCGCTCATAGACAACCCCAAGGGCCAGTGAAGTCGCTTCTTTTCGTTGAGCAAGCCTCGTTTAAAGAAGGATAAGTAATAGCGGTCGGGAAAAACCGTGGAGGAGAATTCGTTCCAAAACTGGATGGTATGTAGCAAAAACGATATGTAGAAACGCGCTTCGGATGAACTCATCTTAATCAGATAGTACAGAGCCGAACTCTGCTGCATCGGCAAGAGGTGCTATGGTAAAAAGGAGATGGAGGAATTATAAAGTGGTGCGATAATAGATATGAAGGGATTTCAAATAATTCCTCAAAACCTATTCCGTAGAATATACGGTACAAAACAAAGAAAGAGAAAAGTCTCTTCGTAGATTCAGAGTTTACATCGTTTACGCCTAGTTATACGAATCCAAAAGAAAAATATTTTAAAATTAATTTTATTTTGCGTTCATGATTATAGTCAATTGGTACACAGCATATTAAAATACTTGAGGAAAACTTTAAAATCAAGAACATTGAGCTTTTTCAAATTAACCTAAAGGATTAAACAGGTTTGCCTCTTTTACGTACCTTTGTTCACTGGTGCTCGACGCTTGCACGCTCTACTGATTTCGTATCACAAAAACTAATCCATTTTAATTGTATATTTCAATTGCTGTAGGTTAAACGCTTGGTGTATATATAGTTACTTGAGACCTTAGAACTTATATCTCAAGGTGGATGGCGCATTTACGTTGTAGATGTCTATGGGCTCCAGTAACCACTTAACACCAGGTGGACTGTGAGCTCATCCACCCATTTAGGCAAAAAAAAAGTGCACTCGATATTTTTAAAACTTAATGCTAAGTTTTATATACCTACTCGTAGTAGTGAAATAACTAACTACCTTTTGATAATTTCTATATTTGGCAAGGTTTGACAATTTTCCTGAATGAAATCGTGCTATAGGTATAACGAACTTAAACTAATATGCCGGTCGCTTTTATAGGCACTAGTGAATAGGTTATTGGGATTGTACATTTGATTTCGAAGTGTGCACCCGAATTGGAATCATGCAGGTGCTTTTAGGTTTCTCAAGCACCGGTCACCCTCCTTCTCGAACTAGTCGATTAAGTGTTCGACGAGTGAACTAACCCATAGACACAGACACGATTCCGATCCGGTGGTAGATTCAGCGAAGAACTGCTCTTGCTAGGGCTAGTGTTAGCAAATTCTCGGAGGTTCAGCCTGTGAGCTCACCTACCCGTTCGGTAGCTGGAATAGTCCACTAAGCTACTAGCGAATTGGTAGGAAAAAAAATGTGTATGTTTTTTTTTATGTTTGTTACCTCATAACTTTTGACTGGGTGAATCGATTTTGATGACTTTTTTTACTAGAAAGCTGACGCTTCCCGTGTGGTCCCATTTATCAATTTAGTCCAGTTCCATGAGAAAACCATATAAGTCTTAAATTTGCATTAAGTATGTGCGCGACAAATAGATGAATAACTCAATAACTCAATATCACGCCAACCAATTTCGATGATTATTGTTTTTAGTATATATTAATTTGTTTTGGTATATCTTCTTTTTCTATTTGAAGTCGGTTTTTGTTAAAGCATTTCGATTTACAACTATTATTCTTTTTTATTATTGCTTAGATGTGCTAACAGATAACACAGCGCACAGATCTCAATAAGGTATCTGCCGTCACCTGTCTTGAGACATGAGTTCGGATTCTCGATTTTATAGTACAACGGTTTCTAATCAAAAAGGTTTTCTGCTAAGCAACATAAATAGGCCGAGCGGTGGTGGTACCTACCCGTCTGCCATGTTTGAGCACAGATGTATTATAAAAATTAATCACTCTATTGACGACGTAAGACCCTAACCCTAATGGCTCTGTGACCTTATCAATCGAAACCACAGTGAATAGTGGCGCGACAAAACTTACACCCACATCTGACGCAATACCGTCATCACAAAAATTACTTAATTTATATTTCGAAAGTATAATAAATTTTGCCAACCTACACACTTGCAGTTTCACGTGGGAGCTTCTTAAGCACCCTTTTCCGCTGTTAGAGTACGTTTTAATTCAATGCGCAATATGATTTTTTTTTGCTCCATTCATTCTGTTACTTGCTCAAATAATCTAGTACTGAATGCGTTTTTGTGCATTTTATGTTATCTACAAAAGATTTTGTCGAATAGAAGAAGCTTTTCTATAGGTTCGCATACCTTTCGCAAGATTGAGTTGAAATTTGAAATTGCTGTTGGAATTCCAGTTATTTTCTCACAAACTATCACATACAAAAGACGCGCCGAAAACTTAGCGATGGTCAAAACGAAACGCGGTAAAAAGTTTTATAAAAATTACTAACAAATTCTAGTTGTTTCTCCATCTATTGGCTGGTAGACTAAGGTGCTATTCCAGATACGCCCGGACGGGACAAATGCTAGTTTATATATCTGTTAAAAAAAATCCGTTGTCTTTTTCGAATAGGTTGGATACTATTTCAGATTCTAAAACGATTGAAAAGTACTATTTATATTTGACATATTTCGGGTTTATTTATGACTTTATCTGGCATAGAACAGTAGAGGTCTCGCTTACGGTTCCAATGACTCATATCAAGCGATGACTAAAGCTCAACGAAACATAAGAGTCCATTGCATCATAATCGCGTTCTTTACGCAATTTATTTCATGATTAAAACGGAAAGGACACATTTGCACTAAATTGGCGGTATAAAACTTATACTTCGGCCTTGGTAAGTTTGTTATTGATTTTTATTCCCGATCCTGCGGACAGAATGGAAAGCAGTCGACGTCGCCCAAAACACGTCATCTCGGATCCTCCCGATCCACTAACGTTGCTTTTAGGTACTTCAAGCACCGGTCACCGTTCTCGTCGAACCCGTCGCTTGCGACGAAGGGCTCGACGAGTAAATTAACTCTCAGACACAGCCTACTGAGTTTCTCGCCGGATCTTCTCAGTGGGTCGCGTTTCCGATCCGGTGGTAGATTCTGCGAAGCACGGCTCTTGCTAGGGTTCGTGTTAGCAACGTCATCAGGTTTGAGCNTTTTATGTGCATAAAATCCATTAAAATCGTTTGATTAATGATAATACTTAAAATGATTTATTTATATGTTTTATTTATATACTCAAAATATTTACTTCATACGTAAAAGGTTTTGAAGCTGGCAATATTTTTCCCGCAAAAATAAAAATCCTTGTTTTTTCAATAGAGTTACTTTTTTTAAACTACTTATTGTAAACTAAAGTGGCGGTTATTTGCAAGAAAGTAAATGCATATTTATTTATGACAAAATTAATACACTAAGTATTTTTTCTATAATCTATTGTCCGCTTTGGGCCTAAAATGGGCCATCCCCTTTGAAATTGCTGTTGGAATTCCAGTTATTTTCTCGCAAAGAGCTGTCACATAAAAAAGACGCGACGAATACTTAGCGATGGTCAAAACGAAACACGGTAAAAAGTTTTATAAAAATTACTAACAAATTCTAGTTGTTTCTCCATCTATTGGCTGGTAGACTAAGGTGCTATTCCAGATACGCCCGGACGGGACAAATGCTAGTTTATATATCTGTTAAAAAATTTCCGTTGTCTTTTTCGAATAGGTTGGATACTATTTCAGATTCTAAAACGATTGAAAAGTACTATTTATATTTGACATATTTCGGGTTTATTTATGAATTTATCTGGTATAGAACAGTAGAGGTCTCGCTTATGGTTCCAATGACTCATATCAAGCGATGACTAAAGCCCGACGAAACATAAAAGTCCATTGCATCATAATCGCGTTCTTTACGCAATTTATTTCGCGATTAAAACGGAAAGAACACATTTGCACTAAATTGGCGGCATAAAACTTTACTTTGGCCTTGGTAAGTTTGTTAATGCTTTTTGGGATGAGACACATTTATCATGTACGTACCTATGTCTATGACGGACGTGTTCAATTAAAACCGTTGTTGGTTTGTCACTTTAATGCAACAGTAGATTTCCAAGTAGGAAATGAAAATTTAACCGGATGTTTTTGATAAACGGGATAAATGAAAAAGTTCATATACACAATTATTAAAAAGTCATTTTGTGTTATTGCTTTAAAAGCACAACATTTGGGCCTGCTGTTAACTCTGGAAATTTAATATAGCAAGGGTAAGAAATATTAAAAGATGAAAGAGCTCATGCCAGGTGTAGAGTGGTCAATGTATCGAAGACTCAATAATACTATAACTATACAATGATATATAAACTGTGCTTTATAT
The DNA here is from genome assembly GCF_003987935.1 of Bombyx mandarina. Next base: position 1,053,158 of record NW_021011476.1, on the reverse strand, counting down.
TCGGACCTCAGTTTTGAAGGTCCGCGGTGGGATTCAATTTTATTTCTTTGTAACCTAGTGGGGTTATGCCAGCGGCGAGTAGGAGAGCTCACGGGGCTCTCACCTGAGGATGTTGGTAGCACTAGCCCTAGCAAGAGCAGCGTTTCGCGCAGAATCTACCACTGGACAGGAAACGTGACCCACTGAGAAGATCCGGCGAGAAACTCAATGTCTGAGGTTGGAATTCAGATTGTGATCGCTTTCAAAATAGTTCTTGTTCTTGGAACAACTTATGTGACATATTCAATGCTAATTATGATTTTAATGTAATTGTAATTATAAGTCCTTATCATTCAGAATTTCGTCATATTTGTTTTGTTTTTTTTGCCTTCGAAGGCGGACAAGAACATCGCCCTTCCCATGAGCGGTCACCATCGGTCAGAAATCAGTAATGACAAAGCCACAGGGAAGCTACTATCTTACCATCAAGTACTCAATTGAAAGGTCACTTGAAGAAGGACATGTGGCAGAATTGATTTCTTAAAACGCACGCGGTTCCGGGTAGTATTCATGAGATCTGCTGTAGTGGCGGGCAGTGCAATGGTAAAAAGCGGATGATCAAACAATTCCTTAGTACAGTCCCCATGGAATATACATTACAGACCACAGAAGGAACTGAAATTTCCCGACAGACGTAGATCCAAGCAATCTTTGAGATCACGACTATTCAAGTTTGAGAAGATAACTGACGAATTTTCTGTGTCTCACGAATCGATCTGTACCATTCTAAATGAGTCGACTATTATCAAAGCCGGCAATGTGACTTTTGGACAATTATTGGTAAATCAGAAAAACGAATTATTGACTTTGTATTCCATTGGCAGTCACTTTTTTTTTTTTTTTTTTTTTTCCTACCTAAGGGGCCATCCATAAAGTACGTCACACGTTAATGGGGAGGGGGGGGTATCACCGAAGTGTGACATCGTGTGACAAGGGGCATGGGGGGGTCAATACTTTTGTGACGTCACATGATAAAATTTAAAATACTAAAACGAAAAGTTTGTATGTGAATTAAAAATTTTAAAAATTTACAAACTTGATCTATATTTATTAATAATTTAGCATTCTCGCTATGCGATAATCTCTCATGCAACGTCATTTAACTTCTAGAGCGGCGTTGTAATGCAAGTGAGACACTCAAATTAGGATGTTCCTGACGTTCAAATTCAGAACGAAAATGAAGTGCCTGATTTACCAGTAATAGCTGATATAAAAGAGTGGATCCAAAGTCCATGGACACTCGATAATTAAGTTTTTTATCTTTAATTAATATAATTAATCGTTTATTATTTTCTAACTAGTCGTTTGTTTTTTCGGTTTTATGAAATGTTGGACTTTATGTTGATTTTATTAGATTATTATTTAATAAAAATAAGTAAAAAATGAAAATAGCTGTTTTCTCTCGATTATTTTTAAATACATACATAAATTTAAAAAATGTGTGACGTCACATCAGGAGGGGGGGGTTATAAAAATGTGACAACCTGTGACAAGGAGGGGGGAGGGGGTTCAAAAGTCCTAAAATTCGTGTGACGTACTTTATGGATGGCCCCTAAGCTGATAGCCTTGAGAGGCTATGTCAGCGTAACCCTAACTTTAGTAGGTGAGCTCACGGGGCTCAACCTGACGATGTGGCTAACACGAACCCTAGCAAGAGCCGTGCTTCGCAGAATCTACCACCGGATCGGAAACGCGACCCACTGAGAAGATCCGGCGAGAAACTCAGTGGGCTGTGTCTGAGAGTTAATTTACTCGTCGAGCCCTTCGTCGCAAGCGACGGGTTCGACGAGAACGGTGACCGGTGCTTGAAGTACCTAAAAGCACCGTTAGTGGATCGGGAGGTTGGCAGTCACAAAACTCTTCTGAACGACATCTTAGATAAATAACAGGTTAAGTTAATACTTTATTTAATGCAGGTTTTGAACCGTATTCTTTGAAGGAGACGATTATATTCAAATCAATCTGTATTGACATATCAATAACATTTTTTTGTCCAAATGCACAGATTGGCACCTTTGATAATAGACGACTCAAATAATAACATGTTTTTTTTTTAAAAACTCAATCGAATAAGATTCGCCGAGGACTACTAGAATGAGTCACATATGACGCAATATTCATAAAACGCAGAGTTACCAGTGGTTGCGAGACTTAGGTTTACGAATTTGAGGAGTGGAGCCTTCCCACTGAATCGTAACCGAAAAAAAACATGTAAAAGTCGATCAAAACTGGTCTTACTTGCCGAATGGTATATCAATAGGTAAATAAAGAATATTATTTGAGAGTTATGTTATATAATTTGTGAAAAAATCTTAGATTTTGCACCATGATAATAAGCCTTCTCCGTACTTCCCACAGGCAGGGACGTCTTAAACTAGGATGCCCTTGGGCACACAAGAGTTTGAGGCCCTTTTCGAAAGTAAAAAAAGCGAATTATAATACCATTTTTTTACTGAGTATGACCATTTATTATAGGTAATCAAATACAGTATGATATAATATGTCATTAATGATATTAGAAAGCTGCTGGTTTTTTGGCTACGATTTCGATAACGGTTTCTTTCGGGATTTCTGTTGAGCAAAATCTATTATAGGCATAGTAAATACCTTCTGATTACTGATTTGTGAAAAAAGTGTAATGTGCCCGACAAAAATGTTTTGAGAATAAACGTGTGAGAGAAATTGTCGGTCTTTCGGGGCCCCCTGAGAATGGGGGCCCTGGGCACGGGCCCCGTGTGCCCTTATGGTAAAAACGGTATTGCCCACAGGACCATCATTGTAGAAAAACAATTTTCCAAAAATTCAATGAATACAATCAAACAACCCCCCCTTATTCACCATATATGGATCCAGCAGACTTCTTTCTTTTTCCTAAACTAAGATTACTATTTTATGGCATCTATTTTCATTTGAAAGAAACATAAATGAGAATTTGAGAGCTGAACTTAATACCAGAAAAAGCCTTAACTAATATTTTATGTATTGTTGATCTTTTCCTAGTACCTCCTTGACAGAGCAGTAATATTTGTTAAAGATTATACCATATTAAACCATTTTAATAAACTTACAAACATAGTAATTAAACACTTTAATGATTCTTTGTATCTCATATGTATTAATGTTTTTTTTTTGCCCGAGCAGGCAGACGAGCATACGGCCCACCTGATGGTAAGTGATTACCGTCGCTGACATCAGCAATGCCAGGGACAGAGCCAAGCCGCTGCCTACTGTGGCTTAGTCTGTATTATGAATATTGAAAGACTTTACTCACCAAAGATTAGGATCACCTCCATTCTTCAGGAGTAATTCAGTGCATTCTTTTGATTTTTCTAAAGGCTCAATACCAACAGCAAGATGCAGCACTCCAATCCCTTTGCATGGCAGCACCACATTGATGTTAGTTGTATTTTTAGATATGAAATGCTTCACTGAACTGTAATTGTATCTATGGTTACTAAGAAATAATCATTTAAAAAAAACTAGATAAGTAATAATAACACAAAATGTTGAAAATGAAAATATACATATTTGATAAGTCAATTTCCTAAGGGCCTTTTTCATTGTTACTAAATAATTAAAATGATATATCTGAAGTAGAAAATGGAAATATCATAAATTTGTTTTTAATATAAAGGTTGTTTTAGTTAAATGTCATGTTGAGAAAAAGGGCGAACTTAACCATCTGTTTTAAAATTGCCATAAACCTAAAAAGAAAAAAGAAAACAGATTCATCAGGCTTATTATTCCTTTTTTCTTTTTAGAAATGTTTATTAAATGCTTTTTTTTTATCAATATTGTCTAAGCTCATTTAGGTTGCATAATAATTACAAATAGTTAATATTGTTATCGAACTTTCATATTAGTTTCGCAATTATTACATAAAGATGTAAGAATTTAGATTAGATTATAATCGAATTGTTACAGTAAAATTTTTACGCCTCGCTTTGACATTCGAAATTTGAATTGCAAAAATTTAGTATCGTACCTACATGTCGACAGGTGTAAGAGCAGCTGCATATTTTTTAAAGTCGATCCATAAAAAAAAAAACAAAGTAATCCATACCTGAACTTGCCGTTCTGAATTAAGTCGTATAATTTAAAACACTCTTTGTACGTCGTTCCCATGGCTATGCTTAAGTGAAAATATTAGATTAAACATTAGTCATCGAGATTGGAAACCGCAAGTTCCACTCATTTCCTGCAGGATTTCCTGTCGATACACTTTTGCACATTTATAACACTGGTTTTCTGTCCTGTTATACCTTAAACCGTGCTATCTTAAAAGCAAGATAAATATTTTATCGTTATCACTGTTTTTATTATTGTTATTCTTTTGTTTCAGTATTTTGGATCTTCCGATTTTCAAATTAACGTCAGTAAGACGTTAGACTCACTGTATGCTTTGTTTATGTTTGGCTTGCGTTCCATTCGACGTACCATTTATAGTGTGCTCTGTGTCAAACCTAAATGCTTTGACATAGGACGAAATTCGAATTGGAATAAAAAAAGATTTTTATTATGTTTTGTTTCTTGATTTGGAGAAATAGAACCATTGTTAATTTTTATTTTACGTCATATGAAAAGATACATTTTTGACTGCAAGTGTTGGAGCTAAAAATGATGGATAGATGGCGCTACGCAAAAAAAATCTGATGTTTCAATTTGCTGCTGCCAGCCGTTGTTTGATATTATATACTTTGAAAAGCAAACCAAAGAGGTCGCTATTGAATATATTTTATTTAATAAAACATTTTTACTCGCCATATTTTAATTAATATGACGTAGTAGTATCAATTTTATTGGCTTCATGAATTGCTAGTGCTAATTTATTATCTGTTGATGAAATTATTTATTGAAAGAGCTTATTGTTTGCGTTTGTAATTGTGATCGTATCATTCTTATGAAATACTGAAAATTTAAATAAAAAAATTAAATATTTTAACTTAATTATTACAATTCACTTCTGGTTGGTGGATAATCTTACATAATATCATAAGATGCAAATACATACTTCTCCATAAACACAATGGCATGTGGTACATATGTTATTATGTTAAACTGTTTGCATTGCAAATAGTTTAGGTTCATCGCCCCGTTTACCATGCATGCTAGCTTCCTATGCAAATAAAAACAAGTTTGAATCTATTACAACGGTTTTGATACAGTTAACTTAAAAGAATTCTTGCTATTCCATCAAAATAAATTTTGATATGAGTGGTAATTAATTATAAATTATGACATCTGTTAAACAGAACTTTTTATCTTTCTAACATGAGTCGCAGAAGAAAAAGAAATATCATTCAAATTTCTTGATGCCTCTCGTTAAATATATAGTTAAAAGTGTGTACCTACAGTGTTTTTTTTGGCGAAAATTACTTTTGTTGCACATTTTCAACAATTCAGACGGAGTGAGTTAGGAGGTTTCGCAGTGCAGTCATGTTTCCTAGCATTGTCGATGTCCGCTAGCGATTGCAATCATCAACGATTTTGTACCATATATACATACATATATCAGGGCCTTGAAACTGCGATACTTTAAGACAAATATTTTGTTTGTATTGAAACTAGCGACATCTTGTAGCGCATACCCCTAAACTTATATTTTGTTAAAGTTAAGGCATTTTATTATTGTATAATTTAACACAGAAAAAAAATTATCATACAAGTCTTTGTTTGTTATTGATTAAATTTTATCAATTTGTGGTTCCTGGAAATATACAAAATCCTTCATTAAAAATAAAATATAGGGTAGGTCATATGTTACTGTCATCTACAGGAGCGATGAGCAACTAATCGAATTGAAGCCATCTAGTGGCCGACACCCGTAAGCAGTTTTGTTGAGTGCTTGAGTTGCTTATCTACAACTAATTTATGTGTGTTATCTATGCCATATATTTTCATCTTTATCCCTGCGTCTCGTCGAAGGCGAATATTTATAAAGTTTTAATAACCGCAACCATTACAAGTTAGTGTAATACGACAAAGTTCAACATGCGACAAAGTCCTGTACTCTTTGAAAACTGATACACAAGTCATCATCTTCGGTCTCTAGTAACAGTAATAGCCTAATAGCAGGTACACTTCGAGGCCACACGTTGTGATCGATAGGTTCCGATATCACCTCAATCTTAAAAATATGATGTGCTGTGTGTCCTGGCTACCTTGGATTTTAAATTTAATTTATTAATAGCCCCTCTAAAATGATGGTAACAAAAAAACAGCACAGACGAGACAATATTTGTCAAGCAACAATCATAAGTTCAATGAACTTTCAGTATTGGTTAGTTCATAATTAACATAAGCATAGTAGATCGATAATGCGATGAAAGCCTTTTTATTAAAGCTGCAAATTAAAATAGACCCTGTTAGTTTACGTTTAGAATCAAATTCGAATTTTATAGTAAATTGTTCTCAGGTCTTGCGAACAAAGCTTATCTACACGGACCTCCTTAAAATTTTAATATCGTTTGTATTTTAAACAACACGCACTAGTGGTCAGTCGTGTACAAGTGTTAAAATAAAGATAAATTGAAAATTAAATTCACTGAAAGAGTACGTTCCAAAATCAAGGTAGGTGCCAAAATATTATTTAAGTGGCTTCTTATTTGTTAGAAATACCAATTTTTTAAAAGAACATGTTTTATTATCCTTTACTAATTTAATAATATTGTTGTTTATTAACAGATATTATGTATGTGTTATATTTTGCAGATAAAGTTCAAAGTCATAAATATCGTACATATTTAAATAAATATTTTTTTATTTTGAAATTTTTAGTGCTTAATCGGATTACGATGTTTTAAATGCTGGAAGGTTTAAAGGTTACTTATATTTTTATCAACAAAAAAAAATATGTCTCGAGTTTTATCTGAAATGGTGTATCTAAATAGAAGTTTCCTTTGCAATTTATTATTTATTGATCGCAAGAGGTGTATTAGATTGTTTTAGGACAGAAGTTTTTGCTGAAGAAATTGTACATACCTAGTATTGTATATACCTAGTATGTACAATTTAATTTATAAATAAAATAAGCTATGCTTGTCTCACACCTGATTTCAAATACTAATACAACAGAGTTCACACGTCAGAAGTGTGTGTGAAGTGTAATATTTCCGACATTTTGAATTACTTACAGTTTTCAGTTGTTCTGTTACCACAAGCGCTAAACTAATTGTAATATTAAACTGTAAAAGTAGTTATAATTATGTGTACGAATCGCGATACTCGCGAAGAAAATAATGATAATAAAAATGGATTCCTTCAGTCCGGTTTAACAAAAAACCAATAATGATTCCTTGCCGCGAAATTCTGAAATTAATGTTAAGATAATTTTCGTTAAGTTTTATTTTGTATACTGATGAATTTCATGATGTGACATATTCGTTTCGTGAAAGAGTTCTTTCGTAAATAAAACTAATTTCTTGTATGTATTTTCTCCACGTCACCAAGGGCGCCACTCATCTATATATCGCTTATATTATATATTATCGATAACCCAACGTATGCCATCTTCGATAAATTTTAATATCATGCCATTGATCATAGATTATACACTTAATATATCCATTGATCATCAGAACGTTGCTTAAGTGGAGAAGCCTTGGGAGGGCGGGCACATGGTGATGTTTAGCGTTCTCGCTAAATAATTGCAGAGTAGACGACTTCATACGCGATTGATACATTTTAAATTTGGATTTAATTTAATAGTTTTTTCTTAATTAGTTTTTGTAAGAAAGTATTTATTAAATAATCTTTTAATTTAATTCTATGTCACGATTAATACTAAATAGTATTAAAAATTTCACCATATGCCCCTTATATCTTGTAAACCACGCAACTGATTGTGATGCGGTTTTCGTTAATAGGCAGAGTAATAAACGAGAATGGTTTGTGTATTTAAATTGTACAAAATTTCGGATAAAATGGCCTAAATATGACGTTGTTATGTAAGAAGTGACTGTTTTCGTATGCTGGCCAAATTTATTTTATTTATTTTATTTTATTTATTTATTAGGCTCACAATACACATCACAAGCTAAAAAGATACATAAAAACACAAGTAAAAAGAAACAAAATCTAAAAATTTGATGAGGAAGTGTAGTTCATACGGGCAAAGTTGTAGACGGAAAGTTAGTATTGGTAGAAATGGGAAAAACTAGTGAACAACAGTATGAATAACGATCTAGGTACCCAGCGTTTTTTTTAGCTTAAGTACTAACCAAAATACTACAATAACAAGACATTTATTTCTTTTGCATGCTTAGTAACTTGTATATTACTCAATACAATTAAAATTAATTAAGCATAAGAACATTCTCGATTGCTTAATGACTAATAAATTACTTCGATTTTTCGAATACTTAAACGTATTGTTATATTAGTGTAAGAATTTTTTGATTCATCGTTGGTTCCAGATATTCTTTGATAATTTGAAATTAATTTTAATTCACAGCACGTACGATTATTGTTTCTAAATTCTCAAGAGCTGCTAAGATTAAATATTTATTCTGAATCGAATTTAAAATGATAAGGTAATCGATAACAAATGTCACGTCGTTTTGTTATAGTGTTTTGACCTTAACTTATATACATACGGTTTCTTTTTATTAACTATGAAAAGCAATACAAGTATAAAAACACTGAAAATCCTAACATCTTAAACGAAAGTATAATAGTTTGGTAGAAGAGTTAGATAATTAATTAGTGATGGGTCTGTTTAGGTCTATGATATTTTGCTTGAATTTGTGGTTACAATAAAGATGTTTGATATAAAAAATAAAATTACATTACATACAAATATTTATTTATTACACTGGCCCTAGCAAGAGCAGTGCTTCGCAGAATCTACCACCGGATCGGAAACGCGACCTATTGAGAAGATCCGGCGAGAAACTCAGTGGGCTGTGTCTATGGGTTAATTCGCTCGTCGAGCCCTTTGTCGCAAGCGTTGGCTTCGACGAGGACGGTGACCGGTGCTTGTGGTGCCTAAAAGCACCGTTAATGGATCAGGAGGATCCGTAATGACGTGCTTTGGGCGACGTCGACTGTTTACCATTCGGTCTACAGGATCGGGTATATAGTTTCCAGCGGCCACGATAAGAGGATTCTCATGTCGTGCCGCCTTCTCGAAATGGCGTAATGATGCCGACTGTAGATACTTACTGACAGAGTCGAGCTCCAGGTCATCGTGGAGATCCACGTTCCTCAGGAACCATGGTGCTCCGACGGCTATCCTGCAGAATCGAGATTGAAGAACCTGAAGGGGCTTCGAGTTGGTGCGGCCCGCGTGAGTGAACACTACGCTTGCATACGTCATGACGGGGCGTATACAAGTTTTGTAGAGAGTTGTTACCTTATTGCGGAGGGACAGTTTGCTTCGACTACAAAGCATTGGATAGAGTTGTCCTAGTATAAACGCGGCGCGGTCGCGTACCGTTTTTATATGGGGACGGAATGTCATCCCTCCGTCGAGGGTGACGCCTAGATATTTGACCTTCGAGACCCACGGTATGGGCTGGCCAAAGAGAGTGATGGGACTAACGGCGGAGGTGTTTGCGCGCCTACTACGGAGTGGGATGCTCGAAGTGATGTTCGGAGGGCGACCCCTTTTGAAGAGCACCGCTGCGCTTTTCGTGGGGTTGATGTCAATTCGCCACTTCCGGAACCACTGTCCCATGGTGGCTACTGCGATCTGGAGTCGCCGATGAAGCAGCGACATCTTCCTACACGAGTAGTAGATAGCCGTGTCATCGGCGAAAAGCGCTAGATAGCACTCCCATGTTGTACAGTTTGTAAATTTTGAAGGGTGTCACCTTGTTTCGAAGGGAAAATTTGCTTCGCTTACAAAGCATAGGGTAGAGACGTCCTAATATGAAGGCGGCACGGTTGCGTACCCTTTTGAGGTGGAGACGGAATGTCATCCCTCTGTCGAGGGTGACAATTTTACCTTCGAGGCCGACGGTATGGGCTGGCCAAAGAGAGTGATGGGGCTAACGGCGGAGGTGTTTGCGCGCCTACTACGGAGTGGGATGCTCGAAGTGGTATTCGGAAGGCGACCTCTTTTGTAGAGCACCGCTGTGCTTTTCGTGGGGTTGATGTCAATGCGCCACTTCCGGAACCACTGTCCCTTGGTGCTTACTGCGATCTGGAGTCGCCGATGCAAAAGCGAATTCTTCCTACACGAGTAGTAGATAGCCGTGAATCGGCGAAGAGCGCTAGATGGGTCTCCGGAGACCGGGGTATATCATTGATATACAAACTAAATAATATCGGGGATAGCGCGGAGCCTTGCGGGACTCCGGCAGTCAGATGGCGAAGGCGATATCCTCAACGGATTGTGTGGTGCTTACGTAGAATAGCATGACCACGTCCCGTCCGTATGTATACCAATGTAATGTTAAACGAGCGAAGGTACTTTACTTATTTGAGTACACCCAAACAAAAAACAATAGACAATTTGAAATACAGGACATAATAAAATGAAAATACCAAAGCGTTACATACCGTAGAAGCTGTTTAAATTATCGTCGATTTAATTTGACATCCATAGAAATATATAATGTTAGCATTGGTTACATGCTAATTGTGTGTAAAAATATTTAAATTTCACAGCTAAGTACTCGTAGAAGACCGTGTCACGGCATTGTTTAAAAATCTGACCGTATTTGAATATATATTATATTATTAAAGAGACACACTTTACAATTAATATTCATTAATAAAACATCTCACAATTTTTATTTAATTGAAAGAATAATATAGTAATATTATAATATTATACTGCGCATGTATTTTTCTACTATTTTCAAAAATATATTATTATAGATTGAAACACATTACATTCAATCGTACTGAAAGTAACACAGTACGATTGATCAAAACATTAATAAATAAAAACATACATTTTTTTACACATATATGTACTTGCATTTAAAAAATAACCAAAATATACCTATTAGCTATTATTGTATTGTTTATACTTGGTGGCAGAGTCTCGGAAATGAAGCAGTAGAGTAATTACGCGTTGAGATTCTATGTATCGGAAAACTGAATACCAAGTATTTTCTGCCATGAAGCAGTCATGCGTTCCACTTTGAAAGAGGGGAGACATTATGATCATGATAAATTAAGATTAGAACTTTTTAGGCTCCGCAGCCATTTGCAATGAACCACGCCCTCCTCGCAACCTATAAAATATTTTTTTCTCCTACCTACGCCGAAAGTTCGGTTTTCCTCCCGCTGTACAGGCAAGAAAGTCTAACTTTTCCTCCCGCTGTACAGGGAAGAAAGTCTAGCTTTTCCTCCCTGGGTACTGACAAGTGCGCATGCGCGTTAGTGTCGACGTCTGCTTTCACGCACCTAAAATTCTCCGCTATTGTTGTGCTCGGGTAATTGGCAATATTGTGTTTAGTGTAAAAGTGAAATAAACAAAAGGCAATAAAATTTAATAGTGAATTATTAAACAAAGATGAGTTCATCAGACAGTTCTTATTCAATTAGTAGTAGTTTATTTAAAAATTAAAAAACAGTTGAATTGGTTTTTTTATGAGTTACTTATTTAAGTACTGTGTGATGGCAGTGTTGATAAAAAAAAATTTGCTTATATGGGTGGACGAGCTGGCAGCCCACCTGGTGTTAAGTCATTACTTGAGCCCGTAGACATCTATAACGTTAATGTGCCACCCATCTTGAGATATAAGTTCTAGGGTCTCAGTATAGTTACAACGGCTGCCCCACCCTTCAAACCGAAACGCAGTTCTGCTTCACGGCAGAAATAGTCAGGGTGGTGGTACCTACCAGTGCGGTCTCACAAAAGGTCCTACCACCAGTAAAAAATCATATCATCAAAAAACTTATCATAGCTTCTTATTAAGCGACACCAGCATAACTGCGGATGTGTACTGTGAAGAACACAATGATGGAGAAATTCGTGATTCTCCGACCAGCTTCGATTATTTGATCGTCTCCGCTACTCCTACACGACAACGCCCGATCTCATACGACATAACAGATGGCCTCTAACCTATAAGATCTTGGAAGGTTGGAAGTTTTGCGTCTTCCATCGTACACACCAGACTGCGCCATACCCATGCATCAGCTCGCTGAGTTTCTCGCCGGATCTTCTCAGCGGGTCGCGATTCCGATCCGGCAGTAGATTCATTCGCGAAGCAGTTGCTCTTGAGTTGTTATTTAATCCCACCCCTTCTGGCTGAGCCTTTGCTCGCCCACCTGTCTTGGTGAAACTGGAAAGGCCTCCGGGCCACCAGTAAATCTTCAATCACATCTTCAATATGGGCGACGGTAACCACTCATCATCAAGTGGTCCGTATGCTAGTCTATCTACAAGGGAAATAAATAAAAAAAGTAGCTGAGTTACAGTACAAAACATATTGAGAGAGTTTGTTGGTTCCCGGACAGATGACTTCTTCAAGAGGGACATTGACAAAATTACCACTACATCACCGATGCATCGATGACATTTTAACGGATAGAAATAAAAAAGATATAGTATTTATAAAAAAATGCTTTTCTGTGTAGGTACTTACTAAGCGGCAATATCGTATGTATCCTGATAAATATATGCATTTAACTTATTTGTATGCTGCATGGGTACAGGAAACTTTATGATTTGAATTAAATGACCGATGACCTTAATACGACATTAGGTTGTAAAACAAGGAAAACATTATACTAAGTAGCAACGATAAAATGAGATACAGGGACAAAATGAGGCGAAATACAAAAATATTTGTTTAGCACGATTTTGGAGATTCAAGCGTTCGTTTATTTTTAATTTGAGTCCGCAAGTGTTTTATCGGTGCCACCTATTTATTTCTGTCACCTCCTACGTCATTACTTATTAAACAATTTACTTACTGGTTACTTAATAAACAATTACATAATAAACAACTTTCATTACCTACTTAATAAATAAATAAATTACTTAATTTTACTGGTGGTAGGACCAGGGACGTCTTAAACTAGGATGGGGCCCTTGGGCACACAAGAATTTGAGGTCCTTTTGGAAAGTAAAAAAAGCGAATTATAATAACATTTTTTTACTGAGTATGACCATTTATTGTAGGTAATCAAATACAGTATGTATATCATAATGTTCTAATTCTAATATCATTAATGACATATTATAATAGGTATGTCATTAATGATATTAGAATGCTGCTTGTTTTTTGGTTACGATTTCGATAACGGTTTCTTTCGGGATTTCTGTTGAGCAAAATCTTCTATTATAGGCATAGTATATGCCTTGTAAATACCTTCTGATTACTGATTTGTGAAAAAAGTGTAATGTGACCGACAAAAATGTTTTAAGAATAAACGTGTGAGAGAAATTGTCGGTCTTTCGGGGCCCCCTGAGAATGGGGGCCCTGGGCACGGGCCCCGTGTGCCCTTATGGTAAAGACGGTATTGGGTAGGACCTCTTGTGAGTCCGCACGGGTAGGTACCACCACCCTGCCTATTTCTGCCGTGAAGCAGTAATGCATTTCGGTTTGAAGGGTGGGGAAGCCGTTGTAACTATACTGAAACCTTAGAACTTATATCTCAAGGTGGGTGGCGGCATTTATGTTGTAGATGCCTATGGGCTCCGGTAACCACTTAACACCAGGTGGGCTGTGAGCTCCTCTACCCACTAAATAATTAAAAAAAAGTTGAGATTTTGACAGCATGGTTATAGATTCTGGTAATCACATAGCCGTTCCGTGAGTTCGTTAAGTTATTATTTTGCTAACGTATCTGCCAATGACCTCAAGGGGCTGTTCAGTCTTCGCCACATCTGATGGGCGAACTCACGGGGCTGAGCATGAGAGAATTTACTAACACCTGCCCTAGCATGAGCAGTGTTTCGCTGAATCTACCACTGAATCGGAATCGTGACCTACGGAGAAGGTCTCGCGATAAATACAGTGGCTTGTGTATGTAAGCGTAATAAATACTGATGAACTAAAAGTGTACTTGTTTTCAGATGATAAGGTTGATTTTAGTTTTTTTAACAATATCGCACAGCTACGCCTTGAATAATGGATTAGCAATGACACCACCAATGGGCTGGCTGACATGGGAACGTTTTAGGTGTATAACCGACTGCGAGAAATATCCCAACGAATGCATAAGGTATTTATTTATCAGGGCCCTGAAACTGCGATACTTTAACACAAATATTTTTTGTATGGAAACTAGCGACATCTTGTAGCGGATACTCCTAAACTTATATGTTGTTAAAGTTAAGGCATTTTATTATTGTATAACTTAACACAGAAAAAAATGCCATACAAGTCTTTGTTTGTTATTGATTAAATTTTATCAATTTGTGGTTCCTGGAAATTTACAAAATCCTTCATTAAAAATAAAATATAGGGTAGGTCATATGTTACTGTCATCTACAGGAGTAATGAGAAACTGATCGAAGCGAAGCCATCTAGTGGCCGACGCCCGTAAACATTTTTGTTGAGTGCTTGAGTTGGATATCTATAACTAATTTATGTGTATTATCTATGGTATTTATACGTGAATAGGTACTACCTGACTATGGCTTAGATTTTTGGGGTCTATTAAAAAAAAACCATACGTAGTATAATAATATTTACCGAATACTGTTCTCACAGTCATAGAGTTTCTGACATGATTTCGGGACTATTATATGATAAAATAAGCACCGCTACTTGTCGTTTTAGTAATTGATATTTCTGAATATATAATTTAGACATTTAATTTTAACGGGACCGAGCATTCGTGACTAATCTAGGTATATCTATATAAATATATAAAAATGAAGTGCTGTTCATTAGTCTCGCTAAAACTCGAGAACGTCTGGACCGATTTGGCTAATTTTGGTCTTGAATTATTTGCGGAAGTCCAGAGAAGGTTTAAAAGGTAGATAAATATGAAAATGCTCGGAATTGAATGAAAATAACAATTTTGATTTTCTTTTGATGTGACCCCCGTCGGACGGATTCTTTTTGTTTGTTTTAAGTTTTTTTTATACAAAACTTTAGGTCTTTTATTTATCGATTGAGGCACTACGAAGTCTGCCGGGTAGTATTAAATAGTCTGCTAGTATTAAATAGATTATAATCTAGAATTGCCTATCTGTTACAATACCGGAATATAGTTCCGATAATTTGCGAACGTGACTATTCATTAGGTACCTTCAAATTAAAAAATTGAAAATTATGTTTATTCTCAGCGAGAGCCTAATAAAAAGAACAGCAGATTTGATGGTCAGCGAAGGCTACCTAGATGCAGGATATGAATATTTAGGTATCGACGATTGTTGGTTAGAGAAGACACGCGATGATAAAGGTCGGCTGGTACCCGATAGGAAACGATTTCCAAATGGGATGAAGGCCATAGCTGATTATGTAAGTAAAGTATTTGTTTTAGGGCGTAAAGTTATACAATTTACACAAAAATAGGAATCTTCTTCTTTTTGCCTTAATCCTACTTTTTTTTTTATTGCTTAGATGGGTGGACGAGCTCACAGCCCACCTGGTGTTAAGTGGTTAATGGAGCCCATAGACATCTACAACGTAAATGCGCCACCCACCTTGAGATATAAGTTCTAAGATCTCAGTACAGTTACAACGGCTGTCCCACCCTTCAAACCGAAACGCATTACTGCTTCACGGTAGAAATAGGCAGGGTGGTGGTACCTACCCGCGCGGACTCACAAGAGGTCCTACCACCAGTAAATGTAAGTGTATGTCATATTATCATGTTGCATAGGGATTTGGCATAAGTGTTAGGACCGTCCGCTTGCCTAACGTCAATCCTCCTTAGGTTTTCACATAACACTATATTATTTTGCTGAATTTTTATTAACTGGCAACAAATAACTGGGGACGAATCACACACTGTCATCTGGCCCTAAACTATAGATGGTCACGTGCCCCCTAGTATATCCCTCTGATAATCTAGTGCAAGCATCAATGTAAGTTAAAATTAATTAAGGGCATTAAAGTACACAGCATAGATTCACTAGGAACTATTCGAGAATCAAATCGAGTAGCTAGATGACGTGTTAAATCGCCTATAGAGCCTAAAGCCATCACACTGTGAACGCATGGCATCTGAGACATAACATCATCTTAGTCAACCATCTTTCCTGGTTATCTGTATTCGTTTGTAAAATCTAATAATTTACTACAGAAAAATAACCTTACTTTCAGATCCACAGCAAAGGCTTAAAGTTTGGCATGTACGAAGATTATGGAAACCTCACATGTGCCGGTTACCCCGGGGTGCTTGGAAACGAAAAAATCGATATCAACACATTTGTCGAATGGGAAATCGATTATTTGAAGCTCGATGGATGTTATATTGACCCGATACAAATGGATAAAGGTATATTCTTCGTTCTTTATGTTTTTATCCTGTAATGGTCAGAACAAGACTTATCTACGATATAGTTTTGGTTTAACTCACATTGTTAGGAATTAATGTATGTCACATGTCTACCCTAGTCTTCTAGGGATTGGTAAACGAAGGCAACACAAATACCCTGCTTGTGGATTCAGTTAGAAAGTAAGAGAAGAATGCTGATCTGGATCTCAAAGAGGTCGCAGATGCCAATAGGTAGCCTTTTTTGACAGTACAGGACAGATTTGCACCATTTTATACCTAACGTTTTTGTAGCTTGCGTTTTTGTGAAGTTGAAACTTTTGTTGCCCATGTCGCAATGGACTCGTAAGCTTCGGTATTTCTGGCGTGGCACTAACACATATCAAAACGCTATTGCACAAAATCCTAATTACTTCCAAGCTCCAAATCTATATTTCTAAGGCATGGTTCTACCGTAGTTTATACTCACAAATATCTTCCTTATGTTACTTAGGCTATCCAGACTTCGGTAAATTGTTGAACGCAACTGGACGATCCATCTTGTACTCCTGTAGCTGGCCAGCATATCAAGAGGAAAAAAAGATATTGGTATTGTTTTTTATTTGGTTACGTAAACCTTAAAAGATATTACGCTGTTTGTATAAACTTTTCGCCAAATTCTCATTTGTTGGGTAATTTCTCATTTTTAGTAAACAGGGCAGTTTGAGCAGAATTTATTTGGTTACGCATATTAATACCAAGATATTTGACAAAAACTTTTGCAGTCGCTGTGGTAGGAGGTTTAATGTTTTCATAATATAAATTCAATGAGCGAAAGCCTGGCGAAAGCACTGTTATTCTTAACTATTAGGCTTAGATTAGTAATCAAACTAGTATATATATTCTTATTTCATAAATATGTATTTAAATAATTATTTTTTTTAAGCCAAACTATGCATCGATCGCTGAACACTGTAACTTATGGCGCAATTATGATGATATAGAAGACTCTTGGGCATCTCTTACGAAAATCATGGCCTGGTTTGGTGACAACCAGGACAGGCTTGCTCAGCACGCCGGGCCTGGACACTGGAACGACCCTGATATGGTTAGTGGGACAGATTACTTAGTTTTTCAAACATTACTTTGAGGTCAGAAGGTTATGATGAGGAAAGGAGATACGGAAGTTCGAGTCCAGTTTGGGTGGTAAATACTTTCTTGTCTCCCATCAGTAGTCGTAATAGATGCAACCTTTTTAATTTTTAAACTTAACCCCCTCACTGATTTATTTCCTCTTTTGTCAATTTATGGCCTGACTTTCTCAAGTTAAATTTGACCTCAATAGGTTATAAGGATTAAAGCTATACGAGAAATAAAACTATAGCTTGATCCTTCTAGTAGAATAAAAAAAAATTGTAGCACAATGCGTTGGTCACGCATTTCAAATTGTTCTTTTCTATGTTTGACATAATGGTGATAAAAACGGTGTGACGAATGTACAAGGTGGGCCAAAAGAGATCACCCTATTGAAAGAAGCTCTTATTACTTATTTGACCAATAAAATTCTAAAGGTTCAAATAAAGATAATCAAAAAACAGAATCGAAGTTTTTCATTTAGAAAAAAAATGAGAGCCAAACAACATCGAATGACTTCTTTTTGCCCACCTTGTACGTTTCTCGTAAAATCTTATATTGTTTAATAAAATGATTGCAAGCAAGCAAGATTTTTTCTTTTTAGTTACTAATTGGCAACTTCGGTCTATCGGTGGACCAAGCTAAAGTACAAATGGCTGTTTGGGCGATCCTAGCAGCACCGCTTCTGATCAGTACTGATTTGGCGACAATAAGGCCAGAATTCAAACAAATATTACTGAACAGAGACATTATAGCCATCAACCAAGACAAATTGGGTAAACAAGGATTGCGTGTTTGGAAAAAAATGGGATCTGGATCCGTGAGTATACCATACCTATCTATTAGTGCTCAGCACAATCGGTGACGCTATCTATCTAATATTCTCTCCGGTTTTAGCGAGTCGCAGACATAATTAAAACTAGTTTTAAGATTGTATCGCGCGTTTTTATTGTTCCTAAATGTAAATTATTCGAAACGCCGGAAAGAATATATTGACAATAAAAGAAATGCGAGATTAAACCGTAAAAGTACTTTTAATTATTATTTACCTATTAAAATTGAACTTAATGCTGTAATATGTTGTTACTATTAATAATAAGGTTATTATTGTACCTATTCAATATCACAACGCCGTTTATTACTAATGTTGAGATCGGAGCGATGAGAAAGAGAAGACAACCGATATGTACCGAAAATGGCTAAATGAATTGTTATGGCTTGCAAACAGAACATTTCTGTCAGAAAAATGTACTATATTATCTATGACAGTTCCATGCATAGACGCTATTAGATTTTTTAAATTAAAAATAATTTTACTGTAGTAGGTAGTACTTTTTTTGTCTCGATCGCGCTATGGAGATCGCGCGCATTTCACCTTGATTGACTTTGAACATGTGATATTTGTTACAGAGGTCCAAATTAGAGATATGGAAAAGAGAACTTTATGACGGTTCCTTTGCTATGGCATTTGTGAGTTATCGGGACGATGGAATACCTTACGCAGCCAAATTTACGTATTATGACATGCAATTACCTCAGTCGGAGTTTGAAGTACAGGTCAGTTACAGAAGGGAATTAATCTCATATTTGTTGTAGGCACGTAATTTTTGCGAATTGCCAGAAAACATACTGTTACGCATTCCCTATACATATTAATGTTACCTATTTGTTGTTTATTTGTTTTACTAATTGAATTTAAATTGAGACTGATTTAAAATTGTTTTTTTAGGACTTGTACAAAGAAGAAGAAATTCGGTCATGGGATGGCACAAGCGACTTCGAAGTTCGGATTAACCCTTCTGGTAATTAAATTTGTCCTTTATCTTAACTTCTACCGGTACGTTCTGGGGTTTATTGTTTTCTAAAATCTCGAAGGATAAACAAAGCCGTTGCTATTTAATACGAAAATGGCACAAAGAGTGGTTTCACTGAGGTAGGTACTTCTGAAGTCTGTGCTTTAATACATAAACATCTGAATATCTAGTGTTGTGCATTAATTGCATTTATTAGAATATTTTTGACCTGCTATAAGTACAGGTTTGCCAAAAAATCGATTAGGTACTTTTGGTAGCAGATTTACAGAGGCGTTAGCCAGAGCCCATTTGCGTCACAACATGAGATAAGAGGAATTGGGGTGGAATGTTGAATTTCGTAACTCTGTTTGTATGTTGTTGATTGTTGATTGGTTATAATGTAAGGGTCGGCAACTTTTGACGCGCAGGTCATAAAACAACCCACTTTAGTTCTGAAAATAAAGTATCATATTCACCATAAATATAAACTAAATAAGCGCCTTAAGTTCAACATGGAATGAGATGAAATAGAACGGAACATGGGAGCTATTAATATAAAAGAAAATGCAAACAATGGTTATGTTTTTTTTTAGAAAATCTATGTAATTAATACTAATAATTTTGGTTGATTTTAAACGAGTATTAAAAAGGCTACCGTTCTATGTTTAGAGATTAGTTCGTTCACTGCGCCTCATTTTCGATGAAGTCAATTGCTTATTTTTCTTTCAGGAGTTAAATTTTACAAATTCATTAGCAAAAAATCTATGCCGGAGATTTTGGATATAACAGTAAAAATGATTGTGAAGAATCAAGTGTGTAATTAGTATTAGTTTTTGTAAATAGCTAAACTTTTATATCAATAAATTATTGGATCATTAACCAGTCTTTTCTATTCACTACAAATAAAAGTAATACAACAAAAACTAATGTTTTATTTTGATACGTTATCGTATGCACTAATATTTGTCCTATTTCTGAAGGGTGAAGTTCTGGTTTGAAGAGTGTGACTAGTGTGAGTTGTGATTGCCGCTATACTATAAAATTGAGATTCAAGTGCTTTGTCTATGGGCAGCAACCAGTTCACTCTTGGTAGGTATTAAACTCGTTCACTTGTCTATGTAATAGAAGTCATCGTGGTCTTTAAAGGTTAAGATTAAGACATTCGTATCGAGCAATGTCACTATGCCAGTGCTGACTCCTGTAGGCATGAACCAACTTTTCTAATGAAATACATACGTACTTAACATATGTTCCCGAATGACTTCCACAATGAAGAAATAACATCGTGTAATAAAAATTAAACCTTAAAAAAATATAATTTACCTAATTACTCGTTGTAGCACGTATTATGAGCGCATACAACTGTGTACCAAAATTTTTCCTATTTCTTCCGTGAAGCAGATTGCAGAAATGCGTTTCGTTTTGAATAGTGGCCCAGCCGTTGTACTTTAACACAGATACATAAAACTCATATCACAAGGAATAACAAAAGACATTGCTCCTCGTGTTTCTGCCAGAAAGTTGCATTTTTCAGTAATTACCTAATTTTAAGTACTAAGATCAGTAGATCAGTATTCATAGTCTAGAGTTTAGCCATAGCCTAGATAGTTTTGTGTACTCATTGAGGAACCTAGCCAGTAGGTACTCTTGCATTAAGGTTGAACTGTGTCAATTTTGACATTATACTGTAAATTTATTGATGATTTACTGTATGACGCTAGGGTACCGTACTGGGTACCTACAGGTTTCATACTCCCGAATCCTGATCACGCAGGAGTAAGTCACCGTCGTCGCCCTAGACACGTCCTTACGGATCCAATAACTCTTAAATTAGATACCTTCAGCTCTAACACTAGGAGCAGGCTGAGGAACCCCGGTAACCGTACTCGTCAAACTCGACAAAGAGGTCAACGTGCAGCCTAACCCATGCATCAGCCCGCTGAGTTTCTCGCCGGATCTTCTCAGTGGGTCGCGATTCCGATCCGGTAGTAGATTCATTCGCGAAGCAATTGCATTTGAGTTGTTAGGTCTCCTTCG
Organism: Bombyx mandarina; assembly: GCF_003987935.1. The sequence continues at coordinate 1,031,820 of NW_021011476.1, read as the reverse complement.
GAGGCGCTCGGGCAGTTGTTAGCAAATCCCACCCCTCCTGGCTGAGCCTTTGCTCACCCACCTGTCCTGGTGAAGCTGGAAAGGCCTCCGGGCCACCAGTAATCTTTCAAGCATAAAAAAAAAGGTTTCATACTTCAGCGGTACCTACCTACCACTGAAGTAGTAAAGGTCTATGGTACCTACCTAGTACCTACCTACATCATTTTAAAAATGTCAAACGTCAAAATTTTTTTTTGCTTTGTTCATAGATAATTAGATATTTTAAACACTTTTATTTTAAAAAAAGTATGGAAGTAGGTATGTAAATATTTCACCTAAATTTACTGCAGTCACAAAGTCAAGCAAATTGAACAAAATGGTTTTAAAACAATTACAGACAGCTAACTAACAATATTACTTTATTAAATAATTGTTATGTTCAAAGATTATGAAAAGCAAACGCTACGCCACCGTGATGTCTTGTTGCTGATTCCTGAAGTTCACTTTTGCTTTTTGATATAACTTAATGAAATAAGTGAAATATAAACTAGTTTATTTGGTGTCGATAGATTTACGGTTAGATTTTCAATGTTTGCATGGAATTCATATTCATTTGTACCCACTTGTTGTACTAAAAACATACTGATAAATCGCGACAAACTTCTTTATAAAATAAATAAAGATACTCCAAGCACATTAGTTTTTATAATAAAGAAAGCTAGTTGCTGCCTATGTTGGTATTGGGTCAATGGTGTTTCGTGCGTGCGATACCTACTGTGTAGTGTGTGACGTCTGTGTTCGACCGGCATTCATTGACAGACGAGTTTCGACTGGCCAGAGAACGGTCGGTAAATAGTGCTCTTATTAGTTCGCGCCGGTTAACACTTGTTCAATTCTTATTGTGAAAGCAGTATACTGTAAATATGGGCGGAAAAGTTGAGAATGTAGGCATACTCGCCATGGAACTTTATTTCCCGTCGCAATACGTTGATCAGACTGAACTAGAAAAATTTGATGAGGTGTCTACTGGCAAGTACACTATTGGTTTGGGCCAGAGTAAAATGTGTTTCTGTTCTGATCGTGAAGACATCAATTCCATTTGTCTCACAGCCTTGCACAGACTAATTGACAAACAAAAGATCAACTTGCATGATATTGGACGCTTGGAGGTGGGCACAGAAACTATCATTGATAAAAGTAAGAGTGTTAAGACATTTTTGATGACATTGTTTGCTAAAGAAGGCGCTACTGACATAGAAGGAATAGATACAACTAATGCCTGTTATGGTGGTACTGCTGCTCTATTTAATGCCATAAATTGGGTAGAATCTTCATCCTGGGATGGTAGGAAGGCCATAGTTGTTGCTGGTGATATTGCTGTCTATGGAAAGGGCCCTGCGAGACCTACAGGTGGTGCTGGTGCTGTTGCTATGTTGATAGGGCCTGATGCACCCCTTGTGTTTGATTGTGGAGTGCGGGCCTCATACATGACACATGCATATGACTTTTACAAGCCAGATTTATCATCAGAGTTTCCTTATGTAGATGGGAAACTATCCATACAGTGTTACCTCAATGCTTTAGATAATTGTTATAATTTGTTTAGTAAAAAAATGAGAAAGACTGATCCTAACTTCAAAGGTTTGCTTAGTTTAGACGGTATGTTATTCCACTCTCCGTACTGTAAACTTGTTCAGAAATCATTAGCAAGAGTGTGCTTCAATGATTTTCTGAATATACCTGCTGAGGAACGTGAGAAACAATTTCCTGGGCTCTCCGAGTTTAGTAATCATAAATTAGAAGATACTTACTTTGATAGGGAAGTTGAAAAAGCATTTATGACATATAGCTTAAGTTTATTTGAGGAGAAAACAAAACCTTCTCTTCATATTGCACGTAATGTTGGTAATATGTACACACCATCATTATACGGAGGTCTTGTGTCTTATTTGATAAGCAAATCTCCAGATCAGTTAATTGGGAAGAAGTTTGCTTTGTTTTCATACGGCTCAGGATTGGCATCGACAATGTATTCCATAAATGTCTGTCATGATATGAGTACTGGATCAAAGTTAGAAAAGCTTATCTCCTCGTTGCATGAAACAGTTGCTTTACTGGATAAAAGGCAGAGTGTGGAACCCAGTAAGTTTTCAGACATAATGGATGTTAGAACTAAAAACTATCATTCCGCACCGTATGAGCCTACTGGTTCTTTAGATGTCCTGTTTCCAGGAACATATTACCTAGTGAAAATAGATGATCAGAGAAGGCGTACTTATGATAGGAAACATTAATTACTTCTTAGTGAAAATTTTTGGTGTAGGCCGTCTTTTAGTATGAAAAGCAATTATTATCATAAATCATAAAAAAACAAGTGCTTAGTCTTTGTTCAAAGTTTATGTTTGTTATCTATTAGTGTTAATTATCTATTGGTGTTTGTAACCCATTTTGTATTTTTAAGTCAGATAAATAAACAGTATGTAAACATGCAATAAATTGTGAAGTATTAGTATAATTATCTTCGTGAACAGAAAGCAATTTAAACATCCTAAACTTAATTAATCAGAACTTTAATTTTAGATTGCTGTTGAGATGTGCTTACATTATATTAATGTTTAAAATTTTCAAACAGAATAAACTATTCAGGTGAAACCTAAGAATAAATTCAAAGTAAATTAGGTTTTTAAGTGTAATGCTTATAGAAAAGTAATGTGTTTCTCATTAATAATTTGTTGAATTAAATACACACACAAACATTTTATGTTTGAAAATGTATTTTTGTGAACATTAACAAAACAGGTAAATTGTTAATGAATTGAGTATGATTTGAAACAGCTTATATGATTGAAATGTGTGTGAATAAAATTCACTAATATATTATTTAAATTTCTGGAAATAAAAGGTTGTGTCAATAAGGTTTTTTATTAATTTTTTCACAATTACCTTGAGTAATTTTATCAAGTATCAATTTGAACAAAAAACTTTAAAAACCTGCGTTTAATTTTTAAACTAAGAGCTAGGAGTAATTTAAAGTATTTAAAAAAAACTCAGTGTAAAACAGTGTCCACAATGAGTTTAGTATCATTTCTACACATGGTATATTGTACACTATGTCATATTCGCCATAGTATGTAGTTAACAGTATTTATTTATTATTTTTTTTGGTCAGGAGGAAATCGCCAGTTTTCGCCCTCAACGGGAGATGGAGGGCGCGGCATGTCGGAGTCGAACTGACTAAAACCTCCTGTCGCTCAACAACCCACGTCCGAATCTCGCATGAGAAAACTCATGAAAAGGCAAAAGGGGGAAAGTGAAGTGTTTAGTGTGGTGTACATCTCTCCCATCACCCTCCCCCTCGGGACGCCGGACCAGCGGTGGTCGGCGCCACGACCACCAGCCCTCTCGGCCGCAAGTTAATATTATACCCGTAGGCTGTTGTAGGTTCATGACAGTGTCTCCCAATGCCTTGTTGCTCTTTATCGTTATGAAGCTAATCTTAAACAAGTACAAACCGTAAGGGAACTAAACCGTGGGAATAATGGAAGAGCCATGATTTCATACATGCTTTTAAATCTAATAAATTTATTATTTGTATAGATAGGCGTGTTCATGCATGTGCACCATCTGAAATTCAACCCGCCCTTGGGCCTGGATTGCAGTCTTTTGTTGACAAGAAGTCGAAATTAAATGAACACTTCATACCAGGATGCATTATTTTGCCGTCTGCCAGTCAATTTTCACAAAGTTTCTGGATCTACAGATTAAATAAGTTAATAGGTACCTAGTCTAGCAAATGAAAACTTATTGCTTCCTGATAGTAGCGTAGCGAGCGGGGGCACGGGGCATCATGCACCTGGCGCTACTTACAAAGGGTACCAAATGGTCTGCAAAACAAAAACAAATCTGGATAATTTTAATTTTTATTTTAATCGATTTCCGGAAATTTATGATAATAATAGGTATCTATTTAACTAATTCTAAAAAGGTATGGTGCCCCGGGCGCATGTTAAGATCGTTACACCACTGCTTCTCGATAATAATCAGGTAAAAAAAAGGAAACTATCATCGATTCGACTCCAAATGTGGACCTGGATTTGATAGATAAAGGTAGCTAATTTCGTATTAAATAGCATCATGAGCTATCTACTCAAATCAAATCAAATTAAAAACACTTCCTAAGTTGGCTAGCTTCCTAGCCTAGGTAGAATTTAAGACTAACACTTGTATGTCCAATAAGAAAATATCGCAACCGAGAATATTCCAATGTCCACATTCAGTCATTACGTAGTTGTAGTAGAAAGTACAAATATAGTTTTCACCTACTTGAAGTCATCGTGGTCTAAAGAATAAGACGCATGGTGAATTCGTTTTGAGTGATATCACTGTGCAGGTGTTCGAATCATGTAGGCAGATACCAATTTTCCTATTGAAACCTATTACTCCTGTTCACGAATGACTCCTACGAAATATAGTCTAATAAAAATCAAACCCGCAAGAAGAGATTGCGTAATTACTGTGCAATTGAGACGTAGACGTCAAGTTTCAAGGTGGGAGGCGGCGTTCATGTTGTGATGCTAGACACAGCCCACTGAGTTTTCCTCGCGTTTCCGATCCGGTGGTAGATTCTGCTAAGCACTGCTCTTGCTAGGGCTAGTCTTCTCTGGAGGCGCTGGAGTCTGACATAACCCGGTCTCTTACCCCTCTCGACCGGGTATCCGTAAATGGATTCCCCAGCGTTAAAAAAAAAGGGCTAGTATTAGCAACACTTCAGGTTTGAGCCCCGTGAGCTCACCTACATGTCAGGGTGAAGCTGAAATAGCCTCTCAAGGCTATCAGCATAGGTAGGATTTTTTTTTGTGATTACTACCGAATCCACTTGAGTGGTCATCAACACGAAGTGGACCGCGAACTCGTTCACCCATGAAAGCAATAAATACATTAAAATGTATTTTATTTCGTAATTTAATTATAATCAGTATTATAGGCGTTGAAGTACCTCGTTGATATAAACCATTATAAAGAATGTGTTCAAAACTCGGCTCGATACAATGTTACTAAATTTGTAATATTTCGTATTTACTTACTAAGACTCTATAGCAAAAGTGCAACTGGTGGTTGGACGCATTGTGAGTCTGCACGGGAAGGTACCACCGCCCTGCCTATTTCTGCCGTGAAGCAGTAACGCGTTTCGGTTTGAAGGGTGGGGCAGCCGTTGTAACGATACTGAGACGTTAGAACTTATATCTCAAGATGGTTGGAGGCATTTACGTTGTAGGTGTCTATGGGCTTCGGTATCCACTTAATACCAGGTGGGCCGTGAGCTCGTCCAACCAACTAAGCAGTAAATCAAAAGTGATGTGTAGTTTTAGTTAATCAATATCATTAATGTTGATTCTTTCGGACTGCGAATCCACATCAATCGCGAACAAAGTTTTTTTTTTTATAAAAAAAAAATGTATTATTAATAAAACTTCTATGTTTATAAAATCAGACATGAAGTATGAACGAATTAAAACATTTTTAGGATGAAACTCACTACTGATTTCTGTCAAAGGATATTTCAGAGCCGTTTTTAGGCTTGCACGCTATTTTTTTTATTTAATTTACTTCAGATTTTACATCCATATTACACGTCTTCATTACATTGCATTAACATATCATTTATACTAAAATTAAATAAAAATAATAACTAATCTCGGACTAAAACAAAAACGATAATAATAATAATAAAAACAAAAAATCAAATAATAATAATAATAAAACAAAAACTCTAAATTTAACATGAAAACTACCTTAACCTAAAGGCTGGTTTGGATCCAGAGTGCTCAAAATGCACACGTGTTCAGTGTTGCATTATTGGGCAGTCCAGATCCATCCGTGAGGCGAACAGCCGTAGGCAGCGGTTGCGACTGACCCTATGTAACCTAAATAATAATTAGCTGATATGCGATATCCTCAATTTTGTGCGAACGCACTTTCACTGGACACTTCTGGTTAAAATAGAAAGTACACGATGTTTGCCATCAATGTTACTAAAAAAAAGCATTCTCATCAGAAGCATTTAGACCCGTTTCTATTCTCGAACAACAGAATGTGCTAATTCATAAAAAAAAAAATAGTTTTTCGTATATTGTTTATCATTTTTACTACTTAGGTGGGTAGACGAGCTCACAGCAGTCACAGCCCACCTGGTGTTAAGTGGTTACTGGAGCCCATAGACATCTACAACGAAAATGCGTCGTCACCCACCTTGAGATTACTGGTGGTATGGGTGGGGCAGCCGTTGTAACTATACTTAAGACCTTAGAACTTGTATCTCAAGGTGGGTGGCGCATTTACGTTGTGGATGTCTATGGGCTGCAGTAACCACTTAACACCAGGTGGGCTGTGAGCTCGTCCACCCATCTAAGCAATAAAAAAAAATCTAATTTCTAAGGTCTGGAGTATAGTTACAACGGCTGCCCCACCATTCAAACCGAAACGCATTACTGCTTCACGGCAGAAATAGGCAGGGAGGTGGTACCTACCTGCGCGGACTCAGAAGAAGTTCTACCGCCAGTAATATCATTCATAAAATCTAAAATGTCGTAAGCACCAACAGCTATATATAGATTATTTATATTCGCTTTGTAAGCAGACGCGTTTTCTATTGTGTTTTATTTACGTACCGTCTAAACAAGTCTTCGCTGCGATGACCGCGAAATGATTAAGTTATTGTACAATTGAACTTCGAGATATTGAACTGCCGATAACACGCGCTATCTCCCCGATAAATGTGGCTTACCGTTTCCTGTATTACCTGAAACTATTTACGACGCGGTGATGTCATCTTAGGTAGATGGGTTAGTATAGGATTAAATGGGTTTTGTTTTTCTGGTTACTATAATACTTATAATAGTATTTATTGTCTTCGGTTTTCGAGAGTAGACATCATTAAAAATACTTTGGGCGTTTAAACTGTCCTGGTTTAATTATATAATAATAATGAAATTGTTTGGCAGACTTATTCCAATGTTTTCCTTTTTATTTTGTTTGCATTTATAGGGTGAATTCGTCCTGGCCTAAAGGATAAGACGTCCAGTGCATTCGTATCGAGCTATGCGGCACTACCGGTGTTTGAATCCCGAAGACAGGTGTGGCGGTAGCCATCACAGAACACTAGATATTTGAGAGATGCTTGAATCCCGCTTACAAGATAAGCTTGCACATATACAAGTTCCGAACAGCAACATTTGGAATATTGGTCTACCGAGCAATGTCACCCGCTAGGTGGAAAACCTTCCCTTTTACTTGCACTAATTAATACGCTTTTATTAGCTTCAGACGTATGTATATTTTTGTAATGGAATCTTTGAACATGATTTTGACCCCCTTCAAAACGTCGGATTGACTCGAAATTTGGTATACTTATTAAGGACCAATGACAATTCAATATTAAAAAATAAATAAAAAAAAAATTAAATTCAACGAAAAATGAAAAATAAATAATAGTTTAAAAAAGTAACAAAATACGTTTTTATAGAAAATCCAACCAAAAACTAGAAAATATATATTAATATATTTGAATTAAAAATAGTGTAAGAAAAAAATATTTTATTGTAAAAAAAGCGTGGGGTGCTTTTCAGGATTTTATCAAAATAACCCTTCTACTCATATCTGTTCATAAAATATTTATAACTACTGATACCATGCACCTTTAAACTATTATTTATTTTTCAACAAACGTTCACGACTAACTGCCACTGTGAAGGCACAGCATTAAGAAAAACAAATCAAACCCGCAACAAGTATAATTCGCGTAATTACTGGTAGTAGCGCATCTAGTGAGCCTGCCCGGTATCAGCACTCAGTCATCCATCACCTGGACCCACTGCTACGAATTTATATTATGGGCTTCGTTACCACTTAAAATCAGATACGTTGAAAAAGAGAAGAGAGAAAATCAGATATCGCTGATGCAATAACTATTTATAAAATGCAATAAGTAAATTAAAATATAATTATAACCTCTTATTATTTTATTACTTTTAAATATATATGTTACAGAGCGCTGAGGTGTTGCCAGCGTAGGAATTGAGGCTATAGCATTACATTTCAAGGTGAGCAGTGACATTCACGTTGAATAATCCAGTAGCCGGTAAAATTTACAATAAAAAAAAACCGTTATCAACCGCGCTGCCAACTTAAATTTTATCTATAATATTATCTACTTTGTATCTGGCAATAATACGTTCAAGTCACATTGTAAGATTAATGTAGAACTTTATTCGAACAAATATCACATCACTATTCACGACAAACCAGTTCTATTTGGTTTAAATCTGGTTTGTATTAGTTCGACATGTCCGGTAAGGTATGTTAATTGTCATCGAATATGGCAATTACCGTTATGACATCTATAAGCTTCTCAGTGTGTTAAATATATCTATATCGTTTCGTATTTTATCAGCTTTATAAATTATAGAGCCGTAGAGCTAGGAACTGTCCAACGGACAGGGCAATTGCGCTGTTAAACGAATTTCTGTCCGAAATACAGGATGCTCACGTATTTGCCGATAGTTGGGGAATACTTTATTCCAAAATAATTTTATTTTTAGCATCATATCATAATAATTTATAATTTCAATAATATTTTTGTGTTAACGAGTCAGGCGTTTTGGTGAAAACTGTAAGCCTGACTTTGTATTGAATGGAATAAATAAATAAATAGGATTTAATTTCTATACATCCTACACATACTATTTTTTATTACTGGTGGTAGGACCTCTTGTGAATCCGCACGGGTAGGTAGGTACCACCACCCTGCCTATTTCTGCCGTGAAGCAGTAATGCGTTTCGGTTTGAAGGCCGGGCGGCTGCTGTAACTATACTGAGATCTTAGACCTTATATCTTAAGGTCGGTAGCGCATTTACGTTGTAGATGTCTATGGGTTCCAATAACCATCTAAGCTCTGTGAGATCGTCCACCCATCTAAGCAATAAAAAAAAAGGGAACATAATAGGAGCAAGTCATTTGTCCTGTCCGTTACCATTTCAACCTTGCAATCCTTAGGACTGTCAGGTGACCATGCTTCTCCTGCGAATCTCACCATTCCTGATTCCCTCGCGCAGAGAGACTCCGAGCATTGCCTTTCTGTTGCCCTTTGAGCTTGAGATTCATTGGAAGTAACAACTCGCTACCGTATTTTATCATTAGCGGTAACGCATACTTGACTTTCGCCTTGAGGCAGTACGGTGTTTAAAATGAGAAGATTCTGCGCAAACTGTTACTCAGGGTGACAATATTTTCCTAAATAAAGATAATGCTTTTCAAACTCGCACATGTATACCACATACCACAAGGCACTAAAGGGAAGTAATATACAACAACAAAAAATACACACACACACACATATCATACTATTCTAAAAAATTTTTATACTAGCGACCCGCCCTCGCTTCGCTTCGGAAACATTAAATTTTATTATTGATAGCTGAGTCCCGCGATGTTACCCGCGGTTATTGTCGTACCGCCGGTGACGCCGCGGGGTGAAGCTAGTCTAAAAAAGTAGCCTAAGTTACTCCTTATATCATCAGCTACCTATCAGTAATAGTCTCGTCAAAATCGGTGCAGCCGTTCCAGAGATTAGCCGGAACAAACAGACAGACAGACAAAAATTGTAAAAAATGTTATTTTGGTGTATGTACCGTATATATATTCATATATGCATGTAGTAAAAAGCGGTTATTTCAATATTACAAACAGACTATCCAATTTTATTTATATGCATAGATATTTATATTATGTAGCTTCTGTTGGAAGTGTTTGTTTTCTCTATCCGGATTGTACCTTCGTCGATTCTCATTTAATATTGAATGATTAAAAATGCTTAAAATATTCAGTTATGTTCATGTATAACGACTAGTTTCACCCTGTCTATATAATAATATGTGAATAGTATTAATTGTTTAAAGTTCATCGACCCGAACTCAATAGGTCTTCGGAGGTTCACAGTTGTTACGACATTACGACTATTAAACGGCGTATTTTACTAAAGAGCCATATAGATAAATATATTAACTTATCATTTATAGTTACTGTTTAATGATTCCGTATTTATAGTGGCCATAAAACAACCATAATCATTTTGATAAAGTACGCAGTTATATTTTACGTCTATGTCCGTGTACGTAATTTACCGGACGAAAGCTATAACGTAGATATTGTACCTATGTTCTTGCTCAAATAAGAAGCACCTGCTAGACCCATGAACTCCAGAAAATAGTTGAGGAGACGTTTTCGTTGTATTTTGATCCTCAACGAATAATTTGAATAATATGTTTAATCACTAGGTACATAGTATAAAACAAAGTCGCTTTCTCTGTCCCTATATCTGTCTGTCCCTATGTATGCTTAAATCTTTAAAACTACGCAAAGGACTTTGATGCGGTTTTTTTTATTGTAAAATGATCTCGCACTCAAAGGACAAAACTGTACATGTCATGCTTAGAAAAATGTTAAATTGACTTACAATATGATAACAAACACATATCATTTACGATTGGGAATAAAAAGGTCTAATAAAAATAATAGGTCAATAAATTTTTTGGGTATATTTCTTAATTTCATAATGATAAGACGCAATATTCCAAATACTATAAAATAGGTCGTATTCATTTCGATTGCATTAGTTTGATCATTGCAAGCAAACAAAAGTAAGTACCATTTATGGAGTAAACGTATTAATAATATAATAATCTGTATACAAATTCCACCTGTCAGACTTCATTTTTTGAAACGTTCGAATAATAATTTTTTTATTGTTTATTTTTCGTTTTTAACTTATCAGTATTCTGTTCTTCAATCAAAAATTAATTGTTGATAAATAGCCGTTGTACTGTGAAAATTCAGACCTAACAACTCATATCTCAAGGTAGTTAGGTGGCGGCATTTAAGTACGTTGTAAATGTCTATGGGCTCCGGTAGCCAATTAACATCAGGTGGGCCGTGAGCTCGTTCACCCACCTAAGCAATAAAAAGAATTGATATGGGCACCGAGTAGCCAGATGTTTAAATATGTTTTTTCTTTTTTTCAGTTAAAAATGAAATTCTTCGTTGCTTTCGTTGCTATCGTAGCTGTGGCTGTCGCCAGCCCCACCAAGCCCATTTTCGCACCCGAAATCATCGACTTCCCTCTTCCCGACGGTGGTGCTGTCACTGAGCCAATCGTGCCCTCCCCCGTTATCGTTGGACCAGTCGCACCAGGCCAGCCCACTCCTCTCGTTCAGATCATTGTGAACGTGAACCACCCAGGAGCTGATGCTGCTATCATTCCGCAGCCCGTCATTGTTGACGAGTCCGATGAAGTCAAACCCGACCCCGTTATTATCGCCGAAGAGGCTGAAGAAGGCCCCATTGTCCCTGAACCCGTAATCGTTGCTCCCATCAACCCCATCCCAGTCGCCCCCGTCATCATTGGAACCCCCATCATACCCTCTCCTGCCGTCACCCTTCCTGAGGAGCTCAACTAAGTAACTGTGATAGAACTTGTTTAAATGCAATGTCAATAATATAGGCATTACCTCAATTGTACGAATAAAATTGACACAAAAGTATATTGATACATTAGATTGTTTAATTTTTGCAATTTAATATTTCATTTCCAAGTTATCTGTTATTTTTTACATGATTACCGTCTAAAATTTTGATGCTGGGACGATTTCTGAGAGCGCAGAGGTAGGTACAATCTCTCATCTCTACGGGACTGGAGATTTTAAGGTCATGCCTTAGAAACTGTGAAGTATTTTCTGAGATTTACGAATCATGTGGATCTCTAACTAAAACCTGTTTAATGCAGACTACTTTTCGCATCTTCTTTAAATCACCGTCATGCTTCCATAGTTCGGCTGTGTACACGCCCCAACAACTACATATTTAAAACTTGCGTGATTTGTACACGTAATGAAAAGAACTTACCGGTCTCTCGATCTCTGGTCTATTACCTGCAAGAGTTCAAACTCTTTTTATACCGAGTTCAATGAGAATTTGATCAGTGGTTTAAGCGTAACAATTAACAGACAAGTAATGTTAATTATGTAAACATAGCAAAATGTAAATTCTAATAATATTTGTTACTGTTGGTAGGGCGTCTTGTGAGTCCGCACGTGTAGGTACTTACCACCACCCTGCATATTTCTTCCGTGAAGCAGTAATGCGTTTCGGTTTGAAGGGTAGGGCAGCCGTTGTAACTATACCTTAGAACTTATATCTCAAGGTGGATGGCACATTTACGTTGTAGATGTCTATGAGCTCCAGTAACCACTTAATAACAGGTGGGCTGCGAGCTCGCCCACCAATCTAAGCAATAAAAAAAAACATATGTAAGAAAGCCGGAAGTCAAAAAATCTAATAGTCATGTGTTAGGTTTTTAATTTACTAACATAGATTATAAGTAATACTTAGGTACTAACAAAATGTTATGGTTTATTTACTGAAGTAAATATATATAATAATATTGAAGCTCCTTGACCTGAAAGCTAACACTTACATACTTTTTTAAAAGCTGCTATATTAAACACGTGCAATATCGTAGGAAAGTTTCTGCAAATAGATGATCAACCACATAATGCAATAGTAGAACACACTTAATTAGCCAACCTCGAGAAATCAGGAGATTTACTTGAGCGAGTCCGTAAATGTCACTAAAGTACTACCAGCGCAAGCTGAGAAAGTAAAAATAATAATAATAATAATTCTCGGTTTGCTAACGGCGAGTACTTGCATAGACATAACCAAGTGGCTAGGATTATCCATCAACAACTTGCTCTGAAATATGGTTTTCTTGATTCTGCTGTATCTTATTACCAATACCAACCTCAACCAGTTCTTGATAATGGTCATGTTACGCTCTACTGGGACCGATCTATTATCACGGATAGGTATATTGTTGCCAATAAACCTGATATTGTGATAATAGATCGATCTGCGCGTCGAGCAGTGTTGGTTGATGTCACCATTCCTCATGACGAGAACCTCGTGAAGGCAGAAAAGGACAAATTAATAAAATATTTAGACCTGGCCCACGAGACTACCGCCATGTGGCATGTTGATTCAACCATCATTGTTCCAATAGTTGTATCGGTACACGGCTTGATAGCGAAAAGTTTCGATCAACATCTTAAGAAACTTTCGTTATCCAGCTGGGTTAAGGGCCTAATACAGAAAGCAGTTATCCTCGATACTGCACGCATTGTGAGGAGGTTTCTCACTCTGGAGTCCTAACCACTGGTGGCTTGTGTCGTAGACACCGCCATCAGCGGCTATCTATTTTTATATAGTGTTTTTTAAAAATTGTATCTTTAATATTTTTTTAAAAAATATTATGTAATCAATAAGATTTTAAATAAATATAAATAAATAATAATAATAATAAATTTTAAAATCAAATGGTAAACATATGGAGACTACACTAACCTTGTATACAGGAACAGACCCGACAGCTAGACCAAAGCTACCCAAACTAAAAGAAAGTAAAAACTATATCAGTTAGTCACATTTTCAACAAAGAAATATTTGGTAAATATGTACATCTCAATAGATACAGATATAATAGAACTCCACACTTTAATATATTGTAGTGCATTTGTGATCAGTGAAAATTTAGGTTACAAAGTAAAAGAAGAACGCAGAAGTAGAGTTCGGAGTAGAGTTCATCCATATTACCTGGAGCCACTGCGGTCATCCACAGTGCGCTTTCAGAGATCTTTTTTGCCACGTACCATCCGGCTACGGAATGAGCTCCCCTCCACGGTGTTTCCCGAGCGCTATGACATGTCCTTCAAACGAGGCTTGTGGAGAGTATTAAGCGTTAGGCAGCGGCTTGGCTCTGCCCCTGGCATTGCTGAAGTCCGTGGGCGACGGTAACCACTCACCATCAGGTGGGCCGTATGCTCATCTGCCTACAAGGGCAATAAAAAAAAAAGCGCCAAGCCCAGAAGAAATATAAAAACAAACCTGATACCCCTGCATGGCAAATCAGACTTGAAAACAATATTAAATCATTAAGAGCAGATATAGGTAGAGTCACACGATACATTAACAATAACAGATCCAAGCAATTAGTAAAACATGTTAAAAAAATCTTCAAAACAACAACATTCACTCATCACACGAGAAAGATAACATTAGGCCAGAAGAATACTTAGACACACTTAAACATAAATTAGCGCTTAGAGCACAAAGGTTAGCTAGATAAAAAAAAGCACTGGAGCGCAAATGTGACAACAAACTATTTTTAAATAACCAAAAAGGATTTTATAGGTCCTTACGTTTTTTTTTTTTATTGCTTAGATGGGTGGACGAGCTCACAGCCCACCTGGTGTCATGTGGTTACTGGAGCCCATAGACATCCATAACGTAAATGCGCCACCCACCTTGAGATATAAGTTCTAAGTCTCAAGTATAGTTACAACGGCTGCCCCATCCTTCAAACCGAAACGCATTATTGCTTCACGGCAGAAATAGGCAGGGCGGTGGTACCTACCCGCGCGGACTCACAAGAGGTCCTACCACCAGTAATTACGCAAATTATAATTTTGCGGGTTTCATTTTTATTACACGATGTTATTCCTTCACCGTGGAAATCAATCGTGAACATTTGTTGAGTACGTATTTCATTAGAAAAATTGGTACCGGGATTCGAACACCGGTGCATCGCTCAACACGAATGGATCCGATGTCTTATCTGTTAGGCCACGACGACTTACGTAAAGAGACAACCAACAAAAACTAAAAAAATCTACCTAATCCAGACGACCTTAAAAACTACTGGACTGATCTCTGAAAAAAACAAAAAGATCATAACAATAGAGCAGACTGAATTAAGGAGGAAGAAAACCGGTGGAGCCATTTAGAGGAAATACATATCTCCTAGATTGATAACAAAAAGGCTATTGATAGCGTATCGCACTCTTGGGTCATTCGAATTTTACAGATCTATAAAATTAACCCAACAATCACGATCATTTACACGATCTTGAACAGGACCATATTGATTTAGACGCCTTAAATATATGACTGAAAGTCGGATCTCTGTTCCCTGAAACAAAAGGGTTCATGATCGTAATTCAGGATCAGGTTATTAACACCAAAAACGACAGAAAATATACGATATATTAATACGTGAAGCAAAAACTTTGTACCCCTTTTTACGAAAATTGTACGGACGGAGGAGTATGAAATTTCCCACACTTATAGAGAATACAGAGGAGAAATACAGAATGCTAATATATTTTTTTAATTGTGCATTAATAATCCATTAAATCAATAAAAAAAATTACACACACTACCATGTATTTGACACACACACATACACACACACACACATATATACTCTTTATTTACTGTAAAACTTTTGTTATTGCTTAAAGTCTGTGGTTAAATTGAGAATAGGTTAATATTGTTTATCTTTAATATTATTTATCTATAGTGTGTAGTCTTGGCAAAATATGTGATTAGGGAAGTATAATAGTCTTTGACAATAGAATCATTATAATGTTCGAATTACGACTAATGCGGGACCACTAGTATATTTAAAGACCCTAGTGTACAAAATGACAACTGTGGAAAATGCCACCGTCAACCCGAAACCATACAACACATCACAAGTGCCTGCCCCACTTTAGACTGATTACACCCATCGACATAATCAAATATCACACATCATACATCAGAAACTAGCCATAAAAAAAGCTCATACCCGATAAAACTACACCCTACTACCAATATAGTCCGAAACCTGTACTGGAGAGCAGTAGACTCAAATTATATTACGACAGAGCCATATTAACAGACAAAACCATCCATAACAATAGACCGGACATCACATTGATTGATAAATAGGATAAAATAGTATTTATAATTGACATAGCAGTATCCAATACACACAGCCTCCCTAGAACCATCACAGAAAAAATAAATAAATATACAGAATTAAAGGAAGAAATTTTGAGAATCTGGAAAATTAACAAAGTCTACATTATGCCACTGGTGCTATCCAGTACAGGCGTAAAACCTAAACACCTACCCTAATCTTTAAAAATATTAGACATAGCAGAGAACACGTACATGACCATGCAAAAAGCCGCACTATTAAACACATGCCTTATAGTCCGTAAATTCTTGCAGGAAGACTTAAATATTCTGCAAGTAGAAAATGAAGCTCACTTGGCATAGGCCCGTGATCTTCATTATACTGAAATGTCTTGAATATTTCGAGAAAAACAATACAAAAAAATAATTGTAATAATAATAACAAATGATACACGGTTTGATAGCGAAAAGTTTCGATCAACACCTTAAGAAACTTCCGTTATCCAGCTGGCCTGATACAGAAGGCAGTAAATCCCTATTTAGCATCGTGAGCTACTATTAGAAATTAACATAAATTCGTTGGTCTCATTTTTCTAAGTTCGCTGGTCAATGCCCTCCAATCAAACATGAATTGCGCAACAATTTGTTATTGTGACATGATCTCGAACTCAAAGGACAAAGCTGTACATGTCATATTAGAAAAATGTTATATTGACTTACAATATAATAGATAACAAACATATATCATTTACGATTGGGAATAAAAAGGTTTAATAAAAATAATAGCTCAATAAATTTTTTGGGTATGTTTCTTAATTTCATAATGATAAGACGCAATGTTCCAAATACTATAAAATAAGTCGTATTCATTTCGATTCTATCAGTTTGATCATTGCAAGCAAACAAAAGTATGTAAGTACAATTTATGGAGTAAACATATTATTAATAATATAATAATCAGTATGCTAATTCTAGCTGTCAGACGTAATTTTTTTAAACGTTCGAATAGTAATTTTTTTACTGTTTATTTTTCGTTTTTTACTTATCACTATTCTGTTCTCCGATCAAAAATTAATTGTTGATAAATAGCCGTCGTACTGTGAAAATTGAGACCTAACAACTCATACCTCAAGGTAAGTTAGGTGGCGGCATTTACGTTGTAAATGTCTATGGGCTCCGGTAGCCAATTAACATCAAGTGGGCCGTGAGCCGCGGGGAACGACCACCTATGCAATAAAAAGAATTGAAATGGGCACGGAGGAGCCAGATGTTTTAATATATTTTTTCTTTTTTCAGCTAAAAATGAAATTCCTCGTTGCTTTCGTTGCTATCGTAGCTGTGGCTGCCGCTAGCCCCATCAAGCCCGCTGAGACTAATGCTGAGCTGCAAGCCATTCTGGATGCTATCCACAGCCCCAGCACAGACCCAGCCACCGCTGCTCTCCTTCTCGAGCATCTGCACGAAATCCTCGTCGCTCTCAACCCCATCCAGGAGCCTGTCTTCGGACCCGAAATCATCGACTTCCCTCTTCCCGACGGTGGTGCTGTCACTGAGCCAATCGTGCCCTCCCCTGTTATCGTTGGACCAGTCGCACCAGGCCAGCCCGCTCCTCTCGTTCAGATCATTGTGAACGTGAACCAGCCAGGCGCTGATGCAGCTATCATTCCCCAGCCCGTCATTGTTGACGAGTCTGATGAAGTCAAACCCGACCCCGTTATTATCGCCGAAGAGGCTGAAGAAGNCGACGGTGGTGCTGTCACTGAGCCAATCGTGCCCTCCCCTGTTATCGTTGGACCAGTCGCACCAGGCCAGCCCGCTCCTCTCGTTCAGATCATTGTGAACGTGAACCAGCCAGGCGCTGATGCAGCTATCATTCCCCAGCCCGTCATTGTTGACGAGTCTGATGAAGTCAAACCCGACCCCGTTATTATCGCCGAAGAGGCTGAAGAAGGCCCCATTGTCCCTGAGCCCGTAATCGTTGCTCCCATCAACCCCATCCCAGTCGCCCCCGTCATCATTGGAACCCCCATCATACCCTCTCCTGCCGTCACCCTCCCTGAGGAGCTCAACTAAGTAACTGTGATACAACTTGCTCAAATGCAATGTCAATAATAATAGGCATTGCATTACCTCAATTGTACGAATAAAATTGACACAAAAATATATTGATACATTTGATTGTTTTATTTTTGCAATTTAATATTTCATTTCCCGAGTTATCTGTTATTTTTCACATGATTACCGTCTAAAATGTTGATGCTAGGACGATTTTTGAGAGTGGAGAGGTAGATACAATCTCTCATCTCTACGGGACTGGAGATTTTTAAGGCCATGCCTTAGAAAATGTCAAGTATTTTCTGAGATTTACGAATCACGTGGATCCCTATCTTAAACCTGTTTAATGCTTATGAACTGCTTTTCGCATCTTCTTTAAATACACCGTCATGTTTCCATAGTTCGGCTGCGTACACGCCCCAACAATTATGTACTTAAAACTTGCGTGATTTGTATAGGTAATTAAAAAAAACTTACCGGTTTCAGACCAGAGATGGTCTATTACCTACCTATTTCGTATTGGAGTGTTTCGGAATAATTTCTGACTTTTTTTTAAATAACAACGGTTGGAGTTAAGTTTACACAGAGCTTTCTTAGATCATAAATGCTTAAATGAATATTTTTTTATTTTTATTGCCCTTGTAGGCAGACGAGCATACGGCCCACCTGATGGTGAGTGGTTACCGTCGCCCATGGACTTCAGCAATGCCAGGGGCAGAGCCAAGCCGCTGCCTACCGAATAAACAATTAAAAGGCCCTCATAATAAAATAGCCAAATGTAAATTCTAATAGTATTTGTTACTGTTGGACGTCTTGTAGGTCCGCACTCGTAGGTACCACCGCCCTGCCTATTTCTTCCGTGAAGCAGTAATGCGTTTCGGTTTGAAGGGTGATGGCATTAGCGTGGTTGATGTCTATGCGCTCTGGTGACCACTTAACACCAGGTGGGCCGGGAGCTCGTTCATCTATCTAAGCAATAAAAAAATAAATAAAAAAATAAACAGTAGTTTATGCCTTTGAATTCTAAATACCTAAAATTGATTTCAATTCGTGGTCTATTTTACCTGTTTATTAACAAAATGTAGAAATAATTTTCCATTCATTAATTTTTGTTTTATTTTATACATAAACTATTATCAGGACTAAAAATTATCTTAGATAACTATTTTTTAGATATTAATTATCATTGTTGCACGTTAATCCTCCTTAGCGGATAATTTATGTATTTACGAACGTGTTAATGTATTATTTGCAAGATAACTTATAATATTGTAGCAAGTAATCACGTGTGTTCATTTTCTAATTTATGATTTTTCGCATTAGGAATTTATAATCCATGGCAAATCGCTATCCCATATAAGTTTTGTAGTCGTCGTGGCCTAAAGGATAAGACGTCCGGTGCATTCGTATCGAGCGATGCACCGGTGTTCGAATCTCGCTGGCGGGTATCAATTTTTCTAATGAAATACGTACTCAACAAATGTTCACGATTGACTTCCACGGTGAAGGAATAACATCGTGCAATAAAAAATCAAACCCGCAAAATTATATAATAATTTGCGTAATTACTGGTGGTAGGACCTCTCGTGAGTCCGCACGGGTAGGTACCACCGCCCCGCCTATTTCTGCCGTGAAGCATGTGTGGCGCATTTACGTTGTAGATGTCTATGGGCTCCAGTAACCACTTAACACCAGGTGGGCCGTGAGCTCGTCCACACATCTAAGCAATAAAAAAAAGGTGTAATTTATATACGTTATATAGTTATAATACCTAATCGTTTATTTATTTATACTTTTTGGGGAATCTTTTTTGTACTTATGGAGGTAATGTTGAATATATTATGTTTTCTTTTTGTGTAAACTTAATTTTCTAAATTTCTCTTTTTTTTCTTTTTTTCACTTTCTACTTAAATGTGATTTTGATGGTGGAAACATGTTTGGTTATTGTTTTAGCTATTTTTTTAAATATTATATGTTTATTTTGTACTATTGGTTTCCTAAATACATAATTATGATTTTGATTCTACCTAATCGTATTAGACATCTAAGCATAAATATGTAAGAAGAGATCGCGTCACACTAAAGCGATTCATATAGTTTATAGGCATTGCAATACTGCTGCTTTGCAACAAAAAATTCTGATAGAAATTATTTTTTATTGCCCAGACATTTAATTTGTGTTTGGATAAAATCTCTGATTGGCATAATTTTTTATAATGCTTTGATCATAAGTATTTATTGATGTTTTCTATGTACATATTTATTTATTTGTGTATGTAAAATAATAATATTATAAATATTTCATTGTTAATTTATTTACTTATTTATTTTTGGGTACATTGTCATCAACAGAATATTGATATAATTTTTATTTTTTTCAAACCATATACCGACTATTAAAACTATCACTTACAATAAGTGTTTAAAGTGTATCCAGTTCTTATTTCTTTTTTATTTATAATAAAAGCGATTTTAGATAATTTCGGTGTTTTTGTGTATGTTTTTTTTTCTTTTTTTATCCATCGATGCGTGGACAATCTCACAGCCCTCCTGGTGTTAAGTGGTTACCGGAGCCCATAGAAATCTATAACGTAAATGCCACCACCCACCTTGAGATATGAGTTCTAAGGTCTTAGTATCAAGGCTGTCCCACCCTTCAAACCGAAACGCATTACTGCTTCAGGGCAAAAAAATCCGGGCTGTGGTACCTACCTGTGCAAACTCACAAGAGGTCCTATCACCAGTAATAACGCAAATTATAATTTTGCGGGTTTGATTTTTAATTGGGCTGAGCTCGTCCACCCATCTAAATAAGTAATAAAAAAAAAATAGTAACATAGATTATAAGTAATACTTACTAACTTAAATATTATGGTTTATTTACTGAAGTAAAGATACATAATAATAATAATAACGAATAATAGACGGTACACGGTTTGATAGCGAAATGTTTCGATCAACACCTAAGAAACTTTCGTTATCCAGCTGGCCTGATACAGAAGGCAGTTATCCTCGACACTGTGCGTATTGTGAGGAGGTTTCTCACTCTGGAGTCCTATCCGCTGGCGGCTTGTGTTGTAGACACCGCCAATCTATTTTTATATAGTGTTTCTATTTTCTTTTTTAAGCTATTCCATAGCTTTTATTGCCGGGCTTTGAGCGCGGCGACCGAAGCAAGAAATTCCGTAACGAAAATAAAACCTAATATCCCCCACTCCGCCTACCATGTAGCTCGCGTTCAACACATTTTATTTTTATTTTTTTTATTGCCCTTGTAGGCAGATGAGCATACGGCCCACCTGATGGTGAGTGGTTACCGTCGCCCATGGACTTCAGCAAAGCCAGGGGCAGAGCCAAGCCGCTACCTACCGCTTAATACTCTCCACAAGCCTCGTTTGAAGAAGGATATGTCATAGCGCTCGGGAAACAATCACACGTTGCGCATTTGAAGAGTTTGTGAATAAGCGCGCGTCGTGATGTCGCACTGCATGCGCATCATGAAAAGTCTGCCCATCTCTCTGTCGCGCGGTCTAGCTTATTAGTGTGAAAGGGACAGTTAATGTTTTGCTTTTGTTATTGTTTATAAAAATAGCGTGGTCTTATTTTATTATTGTTTTAATATTAAATTATTATTGTCTATAAATAAATATAAATTATAATTCTATAAGTTGATAAAAAAGGCTATGCAATAGCTTTACCGCGGTAGTCCCCGAATGCCACACGTGTTTTTTTTAATACCATTTAAAAAAAAATTGTATTATATTGATAAGATTTTAAATAAATATAATAATAAATAGCTTTTGCCCGCGACTTCGTCCGTGTGGAATAGTTCACAAATAATTAAACAAATTTGGTTGGTATAAAAAACGTTATAGTTTGGTGCTCCGCTTGTATCGGTCTTAGTGTGATGTTATACAATCTATAGCCTTTCTCAATAAATAGGCTTTCTAACACTGAAATAATGTTTCAAATTGGACCAGTAGTTCCTGAGATTAGCGCGTTCAAACAAACAGACTCTTCAGTTTTATAATATTAGTATAGATAAAAATTTATAGTAAAATGATTGAGATTTGTTGTGCGCACATAACTTATGTTGCAAGCCAGATTTTGTTTCTTTTTATTTGTGTTTTTTATGTATCTTTAGCTTGTGATGTGTATTGTGAGCCTAATAAAAAAAAAAAAAAATAGATAAATTGGTTCCAGGAATTTTTTTGAGTGTATGTGGCCTTGTGAAAAAACAGCGTTAATGGCAGCACAAGGGCATACACCATGCTTTAAATCTTGCACATGGATGACATCTATGATGGCATTCACGTTTATGCGTTAACAGTTCAAGAGAAGCGTGATGAACCGGCCATCTGAGTTTCTCTTGGAGTGTGATGCAGGAGTGGCACTCAATACTTGTGTCTGAAGTGGAGAGTTTCCTGGGGCGGGTCTACTAATGGGTTAATTTAATTTAGTTCAATTCAACCTATTGGAGACTGGCTTGCTTGTTTATTGCTAAGAAGGCTGCTTTGGTTATACCAGCACAAATCCAAAGACTATCTCTGCAAACCTCCGAGATTATTATGTTGCTTGATATAAATCGATATTTTGAGCAGTGTCACAGTAATTTTTCCAAATTCGTAGCTGTAGACCAGTGATGGGCAAAGTACGGCCCTCGGGCCAACTCCGGCCCGCGGTAGTAGTTAAGTCCGTCCATCCGCCGAGAGTCCATCCATCCTAAGCATTCTAGTCAGCATTTTGGCGCGTAAAATAAAATCTGACGTTTATAATTAAAAAAAATTCGATTTTTTAATGAAAGCTTCAATTCTTCAGGGGTGTTTTGAGCTTTCATTAACTCATAATTAACTTGCCATCATTATAATTATCTCGGCAGTCTGTCACAGGTATTAGTTTATTTATTGGAAAAAAACCATTCTTTTCACCTATCTATCACACGCCTCACGTCTCACACGCTTAAAAAGGCGTAATAGTAAAAGGTATTTTGTTTATTAAAAAGCTTTAATACAAAATGCATTTGTTCTATAATTCTGGCCCTCCTCTAGAATTGTTAAGCTTTGTGGCCTGCCATTAAATTTTTTTGCCCACCACTGCTATAGACTATAGTAGAACAGAAGATAGAAGAATGGAAGAATAGAACTGGGCTGTTCGGACGGTCATTAAGCACGGTCGTGAGGCTCGTTCGAGATGAAATTCTTTTCATGGTGCTTCCTATGAACTATGACGTGTCTTACTTCTTATTATCTTCTACTTATAGGTTGTAGAGAGACATGCCTGTGTCACTGGTCGCAGAATAAGGTGCTTAGGCGGTGAGCTGTGCTCTTAGCGTTGCTAACGTCCGTGAGCCACAGTGACCGTTAACCATCAAGTTAGGTGCATGTGTGTCTTCAAAAGCACTAAAAACTCTTTCAAATACTGGAATTTTCACATCTTACGCATTTGGCATCGGCTACTTCGAGCGCGAGACTAGAACATTTTGACCTAAATCCCTAATGCCTTTAACGGAGCCTTGTTGGCTTTTTTTTATTTTTTTATTTTTGTATTTTTTTACTTTTTTTTATTGCTTAGATGGATGGACGAGCTCACAGCCCACCTGGTGTTAAGTGGTTACTGGAGCCCATAGACATCTACAAGGTAAATGCGCCACCCACCTCGAGATATAAGTTCTAAGATCTCAGTATAGTTATAACGGCTACCCCACCCTACGAACCGAAACGCATTACTGCTTCACGGCGGAAATAGGCGGGGTGGTGGTACCTACCCGTGCGGACTCCCAAGAGGTCCTACCACCAGTATGGCTATTCAAATACGAATCCAGAAAGTAATCAGGGTCACCATCCGCCAGATCAATATGTAGTAGGGATAATTATGGTTTTCATGATCTCAGTGTATCAATCGCAACATATCCAGACGGTGTCCCACAGTAAGCGAGGTAAAAAATGACTACAGTCTATGACAAAACCATAACATTGTTATTGCCGATGTTTGCAATGTAACAAACGACGTTTGTAGTAAGTACAGTTTGTTCACATTCGGTTCTTCAAACATCGCCTGGCTACATCACATACCTTTTACATCTCAGAGCTGAAACGCTGCTGTTGTACTTAGGAAATAATCATCACCAACGCAAATGAGAATAACAATATTATAAAGTATTAAAATTCTTTATTTGTCACATTATAAACTCGTTATTTTGTGTCTTGTTGTTATTCTGGTTATTTTATTTTATATTCTAAAATGATGCACTTAAAGCTAAAACTGCACTTAGTTGAGGATCTCGGGTAAAGTTACGACGGGCGCGGGAATGATGGGAGAAGCGACGATGACCGGAGTGGGAGCCACAGGCTTCTCAACAATCTCGGCTGGCTGAGGATTATAGGCGGGGGTTTCAACAGCAGAAGCAGTGGTGGCCTGGTTGATGTTCAAGATGATCTGCACGAGTGGGGTGCTCTGGGCGCTGGGAGTNAACTGCACTTAGTTGAGGATCTCGGGTAAAGTTACGACGGGCGCGGGAATGATGGGAGAAGCGACGATGACCGGAGTGGGAGCCACAGGCTTCTCAACAATCTCGGCTGGCTGAGGATTATAGGCGGGGGTTTCAACAGCAGAAGCAGTGGTGGCCTGGTTGATGTTCAAGATGATCTGCACGAGTGGGGTGCTCTGGGCGGTGGGAGTATTGACGATGGCGGGTCCAACGGAGATGGGTTCGTAGTTGTCAACATCCACAAGAGCAGGTCCAACGTGGATAGGTTCGTAGGTGTCAACTAGAGCGGGTCCAACATGGATAGGCTCATAGGTGTCGACTAGAGCGGGTCCAACATGGATAGGCTCATAGGTGTCAACTAGAGCGGGTCCAACATGGATAGGCTCATAGGTGTCGACAATGGCGGGTCCAACATGGATAGGTTCGTAGGTGTCAACTAGAGCAGGTCCAACGTGGATAGGTTCATAATTCGCTGGGACGGCCACAGCCACAGCTACGATGGCAGCAAAGGGTAAGAAGATTTTCATTTTCTGAAATTGAAAATTAAATAAAACCAACGTCTAAAAACACATCTTGAAGAAATACATTTCTCGTGCAATCAACGAAAATTATTATATTTTTGTGTACATATATGGGTGAATACGCTCACGGCCCACCTTTGTAAAGCGCTACCGGAGCCCTTAGAAACCCTTGGAGAACCACTAGAAGGAAATGATGCTACCCACATTGAGATATGAGGCTGAATTTACGATTTTTTTTTAAAACCACCCTTCTTCCCATTTAAGTCGTACCACAGAGTGCTTTGCGAAGTAAATGCATAAAGTGAGCTATAGTAGAATTATTTTGTCCGTGCAGTTTGGGTCATAAAAAATCGGACCGGTGAAGGGAGTATTTCGCTCTCTCTTCCACTCACGAGCCTTATGGACGGGCATAGTGATGCGCATTATTGTTGTCGATAAGCGTTATAGATAGTGTATTTAGTTTTGTCATTTTGTAGGTTAGTGATAAATCACTAATCGAACACTTACACTACATATCGCCGCAGCAAGTTAACGAGAACGACAGAAATTAACACTGTAACTTTTCGGGATCTATTCTCATTTCAGTGAAAAATTTTAACACATTGTTGATAATAACACGTGCTTGTGCTGGTATATTTTTGCCAACAAGCAAAATATTTGAATAAATTCTGCCGTTTTGGTACAAAACAAAGGAGTAGCCATTGTGTCACTTAAGAAATTCAGAGAGCGAATGCACAAAATCACATTTCTCTTCGACATATGTACTATACTTTACAGGCAGGTACAACTAATGACTCATAACATAATAATGTCTCACCACCCTTCATATACCACCCCGCCGCCATGTACCTGCCTTCGATGACTCATTTAAATTATCGATAATGGAGTTGCGCCCGCGCAACATGCTCACCGCCCTAGCCGGACTATGTTTTATGACCCAAACTGCACGGACAAAACAATTCTACTATAGACATGAGGTCTTACAGTATGCCCGACCACCGATAAATGACGATTGCTGATCGCAATATTCGCCCATTCTCCGGTGAATGCTTTAGCCAGCTTTTACAGCAGCCACGGACAGAAAAGAGTTGGTGCTATTTATTCTAAAGCCCATAACTTAGTCCGTAGACTGTAGACTACTCACCGATTTGTATTCACAGAAACTGTACATTTCTTTTCAATGTACGATATTTTATATGAAATTGTTATCAAAGAATTGAAGATCACTGATCGCCGTTAATAAGCATTTGGTTGATTGTGTCAGTCACAATTTGATTTGTATTTTAGATAATTTTCATGATTTAGGGCATACCCTTCATGCGCCATCAGTATTACATAAAATTAAGTTCGATTAATGACACGTATGACGTTCGTGAAAATACCATTAAAGAAGTCTCAATGATGGCGGTGACACATCGTGTATACAGTGCTGAAGAATACGTGAGATATAGACGTATTCTTCAGCACGCTGTAGCACATAGGAATCTAAACCTTTTAAAATATGAGGTATTATTAGTTAGATTCATCTCAGTTGTGGGTGTAGTATAGTATTACTATATAATACTTGTCCATTTTTACTTGTCCATAGAGAGAGAGAAAAATGTGTCAAATTTCGCGGAGAATACTTCGAAAAGCAATAAATACATTTTTAAATAGTAATGTTGTGTCACTTCGTTAATTCCCGAAATTTTCAGTGCCGCCTAGGTATGTAGTTAGTATGTATATATATCAATGGTTCAATTTCACTTTTATTATTTTCGTTTCACGTTTCGTTCGTTACGGATGCCTGTCAAACGCTAGATTAAACATAAGAAAGTCGTGACCTCTCATGGCTGGAGTCCCGCAAGGCTCTGTCCTCTCGCCCCTCCTATTTAGCTTATTCGTCAACGATATTCCCCGGTCACCGCCGACCCAGTTAGCTTTATTCGCCGACGACACGACTGTTTACTATTCGAGTAGAAATAAGTCCCTTATTGCGAAGAAGCTTCAGAGCGCAGTCGTAGCCCTAGGACAGTAATTCCGAAAATGGCGCATAGACATCAACCCAGCGAAAAGCACCGCAGTGTTATTTCAAAGGGGAAACTCACCGCTTATTTCCTCACGCATTAGGAGGAGAAATATCACACCTCCGATCACCCTCTTCGGCCAACCTATACCCTGGGCCAGGAAGATCAAGTACCTGGGAGTCACCCTGGATGCCTCCATGACATTTCAATAACCGTTGCATTAGACGCCTTCAGCTCTAACACTAGGAGCAGGCTTAGGGACCCCGGTAACCGTACTCGTCGAACTCAGCAAAGAGGTCGACGTGCAACCTAACCCATGCATCAGCCCGCTGAGTTTCTCGCCGGATCTTCTCAGCGGGTCGCGATTCCGATCCGGTAGTAGATTCATTCGCGAAGCAATTGCTCTTGAGTTGTTAGGTCTCCTTCGGAGGCGCTCGGGCAGTTGTTAGCAAATCTCACCCCTCCTGGCTGAGCCTTTGCTCGCGCACCTGTCCTGGTGAAACTGGAAAGGCCTTTGGGCCACCAGTAATCTCTCAATCATAAAAAAAAAACCAATAAAGTGTAGAAAATTATATTCACAGTCGTCAAGTTACTTTCAATACATATTATGTAACAGTCTTAAATACATATTATGTAGTATCTAAATATAGTTTTATTTCATTTTTACTTTTTATTGCTTAGATGGGTGGACGAACTCACAGGCCACCTGGTGTTAAGTGGTTACTGGAGCCCATAGACATCTAAAACGTAAATGCGCCACCCACCTTGAGATATAAGTTCTAAGGGCTTAATATAGTTACACAGTATAGTTACAATTTAGTTATAAGTATAGTTACAACGGCTGCCCCACTTGAAATTATATTCCATACATAATGTCATCGAATACACGAATTTAAGATAAAATTAAAATTGTGCCAATATCACTTAAACGGCTTTATTTTATTTTATTTTTAAGGGGAGCGCTCTTCATGAAAAACCCTTTAGTAGTCTAACGCATTATCACATTGAAACTAACATCGAAACTGTCATTTAATTTTTAGATTATCAATAGATGTCATGAAAGAATTAATAATTTATTGCAGCGATTTGAGAAATGTCAGAGGTGTTATTAATCAAACTTAATGTTATGTAATACTTTTGACACATGAAGAGTAAGCCCTAAATCATGAAGATTATCCAAAATCCGAGTGAACTTATGACTGGCACAATCAAACAAATGATTAGTGACGATGATCAGTGGGAATTTCATATAAAATGTGGTACATCGAAAAGAAATGTACAGTTTCTCTGAATACAAACCGGTGAGTTGTTCAGGATCTACACACTAAGTTATCTGAACTCGGGCATGTTGTATCTAGCATAGCACCAACTCTTTTCTTCCCGTGGGTGCTGTAAAAGCTGACTAAAGCATTCACCAGAGAACGGGCGAATATTGCGATCACCAAACGCAAATTTTTTTTATGATTGAAAGATTACTGTTGGCCCAGAGGCCTTTCCAGTTTCACCAGGACAGGTGGGCGAGCAAAAGCTCAGCCAGGAGGGGTGGGATTTGCTAACAACTGCCCGAGCGCCTCCAAAGGAGACCTAACAACTCAAGAGCAATCAAACGCCATTTATCTTTGGTCGGGCGTACTGTAAGCCCTCTTCTCTAGTTTGCATTACTATACGACCTATTTTTAACACAAAGCACCATGCGGTCCGTTTAAAAAAAAAGAAGAGGGGGGGAGTCGTTATACAAAAAGATCGAGAATTCAGCCTCATGTCTCAAGGTGGGCAGCGTCATTTCCGTCATGATCTCTATAGGCTTCGGTAGCGCTTTACAAAGTTGGCCCATTGGCGTGTTCACCCATATACGCGTGAAGAGAACATTATTTTCATTGATGGCACGAGAAATGTATATCTTCAAAAGGTATTTTTAGACGTTGATTTTAATTAAATTTTTAATTTCAGAAAATGAAAGTCTTCTTATCTTTTGCTGCTGTCGTAGCTGTGGCTGTGGCCGTCCCAGCGAATTATGAACCTATCCACGTTGGACCTGCTCTAGTTGACACCTACGAACCTATCCATGTTGGACCCGCTCTAGTCGACACCTACGAACCTATCCATGTTGGACCCGCTCTAGTCGACACCTATGAGCCTATTCATGTTGGACCTGCTCTAGTCGACACCTATGAGCCTATTCATGTTGGACCTGCTCTAGTCGACACCTATGAGCCTATCCATGTTGGACCCGCTCTAGTTGACACCTACGAACCTATCCACGTTGGACCTGCTCTTGTGGATGTTGACAACTACGAACCCATCTCCGTTGGACCCGCCATCGTCGATACTCCCAGCGCCCAGAGCACCCCACTCGTGCAGATCATCTTGAATATCAACCAGGCAACCACTGCTTCTGCTGTTGAAACCCCCGTCTATAATCCTCAGCCAGCCGAGATTGTTGAGAAGCCTGTGGCTCCCACTCCGGTCATCGTCGCTTCTCCCATCATTCCCGCGCCCGTCGTAACTTTACCCGAGATCCTCAACTAAGTGCAGCTTTAGATTTAAGTGCATCATTTTAGAATATAAAATAACATAACCAGGATAACAACAAGACACAAAATAACGAGTGTATAATGTGACAAATAAAGAATTTTAATACTTTTATATATGGTTATTCTCATTTGCGTTGGTGATGATTATTTCCTTAGTACAACAGCAGCGTTTCAGCTCTGAGATCTAATAGGTATATGATGTAGCCAGGCGATGTTTGAAGAACCGAATGTGAACAAACTTTACTACAAAAGACGTTTGTTACATTGCAAACATCGGCAATAACAACAATTGATCTGGTGGACGGCGACCCTGATTGCTTCCTCTGGATTCGTTTTTTAATAGCCAATAAGGCTCTGTTAAAGACATTGGTCTTGGCGCCGCCCATTAAGGATTCCATGGACAGTCTACCGCACGAACATCTCGGTCCTACAACAGTTTAGAATGGAAAACGCTCAACGCCTGTCTACCACCTGTCTGCAACGCATAATGCGCTACTTTGGCCACGTTGCCCGCAGTGGTGTAGATAACTTGGAACGTCTGATGGTCACTGGAAAAGTAGAAGGAAAACGTCCTAGAGGCCGGAGCCCCAAACGTTGGTCCGACCAGATCTCCGAGCAAACCAGCGGACCACTTAACGCTGCACTACACCAGGCAATTGATCGGAGCCAATGGAGGCTGGCAGTCGACGGAAGTGAAACGGAGTCACGATCCTCAGTAATGAGGGAACGATGGAGAAGAAGAAAGACATTAGGGATATAGGAGAATTTGTTCTAGTCTCGTGTGCATATTGGTAGTAGACATTGGGCTCAAAAGAGTAGTTTAGTAGTCGTGATAAGAATCAGGGCGCTATGCTTGGACGCAAACAATGTGCTAAATAAAAGGACATTATTCAATAATTATTTATTCAAACTAAAATAGCGAATCATAGGGCAATGCATATATTATATTTACATTGATTAATCAACTTCATAGAAAGATGACATAAAGATTGAAATATACAATGGTGAAATTAATTGTAAGTCCGAATGGTGACCGCATTGTTTCTGGAATTTTCGTGCACTCTACCGTGAGATGAGTAATTATTGTTCAAAGATTGTAAAAGCTTATTGACTGGAGATACTATACGATTTTAATCTTTGCAAAAATTATTGCCATTTAGCATGTTGTATTTTTTAAATATTATATTTTAACAGTCATTTATAAAATAAGTAGAGTCCACTGTGAAGCGTTTCACTATTTTATGTATTTGTGATGCTCCAGATATAGTTATATATGTGATTGTCTCCAGAGAAAATAGAAAATTTACGTAATAATGCTCACTCACTCACATGAGGATCTCATGGCGAGATTCGATCTCGGTCCCAAAAAAATCGGTCTTTTTTAATTTTATTAATTTCAAGATAGAATTAGTTTATATTAGTCTATTAATGTATGTGTAACTTAAATTTTTATGAACTAATTTTTCTAATTTAAGTAATTGACTTTACAGAAATATTTAAACTTAAATAGAAATAAAAGGATTTTTATAAATGTTTTCTTGCACCCATTGTTCCTTCTCCTAAGATACTTCAACTATATAAATCTTGAAAATATATATTGTGCGTATTATTTATCTCATTCGAAGTTGAATTGCTTATGCATTCATAATAAATACATTCACAATGTTTCGTCTGAAGAGCAGGACAAGGCTTTTAAACAAGCTTGTTTTATGTCGTTTATGTTTTTAATTTGCGACAGTCGGTAGGCATATTGGAGTATAGTCGAGTCGCTACCTACCACTTACCACTTACCAGCAGGAGAAAAGGGTGAATGATATATCATAACGTTGTGGGGACGACAACCAGAGTAGATAATTATAGCAATATGTTATGCCTGCAATATGTTATTTCTCAAAAAAACATCCCTGTAGAACACTGTTGATGAACGAAGCGGTTCCAGGAAATTGGGTTAAGCTCTGCATTTTGTGCAGTAGTATACAAGCAGAATGCCAGCCAGATACTCAAATCTAATAAAGAAAGCGGTTAATGGTTGTCTATACGACGTGGTCCATGCCACCCATGATCGAACACTGTGGAGGAAAATCACAACTGACTGGTCGTGATCCTCAGCAGTGATGGAACGATAAAGAAGAAGGATACCAAAGAAGATTAGAGCCGAGCCATCGTGCTGTCTGACTTAAGTTTCTACCGCCATACCATATTAGTACGCCATACCATAATAGTACATCGTACCATATTAGACTTCGATCTTATGTACTGATATAATAATATGTATGTCCTAAGGCGAGCGTTTTTTTTATATATTTTAGGTTTTACTGGTGGCTCGGAGGCCTTTCCAGTTTTACCAGGGCAGGTGGGCGAGCAAAGACTCAGCAAAGGCTCAGCCAAATGCGCCACCCACCTTGAGATATAAGTTCTAAGGTCTCGGTATAGTTACAACGGCTACCCCAACCTTCAAACAGAAACGCATTACTGCTTCACGGCAGAAATAGGCAGGGTGGTGGTACCCACCCGCGCGGACTTACAAGAGGTCCTACCACCAGTAATTACGCAAATTATAATTTTGCGGGTTTCATTTTTATTATACGATGTTATTCCTTCACCGTGGAAATCAATTGTGAACATTTGTTGAGTACGTATTTCATTAGAAAAATTGGTACCCGCCTGCGGTATTCGAACACCGGTGCATCGCTCAACACGAATGCACCGGACGTCTTATCCGTTAGGCCACGACGACTTCCATACAAAAAAGTGATCGGAATCGCGGCCCGCTGAGAAGATCCGGCGAGAAACTCAGCGGGCTGATGCTTAAGTTAGGTTGTACGTCGAACTCTTTGCGTACGTCGAGTTCGACGAGTACGGTTACCGGAGTCCTTTCTCCTATTGATAGAGCTAAAGGTGTCTAATGCAAGGGTTTTTTGGGGCTGATGGGCGAGCGTTGGTACTCATGTTGTGATGTCTATTAACCACATATCTCGCAGACCATGTGACTCGCGAGTTTGATAACACGACCATGCACTAACAATTAAAAGCTACTAGAAGCTAACCTGATTAATCAGAAGGAAAAATCACTTTAGAAATGTGTTTTTCGGTTAAACGTCTGGAAAACGACTTTGATATTGATTTATAGCCTGCGATAATAATGAATTACATTCGCGTAAATGATAATATAATCTAATAGAACACGATTAAATTGGATTAACGAAATTTTGAAAATACTTAGTGAATTATTATATTTCAAGGATTGGCAGGGAAAAGTTTGCGGCTTTGCCTGTTTAGTATTTTCCACCACTTCGAGCAGCCCACTAACCGCGTTAACACCTCCAACATTCGCCCCATAATTCTTTTCGGCAAGCTCATACCGTGGGCCTCGAAAGTCAAATACCTAGGCGTCACCCTCGATAGACGGATGACACTCCGTCCCTCTATCGATAGGATGCCTCTATCCGATGATTTGCAAACGAAGTAAACTGGCCCTTCGTAATAAGGTGGCACTCTATAAAGCTTGCATACGCCCCGTCATGACCTATGCAAGTGTAGTGTTCGCTCACGCGGCCCGCACTCACTTAAAATCCTTCCAAATTATTCAATCCCGTTTTTGCAGGATAGCCGTCGGAGTACCGTATAAATCGAATAAGGACGTGGTGCAGCTTCTGATTCGTTACTATGACAGCCTGGGGATCTGTTTTATACGAAGGCTTCGTATATGGACCGCACCACGCTTTCCGATAGAGGCACCCGTCACGTGCGGACGTGCTCATCGTCCACTCGATCGCCCGGTCTTTGTTCGCCCGGCTTTTGTTAGCCCGGCCATTGTTCGCGCGGCCTGTGTTCGTGATACATCTGCCGACCAAGTGTGTTTCCTGGAAGCTTTTATTTGTTTTGTTTTAGTTATTTTTGTGTTCGTGGAACATTTGCCGACAAAGTGGNAAAAAAAAAAAAAAAAAAAAAAAAAAAGGACCGCACCACCTTCATGTGTTGGTTTGTTCAGAAACCGGCCCAAAAGGCCAACCATTTCGAGCAGCTTGGGGACCAGACTGCTTGGAATATGTAAACAAAGGTATATCGATTGTCTAGAATGGAACCGAGGTGTTTCAATCGCAGTCCGACCTCAACGGGAACACAACTAACCACGATGTGAGCATCAGCTGACGGCCCTCTATAAGGCCTCTATCGTGAAACCAGATATTTTGTAAACACAGTTTTCTTCGAGCTATTATGTCTACAAAACATTTTACGGTTTAATCTTTACGTTTTTTTTTTGTTTTCATTGTATTAATTCGGATGTTTTGAATACATGACAGTTTTCGTGGTCACGGATTGCTAAGGCTTGTTTGATATTTGAAAGAAAGCTCAAGTTTTTTTATTTTGTATTATGAGGTATTGGACGGTAGTTAGAACTATATTCATTGTATCCATTGTGTTGAAACAAGATCAATTAATTTCTGATATTTCTATGATTATTGAGGAATTATGAAATTTTAACAGCCTTTTCCCGTGACTGAAACATATTTTATGAGGAACATAAAAATACAGAGTAACGATATTCTCAATGTTGTGAATTACCTATTTCTGTTTAAGACACTTTTTAATGACGTTATAAGCATCACCGTTCACTAGTATAATTAATTATATTCAATGATAGATAAGAATGGGAGCATTTGGATTAGTGATGACCTTCGATGAACCCCTTATTCTCTCCGTTAGGCTTGATACATTTTAGTTCCATCAATGGTTTGTCCCAAATAGTACTCCTGCCTTAAATAAAACGATATTGCGATACGGGAGAAATTCAACAAATATTAATATTAAATATTAGGCACATACACCTCTAGAATACTCCAGTTTATTGGTATAAAAACATTACATGTATAAATAATTCTATTGTTTATCTAACTTTAACAGCAATTAAAAGGATTAAAAAGATTTATGACAGTTGGTTACAAACTATGAATTTGGTAGACAAGATTGGCGTATTTAGATTATCTTTGTAAGGTTGTTTTGATAATATTTCGTATATAATGCTATGTTTTGTGAGTATAATATTATAATTTGTCAATTGTAAACCACTTGGTAAGTAATAATTAATATTCCCTTTTTTCCATTAAATACGCAAAAATATAGACAAAACTTAAATTGGTGACAGCGTGACAAATAAAAAAAAATTATTAGTTAAATTAATAATATAATACATACAAAATACTTGTGAATTTCAATATCAATAAAACTTTATACATGACAATAATTAGCTGTAGTGTGTTTAAATTATATAAATATTGTTCACAGAAACTATGAAATTCTTCCTGTCCTTCGCTGCCGTGGTGGCCGTTGCTGTCGCCGGCCCTACTAAGGGCCTGGTGAGTCCCGGCGTTGCCGGACCTGCTCCCATCATCGACGACTTTGTACCTATCGCTGTCGGACCTGCCATCATAGATGAGTTCGAGCCCATTTCCGTCGGACCTGCCATCGTCAACGAATTCGAACCTATCTCCGTTGGGCCTGCCATCGTCGACGAGTTCGTACCTATCTCCGTTGGACCCGCTATCGTAGACAACCCTCCTCTTGCCCCCGTTGCTGACAGCACTCCTCTCGTGCAAATCATTTTGAACATCAACCAGGCTAGCTCTGCCCCTATTGTCCCCGGACCCGGTGTCGATGCCATTATCCCTGAGCCCGTGATTGTCGTTGACGAAGCCGAAATCGTTGCTGAGCCCGTGATCGTTGTCGATGGCCCCGTCCCCGAGCCTGTCCAGGTTGCTGACATTACTCCCGTTGCTCCCAAGCCAGTGATCGTCGCGACTCCCATCATTCCCGCACCCGCTGTCACTCTTCCTGAGACCCTTAACTGAATATCGATCAATGTCGACATGTCCACCATGACCGCTCTCGGGCGCTCGTAATCGGAATTTTAACTATTTTATTAAATGAAAATTATTGTATGTCAATAAAATAGTTAAAATAAATAGCATGATGAGTACTTTCTGTATTTTTATTCATTTTCTAAGTTTACCTAAGCTTACCTATGTGTTCATTTGTATCACACTAACAATATAGTTAAAATCACTATGACAATGTGTTGTTGCTGATCAGTGTGCAGCGATTTGGCTGCACCCTTTAGTTTATTGCCGTTGAGCCGTATACTGGCAAGGTGTTGCGCAGCGCCGGGATGAATGGCGACGTTTGTTGTCGAAGGCCAGGACCCACTTCAGGGTCATAGCGCCAGCGCAATAGTAGTAGTAGTAGTATAATCTTCTGCTTACAACGGCTATAGATGATAATAACGGATACGGATAATGATTTAAAATTTCGTGACTATCTGCACTACCGAAGACTGTGGGTAGGATGTTAGGAACAAACATTTTTTTACTAAAACAATTTGTTCTCAGTTTAAAAAAAAATGTCGATACCGTGTGCCGTCAGAACTAGAAAGGAGGTAGACAAATTTGCCGGCCTTAGCTATAAATTGTGGTAATAAAATGGTGGAAAGAATAATAGATACGCAACTCCTGAAGTATCTTGAGCTCTGTCGGAGCGTGGTGCAGAAGAGACGATCAAAACTTATGTCCGAAGTGGAAAACTCTCTGGGCTGAGTCTCCAAGCGGGGTGAATTGAACTTGGTTCAATACAACCCCTGAAGACACAAGTTTGCACGTTCACTGCGAAGAAGGAGGACCCTCAAAGGATCCCAGCAACCTTCCGAGAGTATCGGGATACTTAGGGTCGACATTTTGAACGATGTCCAATTTCGGAGTCATTTGGAGGGCAAAGCCAAGTTGGCGTCCAAAATGTTGGGAGTCCTCAACAGAGCGAAGCGGTACTTTACGCCTGGACAAAGACTTTTGCTTCGCATTAGCAGCTTATATAGCACAAGTCCGGCCACGCGTGGAGTACTGCTCCCACCTCTGGGATGGGACTCCCAAATACCAGCTATTTTCATTTGACTCCGTACACAAGAGGGCCGTTCGGATTGTCGATAATCCCATTCTCACGGATCGTTTGTGACCTCTGGGTCTGCGGAGGGACTTAAGTACTCTCTGTATTTTGTACCGTATGTTCCATGGGGAGTGGTCTGAGGAATTGTTTGAGATGATCCCATCATCTCGTTCTTACTATCGGACTGCACGCCGTCGGAGTAGGATTCATTCATACTACCTGGGGTCACTGCGTTTCAGTTTCTTTTTTGCCACGTACTGAGGAGGGGAATAAGCTCCCCTCCGCGGTGTTTCCCGAGCGCTATGACATGTTCTTCTTCAAATGAGGCTTATGAAAAATTCTTATCGGTAAGCAGCGGCTTGGCTCTCCCCCTGGCATTGCTGACGTCCATGGTCGACGGTAACCACTCATTATCAGGTTGGCCGTTTTCTCTTAAGAAGCTCATTGGTTTATTATATTACTCGCCCGCTTCGCTGGGCATTTAAAATTAACTTTATTATTTATTGTCACTATTATTAGGGAGTCCAACACTCATATAAATATTAGCCTATCCCATTAAGTACATGTATTTTCTACTTGGATACCAAGTTTCAGGTCAATCAATCGGATGCATGGTTCAGTAAGTTATAACGGAACATCCGTAAAAACCACTGTAGATTTATATAGTATAGATGATTAAAATAAAGGATGAATCACAAAACAACTTAATTTAGAAAAATTGATTTAAAAAAGAGATAAACGTGATAAAAGCTGTTTTTTATTATGAAAGTGACTTGAACACTTAATATGACTACACTGAGCCCATTTCTTTGGGCCCCGACGACTTCATCTTATCCTATAATACTTAAACACAAGAATAAGTTATCATCATTATTTATGAAAGTAGTATCTTATTGATAAAGGTGCCGTCATGCATTGTGTACCTTATATATTATGTGATATTTGTATATAAACATGCAATAAAATATAATAATGTGTAATAAAAGAAATTATGCTACACAATTGTTTATTTAATTCACATAAATA
Organism: Bombyx mandarina; assembly: GCF_003987935.1. The sequence goes on along the minus strand of NW_021011476.1, from coordinate 994,429 downwards.
GCAATCTTCGGAATATTTGACAAAAGTTATTTAGGAATTTACCTAAATCTTTATTTTCTATAAATGTGTCCGCTAAGAGCACAGGGCCGATCGATAGGGTTCTGTAGCACCGTGGGTCAGACCTCCAGTTTTAAAATCAATAGTGGGGTCGCTCTTGAAATGGCCTGGAATACTAAATTATAGTGTGCGCGGAAGCAATTAAAATAGGAGGTATGTGTTGTGGTATTACGTGACTAACTGGGGGGTCATATCTGTAGCCGTAGGAAGGGCCTGACTACGTCTACGTTTTTGGAACCCCTGGGTCTGCGGAGGGACTTCGCTTCTCTCTGCATTTTGTACCACATGTTCCATGGGGAGTACTCTGAGGAATTATTTGAGATGATTCCATCATCTCGTTTTTACTATTGCACCGCCCACCACCGGAGTAGAGTTCATCCATACTACCTGGAGTCACTGCGTTCATCCACAGTGCGTTTCCAGAGATATTTTTTGCCACGTACCATCCGGCTTTGGAATGAGCTCCCCTCCACGGTGTTTCCCGAGCGCTATGACTTGTCCTTCTTCAAACGAGGCTTGTGGAGAGTACTCAACGGTAGGCAGCGGCTTGGTTCTGCCCCTCGCATTGCTGAAATCCATTTGCGACGGTAACCACTCACCATCAGGTGGGCCGTATGCTCGTCTGCCTACAAGGGCAATAAAAAAAAACGTCCATGTACGTACATACCATGATAAAATTCCAATTTGCTTAAGCTTCGCTGCTTTCTCATTTATTATAGTATTAACTATATTATTATCATTATCTGCTTTATAACTATATACGATTATGTGTAATTTTAATCGTGTAATTAAACGTGAGATTCAGAATTGTTTATTTACGGCACGTTTTTTTCATTTCGTTGTTCTAACAGGTTGACTGGCTCGCTTTGCTATGGTTGGATCCCCAGTTGAACTTTTGCTATTTGACGTTTGGGTGTGGTTGTTCTTGCTAGAAGATGCTAGAATTACACCTACAATAGTAGCATCCGAGACACAGGAAAAAATCTTCGCTTGCGGTCAAATCTTAAAAAAAACCTTTACACGCGCTTTACTAGAGGTCAAAATTAATATACTTAAGAAGCATGGTTCAAATGGTAATGAACCAGAAACGTACCAGAAACGTTGGGAGAGTTATCACAACCGTCACATAAATTTCAAAATTCATAATCAATGAAGGCGTTGCCACACTCAGCGACATTATTGTCTGTGAGTGTGCTATTATTATTAGCAAGCCACTGGCAAAACTTATAGGTTAGGTATATTGCTTACCTCCTTCTCGAAAAAATAGAGCAGTAGTACTTTATAAATGTTTTGTGTAAAAAACCAAAGAAAACTAAAACTTTTCTTTTTTGTAGTTCCCCGAAAGTTTGAATATTGACTTACTCCGACTGCCATAATTTAGTTTAGGGCTACCCCGACTTACAAAGTGAATAAATATGATTAAAAAAAAACAAAATAACGCGCTTTTATAGATAATCCAACTAAAAAATAGAAAATAAATTTATTTAAAAAAAAGCGTAGGGTGCATGGTGTCAATAATTATAAAATTTTATTGAAAGATATGAGTAGAAGGATTATCATTGTGAATATATCTTAAAAACCACCTAATGTCTTTTATACAGTAAGCTTGTTTTCTATTTTTTAGTTGGGTTTTGTATAAAAGCGGGTTTATTCGTTTTTTTTTAATTAATATTTATTTTTAATTTTTTAGCTTAAGAAACTTAACTAATGTATCGTACTTCATTAGCGTATATTCAGGCAAATACTCGTACAAAAGTATCCAATTTGCTAAGTGAAAAAACGAAGGCGCTCAAACGAATTTGTTGTTTTGACTGCCGAAAGTAAATAACGGGTTTAACTGTTTAAAATCATTGATCATCGATCCTTGATAAGTACGCTAAATTTCGAGTTAATCTGACGTTTTGAAGGGGGTCAAAATCATGTTCAAAGATTCCGTTACATACTAACATAGATAGTAACATACGTATGAAGTTAATAAAAGCGTATTAAAAATTACCGTCTCGTGACGCAAACAGTCAGAGCTCTATCAACAGTCTACTCAGTATTTTTTTTTTAATGCTTAGATGGGTGGACGAGCTCACAGCCCACCTGGTGTTAAGTGGTTACTAGAGCCCATAGACATCTGCAACGTAAATGCGCCACCTACCTTGAGATATAAGTTCTTAGGTCTCAAGTATAGTTACAACGGCTGCCCCACCCTTCAAACCGAAACGCATTACTGCTTCACGGCAGAAATAGGCAGGGTGGTGGTACCCACCCGCGCGGACTCACAAGAGGTCCTACCAATTTATTTATTGCGTAAACGGGTCAAGGTCATAATATAGTTATTGAAGAACATAGATTTCACAACCTCGACATATGTGGTCTAATTCTCCATTGTAGCATAGCATAACGGCTGTCTTATCGGGTATTCGCGAAGCAGTTGCTCTTGAGTTGTTAGGTCTCCTTTGGAGGCGCTCGGGCAGCTGTTAGCAAATCCCACCCCTCCTGGCTGAGCCTTTGCTCGCCCACCTGTCCTGGTGAAACTGAAAAGGCCTCAAAGCCACCAGTAATACTTCGATCTTAAAAAATATATTAAAAAAAGGCTGTCTTACAATTCGAACCCGAACGCATGATTACTTTGCAGCTGAAATAAGCAAAGTACATAGGTGCCGATTTAAAGTACGGTCTACTTCAAGGAAATGTCAATAGGCTATTGCAGTACGCTGGTATAGTATTATACCAGTTATTAATATATTATAATACTATACCAGCGTACTATAAGTATCCATTATCCGGCTATTTCCCGAGTCGACTTTTACGACACCCACAGAAAAAGATTGGGTGGTGTAAATCTAGACCGAAACCGCACACGAGATAGATAATGTAGGATTGAGGAAATCTGTCGATGATGAACCTAAAATAAAGTGAAGATAAGATGGAATATCAAGGTACAATAGAAGCACGCACTCTTTCCATGGGAAAATTTTTCACTGCCAATTGTACGGATTGATTTAGGGACTCCAAATTATCATGGCGTTTAGAGCAAGCCGTACTCTCTAAAACTGACCATAAATCATAATCCAGCGGATTAAGATCGGGACTAGACGACGGCCAGTCTTCAGCTCTGATGAAGTCCGAAACGTTCGTTTCCAACCAAGACTGCGTAGACCGAGCTTTATGACCTGGCGCCGAGTCTTGCTGGAAGGACCATTCTTGATTATTGAACATGGTGTTGTTAAGGGGCTTCACTACCTCCTCAAGAATGGTATCTTGATACACTTGTGCCGATGTTTTGATACCTTTTTCACAAAAGTATGGCTCAGTCACTCCTTCATAGCTAATACCCCACCAAACCATCACTGAAGTCGGATAGTGCCCACGTTGCACTCTGTCGACTAATTGGGAAGCTTCCTTAGAGCTTTGAGCATAAATACGGTCATTTTGTTTGTTAAAATGTTGCTCAATTGTAAAAATGTTGTCATCCGTAAACAAAAATTTTCTATGACCTCCCTTTGCGCACGGCTTCAGTAGTTGTTTCGATTTTACTACCCTATTCTCTTTTCAATTATCAGTTAAGAAATGACCAGTACGTCTCTTATAGGCTGCAAGTCCTAAGTCATCTTTTAAAATACGCGACATGGTTCTAGGTGCTATCTTCATCTCCAGAGATAAAGTCTTGTGCTTTCGGACAGGATTATTTCGAATTCTTTCCCTTACTGCTTTGACCACCTTTTTCGTACGAACACTACGTGTACGGCCAGATCTTTTTCTGTCACAAACAGAGGAGGTCTCATTGCACCTATTAATAGCCCGGTACACGAACATTTTACTAATACCAAGGGTATGGAGAGTTTTAAAAATTGCATTTGGCTCCATACCTACTTTGTGTAATGCAATCACAGCGATTCGGTTCTCTTTATCACTCCACTCCATTTTAATATCGCAAAATATTGTACAATGTATTGGCGCCAAAATGAGAAAACTCAATGAGCAATCATATAAAAATGACAGATTTCAAATTCAAATTCAATTTCCAAATTCAACTCAATTTTGTTTATTTTTAATTGTAACAGTATTTATGGCCAGACTAAGTAGATGAATTATCTTTCAACTAGTAGGATTACGTGAAAGTAATTGGCTAATAAACCTACTTGTTATCTACCCCACAAGAACATCAACCTGCGATAAGCGAAATTACGACTCCTTAATTTTTATTCCATTAATTTGAAGCATTCTCTATGGAGAGAGAGTTTTCGCACTATTTTATCGTAGGTTGATTGCAATTTTCCTTTTCTGAAATTTACTGAATGATCAGCTTACTTTCATAGCTGTGAGGTAAATGATATCACGTTTCGTTATAAAATTATCTGGAATGAGACTTTTGGAAATGTCAGCTTTACATCACCACGAAAACTGTAACTGTATTTTAAACGAATGAAGAGATATTTCTATAAATGTGTAGGTACAAGATTGAACCTTTGTGACCTGTTTATATTATATATTTGTTATCTTTATATTTGTTTTTTTTTATATATTTTATGTCATGTCGACGGGAAAAGACCACGTGGTCGATCACATACCCGTTAATAAAAATTGATAACATCACTTATTGACATGCCTATACCATGCCTAGAGACACGTGAAGAGCAATAGGTGATGAGAAAACAGTCATCAAACTAGACACGAAATTCAGAAATAGAGATGCTGACTTCTTCTGCTTCTGAAAGAAGAATGCAAAATGAAAATTCGGCAAGCTTTTTACTTGAAAACAAATGGTTGGATTGTAATCCTGGTATCGGAAACGTAATCGCAATTTTAATGGTGGTAAGACCTCTTGCGAAGCGGCACGGATACGTACCATGGACCTGCCCATTTCTGCCGTGAAGTAGTAATGCATTTCGGCTTGATGGGTGCGACAGCCGCTGTACTGTAAAAACTGAAACCTTAAAACTCATGTCTTAAGGTAGGTGGCAGCATTTTCGTTATAGATGTCTATAGGCTGCAGTACTTAACACCAGTGGTAATGAGAGCTCGTCGCCCATCTTAGTAATTATAAATGACTACTAACTATTTGAAACTTCTATAAAACACACCTCATAATTTCAAGGTTCGTCCTCAAATTGTTACCATGTGTATTTTTTGCACTGTCTCTGTGTATTTAGTCTAAGCATTTCGATCACGAGATTAGAAGGCAAATCACGTCTAGAAGGAAGCCACGACCACTCTCTCTGTCATGGACTTGTATTCTTGGATAGTCAAGAAACCTCTTTATTGATACATGCTGCGAGGATAAACGATTACTGGACTGTATTATCTCGGTATAATCCGAAAGCTTGTAAAAACGTCGAGAAAGCTATTGTTGAGGCTGTGGTTTTATCACGATTACGCTGTAACTCTTCAATCTGAAAGTTCAGCTGAAAGGTAATCTGCAGCGCTGACTCCAAAATCCTTGATCACGTCCTTAAAATTTCTTGTGTCGTAAATTATTCCTAAAATTAGAGCAGCAAAATCTGATAATGTAGACGCAAATATGGACGCAAGTGGAGATGAGTTTCTTGACAAAAAGTATTTAATTGAATTATTGAAAATAACCGTCCTCCTTTAACAAATAACTCATGACTCATTCATGTTGTATGTTGTATCATTCATGTTGTATGTTGTACATGTATGTATGTTGTACTGAGATCTTAGAACTTATATCTCGAGGTGGGTGGCGCATTTACGTTGTAGATGTCTATAGGCTCCAGTAACCACTTAACACCAGGTGGGCTGTGAGCTCATCCATCCATCTAAGCAATAAAAAAAAATAAAAAAAAAATTGCCTAGAAGGGGTTGTTCGTGAAAAGGCCACGCATTCCTAGACCAACTTATATTGTTTTTCATTTATTTGAGGTAGCGTGAACTGCCAGACTCAATTGTACGATTACTAACCATTCAACTATCTAACCAATACAGGCAAATAAAAAAAATCACGAAATCAGTCAAATTACTTGGAATGGGTTCAGTAATAAACGCACGTACCCATGAATTTATATTTAAAGATACTTTGCATTAGAACAAGATTACGCACAAACACAAAACGCAAAAAAATGTGATTTCAAGTAGTATTTAATTAAATTCACAAATATATATATGAGTCTTCAATATTGTCACGTTTCGTGAAACACATTTTATCTTCACCCAAACCATTTATTGCCCTCATTGCAATCATACCCCAGCAGCGGACAATAATCCTTTTCAGCCGCGCGGAGATTACATCACACAAAAGAAAGCTTATCGATGCGTATTTTAGTGTCTTTGCATGATAATACATTCCTATAAAATGTGGATGTCTAGCTGGAATGATTCACTTTGTTCTACTAAACAAACAGGTATGGAAAATAATTTTATAAATTTGTGAAATTGTTTTATGTGTTTTTTTTTAAATATTATATTTGAAAACTGATTTATTGAGTGGTAACATTCCCACTTAAACAATTTATTTATTATTGTCGCTATGAGTTCGATGTCGCAAACTGTAGGTACTGTTCAACCTCTGTTGTACTCTTACGCTTAGTGGCAGATACAATCAGGATTGCGGTATCCATACGTACGGTTGTGGATAAGCGTGCCTTCGAAATTTTTTTTCTTCCGAATATTTTCTTTGAATAGAACGCTTTCCTATTCTCTGGTAGCCTGAAGAGCTACTCCAGCTACGTTGTCGTGGGTAAGCACTTGAGAAAATGTGCTAGCACCGGTCCTAGCAAGAATCGTGTCTCGCAGAATCTACCACCTGATAGAAATCGCGATCTACTCAGAAGGTTCGACGAGAAACTCAGTGGGTTCTTATCTACGGGTTAGTTCAATCGTCGAACTCTTTGCCGAACGTGAATTCCTATTTATTAACAAGTTCATTTTTTATTTTTTAGAAACAAATATGAAATTCCTGATCACCGTAGCCGCTGTGTTCGCCGTAGCTGCCGCCGCGCCGGCCAAACGTGGACTCTACGAGAGCCCAGTCATCGGTCCTGCCTTAGTCGAAGCTCCCATCGTCCCATCTCCAGTCCACGTTGGACCCCTCGCTCCTGGTCAAGTTAGCCCTCTCGTCCACATTGTTATCAACATCAACGATGCTGCCAGCGCTACCCCCGTCGAAAGCGTCGAACCTGAACAATCAAATGTTAATGAAGAGCCTGCTGTTTCTCCCGTGATCATTGCTGATCCTGCCATCATAGTACCTAGCCCGGTAATTGTTGCCGAGGGACCTAGTGTAGCCCCTGTGATCGTGGCTGACCCCGCCATTGTGGCCCCTAGCCCAGTGCTCGTCGGTGACGTGTCCATCGTGTCCCCCGTGGTCGTGGCTGACCCCGCCATTGTGGCTCCTAGCCCAGTGCTCGTCGGTGACGTGTCCATCGTGTCTCCCGTGGTCGTGGCTGACCCCGCCATTGTGGCCCCTAGCCCAGTGCTCGTCGGTGACGTGTCCATCGTGTCCCCCGTGGTCGTGGCTGACCCCGCCGTTGTTGCCCCTAAGCCTGTCATCGTTAGTCCCGTCGAGCCAGTCGGAGTGGAACCAGTTATCGTTGCTAATCATTTCTAAAATAAAAAAAAAAACCGAATGACATCTTCCACATGTAGATTTTACATGGAAATGTAATTTACAAGATTAAATGTGTCATTAATAATTGTGATTAATCATTAAATGTGTTAAATAAATATCGTTTACTAATTAATCCTTCTTTTCAAAAACAAAACTTTAGTGCCATACGGATTTACACCATTAAAATATATGTGTATGTATAGTGTGACATGTAACACATAAGGGCAACAGCAAGGGGGGGCCATAGTTTTGTTGCGATTTCGGGTTTATTGCATCCAAGCACCAGGGAACTTACAAAGACATTTTTGGTTTGATAGACGAGCCTAGGTAAATTCCAACCCAATACTAAATAAATAATAGTTTAAAAAAACGAACAAAATACGCCGTTAAGGAAAATCCAACTAAAAAATAGAAAATAAATTTGATTAAAAATAGTGCTTTTCAGGATATTATCAAAATAACCCTTCTACTCATATCTGTTCATAAAATATTTATAACTACTGATACCATGCACCCCACGCTTTTTTTTTACAATAATATCATTTTTCCTTACACTATTTTTAATTCAAATTTATTTTCTATTTTTTAGTTGGATTTTCTATAAAAGCGTATTTTGTTAGGTTTTTTTTAAACTATTATTTATTTTTCATTTCTTAGTTGAATTTCAAATTTTTCATGTTTTAATATTGAATTGTCATCGGTCTTTAATAAATATACCAAATTGCGAGTTAATCTGACGTTTTGAAGGGGGTCAAAATCATGTTCAAAAATTCCGTTAACATACATACGTCTGAAGCTAATAAAAGCGTATTAAAAATAGACATTTATATTTGCACGGATTGTTCAGCGACTGGGTTTTACCATAAATCCCCGCTGTGACCAAATGGGACATGTTCCGCCTACCGCCCTCAATAAGTAGGTGAAAGAAAGCCCGACGGTACTTTCCTGATAAAAAAAATCGATTCAGAATGTTCAGTATTTTATAACCATAATTATAAATTGTTTACATCTATACTAATATATAAATCTACAGCCGTTTTTACGGATGTTCTGTTATAACTACTGAACCATGCATCCCATTGACGTGAAACTTGGTATCCATGTAAAAAATACACAAATACAATGGATAAGCTAATATTTATATGAGTGTTGGACTCCCTACACCAGTTGTGGGGGCGTTAATGATGAGAATCTTTGTGGGGGTGAGAAATAATAATGTTAATTTTAAATGCCCAGTGAAGCGGATAGGTAGATCTAGTAATCTGTATATTTAAGTATTCATTACTTTCAGTAAATTAAATGGCAGAAAATCTTTTGAGTTTTGGATTATTATTGAATTTGGATTTTACCGAACTTAATACGTTTGATAATAAAAATGTTTTTTTTTTACTTAATCATGTTGTAGTCCTTTTAGAGGGCGGGATAAATTCCAAAAGCCATGATAGTTTGGTATCCGTAAGATATTTCATAACGTTGGTTCTGGCGAATTTTATCATGAAGAAAGTGCGTTTTTAAACGATAGTACAGTGCTTAAAGGATTGTATAAGGCCATCGGAGATTTATTTTTAAAGTACTATTTATTATGTCAATATGTGAATTAATGCACATCACCATTATCAGTCCATAGTCGCTCTTCTTATCAGCCCACAGACGTCCACTGCTGGACATAGGCCTCCCCCAAGCCTCGCCACCAAGACCGGTTGAGAACCTCGCTAGATCGTCAGTCCATCTTGTGAGAGACCTACCCACGCTACGTCTTCCGGTACGCGGTCACCACTCAAGAACTTTCTGGCCCCAACGGCCATCCTTTCTACGAGCAATGTGTCCTGCCCACTGCCACTTCAACGTCGCAATCCTTTGGGCTATGTCTGTTACCATGGTTTTCCTGTGAATCTCCTCATTTCTCATTTGATCTCGCAGGGAAACTCTGAGCATATTTACTGGTGGTAGGACCTTTTGGGAGTCCGCACGGGTAGGTACCACCACCCCGCCTATTTCCGCCGTGAAGCAGTAATGCGTTTCGGTTCGAAGGGTGGGGTAGCCGTTGTAACTATACTGAGACCTTAGAACTTATATCTCAAGGTGGGTGGCGCATTTACGTTGTAGATGTCTATGGGCTCTAGTAACACCAGGTGGGCTGTGAGCTCGTCCACCCATCTAGCAATAAAAAAAAAGTACGAAAAATAAACAAAAATCACACATTTTCCTAGTTTGAATTTGGAATTATCTTCTTTAAAATTTAAACTTTTAATGATACCAAAACCAGCCAGATGCAAATAGTATAGCCAAAAAGATTTTATTACAAGGTCATACATAGTATAATGGGAAAAGATTTTTTCCCCAACCTATTACTAGCACCCCGGTGCTGATTAGCAGTATCGCGGTCAGCAGTAGCAGTAACGAGGAAATTTGATTAGCAGGTTATTTGCGCTGCCTTTGTTAGTTTTAACAAATCTCCAGAAAAAATTAGGATTCTTTATGATAGATATTTCAACCGACGGGATATAGACTCTAAAACAGTCATTTTCCAATATTATAGCTCTCTTACGGAGCAGAGAAAACGTTTGATAATCGTCAGTATTGCTGTATATTTGATATTTAAAAAAAAAAATTGTATTTGTCCTTCAAAACTTTATTTAACGGGACGGCTATCAAGGTTGGAACAAACTAGGGGCACAATACTTTTGAGGGACGTGCTTATCAATTAGGAATATTAATTATAAGGTCTTATAAAAGATATCGAGCGTTTCATCAAACGTAAAATTTAGTAAAAAACTGTCCCAATCTATATCCGCAAGTGCCGACTTAATAGTCTCAAAATTTCCCGAGTAGCAATACTTTAACCTAGGTTGAACTATTAACTCTTTTATAACGGAGATAGACAGCAAGATATTCAATGATTTATCGTGAACATCCTCCTTCACAAAAAGGTCGTCACAAGCACTGATTTCAAGCTTTGATTTCGATAAAACCCAATCACCCCTTTAATTAATATTACAAGAATAATTAAAATAATTGAAATTTTGCCAAGATATCAATAGAGTAGATTTGCCTATTCCCATTAATGCCTTTAAGCTGTGAAGAGTCTTCGTTAGTATCAAAATATCATTTAATATCTCTCATAATAAAATCACCGGTAGCTGTAATATTAAAATATCATTAAGGCATGAGTTCATTGCTAGAGAAAGTTTGTCTGTGAAGTTGGTCAGCTGTGAATTAAAGGTGTAAAAAAGTTTTTCGTAACATAAATAGAGGGAACAAAATCACAACATTACGAATTTTAGTATTAAAACTCACCGTAACCTATCCACGGCAGAAGACAACCAATCCGGGCGGTGCGACGCCGCGAGATCGCGTCGCGTCGCTATTAGTACACCTCCACCATACAATTAATTTGTAGCTATATATTCCTATACCGTCTAAACACAATCTTCCTATCGTCGAATAGTTCACAATCACCAATACGATCTATTAACCAAGTTTGCGTGATTAAGATAACATCATAGTAAGTAAGTAGGATATTTCTTTTAAAATCCATTGTTTCTATGACTTTATAACGCACCTATATAGCCCAAATTAGCTTACAATACTTAGAACGCACGTCCATTAACCAGAATTACTTGAAGGCTGCTAGTGGATATTGGAGTCGAGTCGATCACAATCCCTTAATACTCAAAATTCCGCATCCTCCCACAATTCGCTGGGTTATTTTGTTGGATCTTCTCTTTGGGTTGCAATTTTAATCTCTCTACACTTGGAAAGTAGCTGCCCGTGCTGTTAGCGCTTGTTAACAAACCCTTGCCTCTTGGTTGAACCTTCGAGCTCGCTCAACCGTTTAGGTTAAGCGGCAAGGTCTTTAGGCCAACAAGGCAGACAGGTGGTACTAGATCTGTCTTTTGTACAGTGTGTTTCGTGCAGAGTAAGACATTGCTTGAAAGAATTCCGTCACCTCTTTTTACCATCACAACCCTTGTCATTGGAGCAGAATTCATTCATACTAACAGAAATACTGCGTTCATTCTGATTGAGTTGTTCCCAGAGATCTTTTTTGTCACTTATTATCTGGCTCTGGAGTAAAGAAATACCGTGAATTTCCCTCCTCTTGTTAAAAAGTATTGTATCATGTCTTTATTTCAAAGGAGGTTTAAAAAGATCCCTGTGTGGTACATAGCGGCATTGATGTTCCCCTGTAGTTGCGGATTTCCAGGTCTTGAGCGACGATAACCACTCACCAATTGAAAGTTTTAAAAACTACGTAGACTCCACAAGGAATCAAAACTTAAGTTTTTAACCAATATGAACTCATGGAACGATTTCATCATTAAAATATACTGTCTCAGTCCACGAATCGAAGCCGGTACGTACGTAATGGTTGTGTCCGGAAAATGAATTGACACTAAATGTACATTTTTGTAACAGATCTTTATTAAACGGAATTAATTTTTTAGAATAAATGTGTGAAGAATATTTATGAATTCTTTTGAATCAATTACTTAAAATTTTAACAATATCAGTTGTCATATTAACTAGTACTCATTGGGGGGTGGGAAGTTCGAGGACACCAACGATGACAGGTGTCACAGGCAGAGGTTCAACAGGAGCCACAATGACGGGCTCAGGAACAACAATGGCGGGATCAGCAATGATTACGGGCGTTACTTCAGGACCATCAACAATGATTACGGGATCAGGTTTGATTTCGCTTTCCTCTTCAACGAGTACTGGCTCGGGATTTATTTCGACGGGAGATGGAGTTAATGCTTGGTTTACATTAACAATAATCTGAACTAGGGGAGAAGCCTGGCCGGGGGCAATGGGGCCAATGACGACTGGGGAAGGAGAAACGGGGAAGTCGACGATAGCGGGTCCGTTGTCGATTGGCTCGAATTCGTTGATGATTGCAGGTCCGACGTCGATAGGCTCGTCTAGGATGGGAACAGGGCCGGCCAAGCCAGGCGTCACCAGACCGCGGTTGGCAGGCACGGCGGAAGCCATGGCGAATATGGTAGCGACGGTGATCAGGAATTTCATCTTTGCTGTTGGAAATATATTTATTTAGCAATCGTTTCTCAGATCAAAATCGAATCACAACGTAAAAGTTTTTAGCTTACCTTCGCGATTGCTATTCCAAACAAAAAATGAAATTTAGTAGTAGATGCAGAGAATTATATATACTATATTCTTTATCGTTTAAAATTAGTATTGGAGTTATAGATAAGTCAGTTTATGAAATAATCTTCCGAATTGGTCAATTAACAGCAATTTTACAAGGTGTAGTACTTGTGACGTATGCTTATTGCCGATTTAGTGAAGTAAAACTTCAAAAGGGACTTTGGTCTGCCTTTGGTGAGTCCTTCTTAGACTGTGTGCCCACAGCCGCGTCGGGAAAGAGAAACGAGAAGTATTATGAAATAAAGTCCATTAATAGTATATTTAATAATGGTATGTTTTTCGCTTTTCGCGAGTGGAAAGCAAAGAAACATAAATATTTTTTTTCATTACAATTCATCACGCCTCTTTTGTTATTAACCTTGGTACACACAACATATTTTGATTTTCCGAATTACTGCCATAGTAATTATAAGAGTTTTAAAGTTTTCTGGAATGTTCGGCTCGATGAACTGGGACTAACACTGTCATCATATCTAACGTGTATTTTCAAGTCGTTTGTTACTTGTACTAGTATAATTTTATGTAATGTAAAAGTTTATGTGTGTGTAAAGAATTTAGACAGCTATTTTTTTTTAAATTGTTTACTACCACATGTCTTTCTGATGATTATCAAGTCCGTTGAGTTAGTTTCCTTAAATTGGACTCGTACGATTGTGTGGAACTAGCTGTATGGTTTAGTTGTTGTATTGATGCATTTACCTAGTTTTTATTGTCAAATTTAATTACTCTCGTGTCAATAAAACAATGGAAGTTTCCAGAATATGATTAGATTTTTTTAAATTTAGAAACCGCTTGTTATCCTTCCTCCTTTTTATTAACAACGCCCTTGGCAGCTTTTCGATGTTACAGTAAAGTACCTACTGAAAATTTGAATTAAAAAACTTTTAAAATTTAATGAATGAATTTTACCTGAAGCTTTATATCATTTTATAAATAACTGATCGTCCACTGTTATCGATGTTAATAAAGCATGGTGATGTCACATTGAATGCGTACATGACAATTTCGTTATCCAATTTAGTGCCACTGGATTTAATGAAATATTATCATCAATGGCGGGCAATAAGTTTTATTGAGTGCAATTTGAGACTTGTTTTTACGGTGTTCAGAAAAGGTATTTATTTAGCAAACGTTGATAACTGAGTTACAGAATGACTCGGGTTTGTCATGATTGTTTGAAAAGCAGCGGTGATTGGAAAAGAGGCAGACCGTTTTTCTTGCAGACAGTCATCGACTATATGTTGACAATTACCGTTACTCTGTAATTACTGAAGCCCGTAAATTTCACAAAGATAATGCCAACGCTCACCTTTTATACCATATTTTATACTGGTGGTAGGACCTCTTGTGAGTCCGCGCGGGTGGGTACCACCACCCTACTTATTTCTGCCGTGAAGCAGTAATGCGTTTCGGTTTGAAGGGTGGGGCAGCCGTTGTAACTATACTGAGACCTTAGAACTTATATCTCAAGGTGGGTGGGGCATTTACGTTGCAGTTTTTTAGGGCTCCAGTAACCAATTAGCACCAGGTGGACTGTGAGCTCGTCCACCTATCTAAGCAATTTTTTTTTTAAAAAAACCATGAAACAAGAACCGAAAGAATCAATTGCAAGTAAAATGTAGGTAATATTCTTTTAGAGAATTCGGTATGTTTAAATGGGACGTCGGTACTTATTCTTTCGTATTTCTATTATGCCCTATCAAAATATACTGAATCTGCGCCAGTTGCTTATTTTTCCTGGCTAAAATAATTACCACTCAAGATAATCAGGTGGACCGTAAGCCTATCTGTCTTATAAGGCAAGAAAAAAAAAGATTTAATAAAATTGACTCTTATCTCCCATGTACTTACTTGCTTACATTTCCAATTACATAAATACATACATGTGCGAATTAAAATCCAACCTACATACACAACATAATATAATACATTCCTAACATTGCGTGTATTATCTACAAATAGTATTCAATTGTAAACTTTATATATCATAATTCGATACAATAAACATTTAGCGATAAGAACGAATAAGCCTTCAATAAAATAAGTCACGCTATTATTGTGCGGGATTTTCGTCGTATCATTTCATTCAGTAAAAAAAAAAAAACGTTTTTTTAGCTACATCTCAAAATTAATAATACTATTATAATTCTGGGAGGGAGACGCAAGGTATACACTGAAATGGAAAAACTTGTGGACGAGATAAAGAATCACAAAGGGTTATTTATAGGCGTCATTGATAAATGAATGAAAAACTGGTGGTAGGACGTCTTGTGAGTCCGCACGGGTAGGTACCACCGCCCCGCTTATTTCTGCCGTGAAGCAGTAATGCGTTTCGGTTTGAAGGGTGGGGCAGCCGTTGTAACTATACTTGAGAGCTTAAAACTTATATCTCAAGGTGGGTGGTGCATTTACGTTATAGATGTCTATGGACTCCAGTAACCACTTAACACCAGGTGGGCTGTAAGCTCGTCCACAAATCTAAGCAATAAAAAAAATAGTTTTCTCGGTAGAACCATTACCTAAATGATTTATGTTTTAATATCAGCCTATTTGACCACATGTCTTCTTTGTCAGTAACAGAGCCGAGATAAAAATATGACAATAGCAAAAAAGATATTTTCCGATGCTTCCAAAGATGTTGAAAGGAGATTACCTATAGCATTTAATGCAAAATGCGACGCCGATAACTTTAAGTGCCGACCACTCGGATCCGAAAAAGGTGTTTTTTTATTAAAATAATAATATTATCAACATACTTTCATCCATATTTTTAAACATACATATATACTTAATCAATATACGCTATAAAAATAATTGGTTTCTGGCTAATAATTTTATATAATTTCGTCGGCATCAAATGTGTTAAGCATAACAATGTAATCTACAAATTGTCGTGCGAAATTCATTCATCAACAACGTTTAGATAAGTAAGCTCCTTATTAATAACAGTATCAAGAACTTCCGACGTATGGGATTTAAATTCGTTATTATGTAAAACTTATAATCTATCGTTGAAATAAACATCTGATAAATATGCTATTTGATATTACGTTATAGTTACCTATATATTATAGTTTTAATTAAAGCTACTTATAAACAGAAAATCTGTGTTAGCTCACCGCCAGTTGGCAGCGTTCCCAGAAGGCTGGCAGCATTTTCACGCTGGATAGCAATGCTAATTCTTTGTGCAAAATACGCACCGGCCTTCTGGTAATAGTAGTCTAGAAATAGGAGTAATAAAGGGTGAATTTTAAAATTTTAAAATGTCGTTTTTTCATATCCATATCTTTTTTTTGCTTAGATGTGTGGACTAGCTCACGGCCTGGTGTTAAGTGGTTACTGGAGCGTCTGGAGATAGTGTTTTGAATTTAAATATGCTTGGGACTGAGAAAATGATAAGTTTTAGGACTTACTCCGTAGTTCGTTGATACACTTTTCTATTTTCTCACTGGCAAGAGCTATATGTGCTGATTGATCAACAAATCACAATTTTATTGTTTTTGCACCGGCACCGTGTTTTAGTTCTTTTTTTTTCACTTTTCGCGCCGTTTTCACCGCCGAACATTTATCTAGTATATTTAAGATAACTTGTTCATAGACAGAAAGTTGATGGTTCAATTCAAATATGGGCTCAAAGATCTCCGATGAGGTCGTATTGATACGATAATCTCTTACTGGTGCTAGGACCTCTTCTGAGTCCGCGCGGGTGGGTATCACCACCCTGCTTATTTCTGCCGTGAAGCAGTAATGCGTTTCGGATTGAAGGGTGGGGCAGCCATTGTAACTATACTTGAGACCTTAGAACTTATATCTCAAGGTGGGTGGCGCATTTTCGTTGTGGATGTCTATGGGCTCCAGTAACCACTTAACACCAGGTGGGAGGTGGGCTGTGAGCTCGTCCACCCACCTAAGCAATAAAAAAAAAACAATTATAATAATAGCTAAGCGTGTTCATTATAGAATTCCACGATATCACAATGTGGCTTATTTTAATCGAGAATCAGTTATGCGTTCTTATTATCTAGTACAATAAGAGGAGTTACGCGATATAATTGAGACTTTGACCTCAAATTCGAAGTCTCAAGTAGTAGATCAACAATAGTAAAATAATATCAATGATATCAGTTTCTGATGATAATTAGCAAAATTGTGTGTAAGCGAAGAGGTCCCAAGCGGTGGTCCAATGAACACAGTTCATCATTGGGTAATATAGGTCTGAACTTAGGTAATACAATCCGATTAATTAGTTAGTTGTAGATCATTGGAATCGGTGCTTTAGGCGATAAGATTGACTCTATGCCTGACTATGTTCCGATGTGTTGCATGATGTGGGTTAATTAAATAAACATTTTAACGACGTATTTGGCTAAAATATCCGGCCGGCATCGTTTTGTTATGAATTTCTTTAAAATAGTCCACCTGTCATCATAGATTTTGCAACAGCACCGTAATATCGGGAACTCATTAAATCTAAAAATTATCGCAAAAACCCTTTACACAGTTTACTTACTAACACTCAAGGGCAATTACAATATAAAACGTGTACGTTTTATATTGTAATTGCCCTTGAATTTTTAGATATCATTATCAGGGCCGAAATCCATCCTAATCTGAGCTATTTTCTTTGAACTTAAATTCACTTCCTTACAGTAATGAATATTATCTTCCAGTTTTAGCTTATGTCGCAGTACTTTTTATTGCCCTTGTAGGCAGCCAAGCATACAACGCTCCTGGTGGTGAGTGGTTACCGCCCTTGGACTTTGGCAATGCTAGTGGAGGCACACTAGAGGCAGAGCCAAGCCGCTGCCTACCATTAAGTATTCTCTACAAGCCTTGTTTGAAGAAGGACATGTCATAGCGCTCGGGAAACACCGTGGAGGGGAGCTCATTCCAAAGCCGAATGGTACGTGGCAAAAAATATCTTTGGAAACGGATGGATGGATTGGAAATGGATGAACGCAGTCGCTCCAGGTGGTATGGATGAACTCTACTCCGGTGGCGGGCGGTGCGATGGTAAAACCGATATGATGGGATCATCTCAAACAATTCCTCAGAGCATTCCTTATACGGTACAAAATAAAGAGAGAAACGAAGTCCCTCCGCAGACCCAGAGGTTCCAAGCGATGGAGTCAAATAGAAGTAGCTAGTATTGGGCGCCCCGGCCCAGAGGTGGGAGCAGTACTCCACGTGATACCTTGTATGTGATGTGCTTTATAAAGTAGAAGTCTTTGTCTATGCGTAAAGTACCGCTTCACTCTGTTGAGGACTCCCCGCATTTTGGCCGCCCGTGACTCCGAAATTGGACATCGCTCGAAATGTCGACTCCAAGTATCCCGGTACTCGTGGAAGTTTGCAGGGATACTCCTCGGAATTGCGGCACCATGACAAAGGGGTCCTTCTTCGTAGTGAACCCGCAAACTTATGTCTTCAATGGGTTGAATTGAACTAAGTTCGATTCACTCGACTCGTTGACTCGCCTCAGAGAGTTCTTCACTTTGGATTCAAGTTCTAAGCTCTCACGTCTCTCTTGAGAAAGATTCTAATGCCCGATATATCGTACATCCGTATAGCAATGTATGCCATCAATAAATAGCATGTTATTGATATGCAGGATCAAAAGTGTTGGGGACAGCACCGAGCCTTGCACTGGCCCCGCACTTGTACATCAATATTACGCTTGATCATTATTTTGCTGCGATGTTATTTTAAAACTGCGATATCTTATACTCATTAAAATAGTCAAAGGTACTTTAATTAAGTAAGAAAGTTAAATAAATAAGAAAATTTCTTTAAAATTAATTTCTTGTAAAGACTTGTAACGTTTTTTATTGGATATAAGGTTAAATATCATCTATATAAAAACACCTTCAAAAATAATGCTTTAATTTAGAACAAATTTGGTTAGCATAAAAAACGTTATAGTGAGCCTTAACCTTAAATTATAGACATATGCTGTCGCGGACTTTTTTTAGAACTTTTAAAGGGGAACAATTTTGTCATACATTATTTTAGCGAAACTTTTACCGTTTCCGGAGCGCACGCAGCGGAAGCTCTCAAAAGGGAAAAAACCCCGATAGCCTTCCTCAATAAATGAGCTAACTAACACTGAACGAATTTTCAGACCTGAGAGATGTAAGCCTGGTAGGATTTTAAATGAGCAGATTAATGTAATTATAAAATTGTTAGTTTATTTTATTTTCATCGAAACGAGAATACATTTTGTACATTCGTTTAGTTGAGTTCCTCGGGGAGGGTGACGGCGGGAGCGGGAATGATGGGAGTGCCAATGATGACGGGGGCGACGGGGATGGGGTTGATGGGAGCAACGATGACGGGCTCAGGGACAGGGACAATGGGGCCCTCTTCAGCCTCTTCGGCGACAATAACGGGGTCGGGCTTGATTTCAGCGGGTCCATCAGAAACACCAGCGGGGACGTTGACGTTCACGATGAGCTGCACAAGAGGAGAGGCACCGGAGGGAACAGCAGGTCCAACGACAACAGGAGTGGGCTTCACGGGAGCAGTCACTACACCACCGTCAGTGATAGGGATGTCTACGTAGGCGGGTTCGGTGTCGATGGGTTCGTAGGTGTCGACGAGTGCCGGTCCAACGGAAATTGGTTCAAAGACACGGGCCGAAGCCACGGCGATCAGGGCGAAAGCAACGAGGAATTTCATTTTGGCTGAAAACAGAAATTTACATAACGAGGACGGTGAATTATAACCAAATAATTTAATCTAATATATAAAATTCTCGTGTCACAGTTTTCGTTGCCATACTCCTCCGAAACGGCTTGACCGATTTTGATGAAATTTTTTGTGCTTATCCGGTATCTATGAGAATCAGCCAACATCTATTTTTCATCCCCCTAAATGTTAGGGGTAGTCCACCCCTAAATATTTTTTTTTATTTTTTATTCAAAATTTTTAATTTCTATTTTTTTATGATACAACATACAAAAATACATACAATCCTCAATTTTCACCCTTCTACGATCAACCCTTATTTTTTATTTGCTAATTAAAAACTTTAAAATTTTTTGCGAGAATTTTGTTTTTATTTTGTCATGACGTAGAATAATAAAATTCATATTACTCTGAAATTTTCACCCCTCTACGATCAACCCCTATTTTTTATCTGTTAACTTTAATTTTTTTGGCAAGATTTTCATTTTTATTTTTATTTTGTCATGAATTAAAATAAAAAATCTGATGTTACTCTCAATTTTTCATCCCTCTATGATCAACCCCTTTTTTTATTTGTTAATTATAAACTTTAATTTTTTTGTCAAGTTTTTTATTTTGTTTTGTCATTACTTAAAATAAAAAAAAATCATATTACTGTCAATTTTCACTCTTATACAATCAACCCCTATTTTTCCATCCCGATTAATTTTTTTTTTATTCTATGCACAGATCTGCAATAAGTTTGCAAGATGGCAATCAAATATTATAATTGTAGTACGATAAATTCTTATTCAGAGTTTATAATTTCAAGTTCTTCAATTATGATTTTTTTTAAATTCAATTTGATCTCCCGCCCTCGCCGGTCGACTACTGATCAACTATCAATCGATCAGCTATCCCCGCCAGGTGTCACCACTCATCCNGGGGACGTTGACGTTCACGATGAGCTGCACAAGAGGAGAGGCACCGGAGGGAACAGCAGGTCCAACGACAACAGGAGTGGGCTTCACGGGAGCAGTCACTACACCACCGTCAGGGATAGGGATGTCCACGTAGGCGGGTTCGGTGTCGATGGGTTCGTAGGTGTCGACGAGTGCCGGTCCAACGGAAATTGGTTCAAAGACACGGGCCGAAGCCACGGCGATCAGGGCGAAGGCAACGAGGAATTTCATTTTGGCTGAAAACAGAAATTTACATAACGAGGACAGTGAATTACAACAAAATACTTAGAGATTATTTTTTTAATATTCTATAAAAGTACTTACGTTTTCAATTGTGTAGATCCAACTAATGTCTGGTAGGAAGAAGAAGATAGATTTTATACTAAAACCTGTTCACTTATCTTATTCAGTTAATGGTTTGATTATGGAATAAAGGTAATATATAGGATAAAGATTATTTAATTGATTTATACCATCAGTATATACTCTTATCAAATTTCGCGCTGCATACATTCCTTAAATTCACAGCCAATGTCTATAAAATCTGTCTGGCTCTATACGTATGAGTAATAACACGCGCAATAATTGCATCTTGTACAATTTAACCACCCAAAAACTTAACTTTAACGCTCACTACTCGGGGTTACAGGAGGCCATAGCTCATAGATCAGGACGTAACTGGCGCACACCATCTCGGAACTTGATGTGAAACATTAAATTTTATTATTTAACGGCTATCCAAATCTACAGATTAGTGGAGAGTACTTAACGTGGTAGGCAGCGGCTTGGCTCTGCCCCTGGCATTACTGAAGTCCATGGGCGAAGGTAACCACTCGCCATCAGATGGGCCATACGCTCGTCAGCATACAAGGGCAATTAAAAAAAATTAAAAAAATTAATTATTACTACTTCGTGGCCGAGATAGACAGGAAGGTGGTGCTGACTACCTGTGGACGTACAATAAGCTCTATCACAATAAATTCTAGTTGGTGATCTGAATACGTCGACGTAAAAGTTATTATATCAATGATAACCTTTCAGCACTGTGGAGCATCAGTTTGTCTGAGTGAATAGAAAAGACAAAACTCGTCATACGCACTACGATGGACATTTATAATGTACTGAACTGTTATGTCGGTACTTGTAAAGCCATCGGTCGTTAAACAGCCAAAACAGATATTTAAACTGGAAGATCCCTTGAGTGTTCTCGAACATTTTGGACATAATCGAAACGAATTTAAAAGCGTAGCGTAGACGACTCGAAGACAATTCTATTCGGAGCGAAACACCTGTTGGCGCGGTTGCGTTGAGATGCTGAGTGCAAGGCTTATCCGATTAGAGTGGACAGGAATGTATTTACAACTGGTTTATTAATCGGATTAAAATTTCGTACAGTTTTATGGAACGGACAATGATTATGCGTTTTTTCGTTGGTGCACATAGTTTTATCTCGAAAGTCTCCTTTCCACGCCTTTCCTCCGCTTCCGCGGCAGTGAGGAAAATAGGGTTGCTATGTTTCGAACATGCTCCTCAGGTTGAAGAACTTTAAATATTGTCTGGTATCGGGCATATGTTGTTGTAAGCGCGTCCCATAAGACCTATCTCGGTTAAAATATCTGCCACACGTGTAATTCTATCTCGTCCAGGACAAAGACGAACAATGCGTCCTAGCAGCCACATTAGAGGCGGTAATCCGTTTTCCTCGATGACAACCATCATGCCTTCTTTTAAGTCTCCCTTTTGAGTTGGCCATTTCACTTTTAGGAAATGAGCTGGAGTTAGAGGATAATAGTCCGAAGGATCATATGACAGAGGAATAAGGGGCCTTGAATTCAGAGGCTTCAATTTAAGTTAATAAAATCGACATTTCTTCAAATGTGAAATGTGTTAAACCTAAAAATGATCTAAAAATGACCTGTTAAAATGATCACTTCATCAAGAAGGTGAAGAGGTGAATTGTGACAGTGAAGTGTACCTTAACTGTCGTAATAATTTAATTGAGTTTTAATTAGTATTTCAGTGAATAGTTGTCTTCCTTTAATCAAATATTCAACTGTATTTACCATTAATAATAGTTGTATTTATCTGCACTACCTTTGGTTGACTGGCAGAGAATGCCTTAGGCATTAAGCCCGCCAATGTAAATTTGATATGAAGTGTTATAAATAAATAAATACTATTCTCAAAAAACTCGGCGGGCTGATGTATAGACATCAAGGTTTAATTAACTCGGTTCGCTAATTAGGCGTGTTTTGTTAGTTTTTGAATAACGTTTACTATTTGATTAAATACTGAATAATAAATGTTTATACAACATTTTGTAATCACCAGATATGACGTATTTTATCAATAAAATAGCATTATCTTTATTTTAATTAATCCACATTAATTCTTCTATAAAATAAGTTACCTCGTCATACCGCGACATTATTTTTTTTACCTAAAGGAACTCTACTTTGAATTAATATCTTCAGACATTTGTGACTGCGCCACAGACATACCTGGTTTATCTAGTATCGTAAAACAATGGTAGGGTATAATATTTTTATTTATTTATTTATATATTTATTAATGTACACACAAAAAGGAAGACATAGTACAGAGTAATAGGAAAACTATGTACAAAGGCACTGCTTATTTCTTTAAGAAATCTTTTCCAGCACACCTGCGAGAGGATTATGAGAATAATAATTAAAAGTGATGAGTGTGTGTAGAACAGCTAAAATAACAAATACAACATTAGAATTATAGTAATGCACATACACATAGCAAATATTAAGTTGTAATATTTAAACTCTTTTAAAAAGTCGATCTGTTGCCTCGATAACCCATCGAAATTGTAAACCGCAGTTGTTGAGTGGAGTAATGTCCCCTTCGGATATGAATAATATAGAAAAAATTTAAAGTTTATCAAACAGTCGTTGTCGTGGCCTGAAGAATAAGACGTCCGGTGTATTCGTATCTAGCGATGCACCGGTGTTCGGATCCAGGTGGCAAGAACCAATTTTTTCTAATGAAATACGTTCTTAACAAATCTCCCTTCACTTCCACGGCGAAGGAATAATATCTTGTAATCAAATTCGCAAAATTATTATATAATTTGCGTTATTAGTGGTGGTAGCACATCTTGTGAGTGCCCACAGGTAGGTGGTACCACCACCCTGCCTATTTCTGCCGTGAAGCAGTAATGCGTTTCGATTAGGGGAGTTGGGCTGCTGTTGTACTGTAAAAGTTGGGCTTTGAACTCATGTCTCGAGGTAGGTGGCAGTATTAACATTGTTGATTGGTGTGGGTTTTGGTAGCTATTTATTTGACACCAGTTGGGCCGTGACTGTGAACTCGTCAACCTATCTCAGCAATATAAGTTGTGGGACCTTGTACTTTACGTTGTTATAGCAAAATAAGTACAGATCGTTTGTTTAAATAAATAAATTGTAACTGGAATAAAACACGCACGGTTATCCGGCTCCAAATTAGGATTCGCTGTTTTATGGATCCCAGAGATTGATATACATTCTTTTAAACATTTAATTATAGATAATAGATAGTCAGGCAAAGACCAAACAAACCTGTTCATCACACGAATGTTTGTCTGATGTGCATAACCGAGTCAGTTTGTATAATAGCCAGTGTTTTTGTTTGGTATGTGTTTGTATTAGGTGGACGAAGGTCATCCAACGATAGTTTGATTAGTTTCTTTCGCATTCGAAGGCCAAGCTACAGATGGAGAAAGATTTTTAAAAGCTAAAGTTGATTATGACGGATTTCGACGATTACGACGAGTTGGTTGACAGGCTCGGGGACCACGGGCGTGGGGTCAACAATCACGGGGTCGGGTATTTCGGGAACCTCGGTTTCCTCAACGATAATGACGGGCTCAGGGACGATCTCAACGGAGTCAACAACTGGTCCGGGAGCATATCCGCCGGCGGCTGTTGGGCTGCGGCGGGAGCATATCACGATGAGCTGCACAAGAGGAGAGCTCTGGCTGAGAGCGACGGGTCCGACGACGGCAGGAGAAGGAGTGGGCTTTACGGGTTCGCTCACAGCACCACCGTCTGGGAGAGGGAAGTCGATGATTTCCGGCCCGATGTGGATGGGCTGGGGACTGGTCCTGAGAAAGCTGTAGAATATTTCAGCAAGGGTAGTAGCGGTAGCGGGGTCGGTGCTGGGACTATTGATGGCGTCGATGATAGCCTGGAGCTCTGCGTGCTCTGCGCTGACGGGAGCAGGCTTGATGTAGGCGGTCAAGGATACGGCGATCAGGGCGAGGACAACGAAGTATTTCATCTTGATTTATTATTTATATTTCATCCTGTTTATTATTTATATTTGTATTTCATCCTGAAATGTTTTCAGTCTTATTGGTGTGCAATTACAAGTGCAGGTGACGCATAGCTGCAATCTCTGGCTTGTAGGAAGCGTTTACTTTGGAACCCTCACGCGGCTCACGGGTAATCTTCATGAACCGAACGGCTCAGTAAGATAAGGCTCACCCGTAAGCACTGTGGTCTGAATGAAAATACTCGATTTTACATATGGCGTTCAACGTTTTAACAGCAATTTTACAAGGTGTAGTACTTGTGGCGTATTGCCGATTTCGTGTATTAGAATTGTATAGGGACTTTGGTCTGCCTTTGGTAAGACCTTCTTAGACTGTGTACAGACGTTCACAACCGCGCTAGAAAAAGAGAAACGATAGTATATTTATAATAACTAGAGGTCCCGCAGTAGTCGAAATTCGACTATAATTAATTGGAATTGTAAGTTGGTACACTATTATGATTGTATTTTATACTTCTATAATCGCAATATAATCGCTTCTATTTCGCCAAGACTACACTATAAAAAATATTAACAAAGACAAATAATATTTAATCTATTCTCAATTTGACAACAGACGTCAAGAACAAAAGCTTGACAATAAATAGTATGCATGCGTGTGTGCTTCAAATACATGGTATGTAGTGTGTGTCATGTTTTCTTTATTGATTTAATGTATCTTTTATGCATTATTTAAAAAAAATATTAGCATTGTGCACTTCTTCTTTATATTCTCTATAAGTGTGGAAAATTTCATACTCCTCCGTCCGCGCAATTTTCATAAAAAGGGATACAAAGTTTTTGCTTCACGTATATTAATATATAGATAGTGTGTTTTTCGCTTTTCGCGAGTCGAAAACAAAGAAACAATCGTTTTTTGTTTTATTATTATACAATTCATCACGCCTCTTTTGTTATTAATCTTGGTGCAAATCTTGAATTTGTGAATCACTTATATATTAAATATGTATTACAGTTTTAAATTTTCTGGATTGTTCGATATAATTAATTGAGACTAACATTAGCATCATAATATTAATGTAGGTACATTTGCGAATCATTTGCCACTTGTAAAATTTTAAGTAATCGTAAAAGATTCAATCCAAAAATAGGAGATATTTTAGACAGCTAATTTATTTTTAATTAATTGTTTAATTCCACATATCTTACTGGTAATTATTAAGTCAGTTGAATATCCTTATTGGACGGGTATGATTGTGTGAAACTAACTGTATGGTTGATCCGTTTATTCATTTAGTAAACATTTTGTTAAATTTAATTGCTCTCGCCCCTAGCTCACTTGATAAAATAAAACAATGGAAGATGCCAGAACATAATTAGGGGTTTGTAAAAAAATAAACCCCGTATTAATAACAGGGATAAACCGCCCTTGGCAGCTTTTTGGTGTTTCAAATTAATATTACATAAAAGCCAAGACAGTTTTTAAAGCTTTTTTTTTGAATTTTTTCTTGCTAATATCCACGAGCACCAATTACTACTCAGGATAATAATGTGGGCCGTATGTATGCTTGTCTCTCTGCGTTCTAAGGCACGAAAAGAAAGATTAATTAAAATCGAGTCTTATCACTTCTTTTTATTTGTTCAATGAATGTACTGATTAATTACATTTCCAATGACATTCATACAGACGCGAATTAAAATTCACCTACATACATAACGTAATATATTCTTAACATTACATACATTGTTTACAAAAATAGTGTTCAATTGTAAATTTTATATATCATAATTCGATACAATAAGCATTTAGCGATAAGGAGTAAGCCCTCAATAAAATAAGACACGCTATTATTTTGCGGGATTTTCATCGTATTATTTCATTCAGTAAAATAAAATCGTTTTTTAGCTAAACCTCAAAAATAATAATATTATTATAATTCTGGGAGAGAGACGCAAGCTATAGAGCGAAATGGAAAACACTTCTGGACGAGATTAAAATTCACAAAGGGCTTTAGCCGGATAATAAATAAATGAATGACAGAATTAATTTAGAACTTATATCTCAAGTTGCGTGGCACATTTACATTGTAGATGTCTATGGGCTCCAGTAACCACTTAATACCAGGTGGGCTGTGAGTTCGTCCATCCATATAAGCAATAAAAAAAAATTGTTTTCCCAGTAGAACCATTAACTTTTTTAACATTTATATTTTAATTTCAGCCTTTTTTTTACTTTAAGCATAACAATTTAATCTACAAATTGTCGTGCGAAATTCATTCATCAACAACGTTTAGATAAGTAAGCTCCTTATTAATAACAGTACCAAGAGGTTCCGGTGTGTGGAATTTAAATTCTTGTAAAGTAAAACTTGTAATCTGTCTTTGAAATTAATTGTAACGGAACTAAGAGTGATAAAGAGTGAATCCAAAGGTCAATTAATTGTATTTTTAAAATCCCGTCATTAATATTTATCCAATATAATTTAGATAAGATGCGACGCTTGCAGCTGAAAGTAAGTATTATGACGCCTTATGACGACGCTTGCAGCTGAAAGTAAGTATTGTACTTTTTGACGAAGCATGTTGCTGATAACTCTATTTTTGTAATCTGACGAAGCATGTTGCGGATAATAACATGTACTTTTAGGTTAGGAATATTGTGTTCTTTTCTTTATCTTAATATAATATATAAATCTCGTGTCACAATGTTTGTCCTCAATGGACTCCTAAACCTTAACCGATTATAATAAAATTCGCACACCATATGCAGTACGATCCAACTTGAGAGATAGGATGGTTTTTATTTCGATGAATGGTCGCAATATTTATTAATTAACAATAAAATGATTTCTTATGTTGATTTTTGTTATTAATTGTAAGTTTCATAAGTCTAAAACAGATGGCGTCTTAAATCAGTTTTTACAGACAATTGTTATACTGTGACTTTAATATCTCATAGATGGCGCTGTGGTAAAAATACCAACGTTTCACATAAGCTACAATTTAATGGCATAAGCACCACGTGTTTCTGAGGCTAAAGTATAAGTGAAATTTATTTCGTAGTAAACGCAATACAGTGAAATCCAATTGTTCTTACGTTGTCAATTTTTGGTATTAGCATAGGCGGCCGCGAGTTATTTAGAAACAAAAACCTAAGCCACAGCCACAGCAACGTGTGGCCGGGTCCGCTAGTAATAAACAATTTACAGAATGCCATAAAATAATAAAAATAAAAAATTAGATAATTTGTTTATTTAAAGATAATTGTATGTTGTGATGTGTGTGTGTGGTTTTGTATAGGTATATAATATTATTATTATTTCTCTTAGTTCTCAAAAAGCAATGCACCTAACGCAGGACCGACCGCCCTTGGTTGACTGGTAAAGAATGCCTTAGCCATTAAGTCCGCCACTGTACTTTTGTGTATAAAGCTGAATAAATAAATAAATAAGATTAATAATAATAAATAAAGATAAATATAAATAAAGAACTACATTTGTCTGGGCTTGAGTCGGGGTGGTCAAAGATCCCCAATGAGGTCGTATGTCGAATATTTTATCAAGTTTATGTACGAAAGAATAAAATCGAGCCATTAAAATAAAAGGCTTCAAAATCGTAAGCTTTCGGGGGCGTATAATAAAGTGGCTTATTTTAATCGAGAAGCAGTTATAAATGCGTTCTTCTAATATAAATCTTGAATTCAATCAAATTTCAAACTAGTTAAATGGCAACATTCAAGACATATTAAAACATAGTAGAGTCAATTATATAAAAAAATATCAAAAATTTTAATACTCGGCAAAATGATGGGTAGAAGATGAGGTCCCATGCAATGGTACTATGAACACAGTTCTACATCGGGCAATATAGGTCTGAACTTAATATAATCAAGTAGTAGCGTACAATCTAGTACAATCTAGTAGTAATTTAGTAGTTAGTTGTAGATCATTGAAATCGATGCTTTAGGCGATAAAGTTGACGATGTTTGATGCAATTGCGATGTGTTTGTTATATGATGTGCATTAACTAAATATACACTTTTAAAAAATAAAAAACATTACACACTCTACCATGTATTTGACACACAAGCATATTATATACTCTTTTGTTACTTATTAAAGTCTGTGATCAAACTGAGAATAGACTAATATTATTCGTCTGTAGTGTCTGTAGTTGGCGAAATCTGTGATCATACAAGAGTCTTTGACAATAGAATCATAATAATGTTCAAACTTTTAATTTCAATTATATATTTGAGGCCGTCAGCGCAAAAGTGGTTTAAGCCTATCATAGTTAGTACGAGGGCTGCACTAAAAGTATCGGGAATGGAATATTTCCACTGTTCCTGTCATATTAAAATCTTTTTAATTGAAAACTCCTTGGTTTTAAAAATCGAATACCATTTATTTATTTAAAAAAAAGATTCTCGGTCTTGTCACGAGGTTTTGTCAAACTTGTTTAGTCGTTGAGAAAATGGAATTGACTCGAGAAAATTCAAGAGCGATGATTTATTATGACTTTCGAAGTGGTTTAACACAAAAACAGTGTGTTGACCGGATGATTTCTGCATTTGGTGATGAAGTCCCATCCAANTAGAAACCCACGGCAGGGGCTGGCCAGATTTTATAGTGGGAATGGTGTGACCGCGCCCAATTCGTAACGAGATACTAGTAGTAGTGTCGGGCAGGCGACCCCTTTTGAAGAACACGACTGTGCTTTTCGTGAGGGTTGATGTCAATGCGCCGCTTCCGGTACCACTGTCCTAAATTGGTAGTCGCGATTTGAGGTTTCTTATGCATGAACGACATCTTTCTACTTTAGCAGCAGATAGCCGTATCATCCGAAAAGGGCTAACTGTTTCGCTGACGACCGGCGTATATCGTTAATAAGCAGGCTAAAAAGAGAGAGGAGTTGCTTTTTTATTGCTTAGGTGGGTGAACTAACTCACGGTCCACCTGGTATTAAGTGGTTACCGGAGCCCATATACATCTACAACGTAAATGCCGCCACCTACCTTGAGGTATGAGTTCTAAGGTATCAGTTTTTATAGCACAACGGCTGCCTCACCCTTCGAACCGAAGCGTATTACTGCTTGACGGCAGAAAGAGGCAGGGTGGTGGTACCTACCCGCGTGGACTCACAAGAGGTCCTACCACCAGTTACAATTCTATGTCTTAGATTGAATACTGGCATAGTGAAACCGCGTGATCCGGGTGTCTTATCCTTTAAGCCACGACGATTTCGCGTATAGTTTATGTATTGCTGTGAGTGACCACATAGCGTTAGGCGAGCCGTGAACTCGCTACCCAAGTCCGCATAAGAATAACATTAATCGTATCTATCAAACATTTATATATTGCCTTAATAGCATAGTATTTTGCACGCAAGAAAAACAACTTGCTAACCTTGAATGTATCAGATCGAGATGAAATTATATAACAACACGGATCGATTGCTGGACCAGGTGAATCGCCGCGCTTTTTTATTTATTCCTAGATGAGTGGACGAGCTCACAGCCCGCCTAACGCCCCTGGTGTTAAGTTGTTACTGGAGCCCATAGACATTTACGACGTAAATGCGCCACCCACCTTGAGATATAAGTTCTAAGGTCTCAAGTATAGTTACAACGGCTGCCCCACCCTTCAAACCGAAACGCATTTCTGCTTCACGGCAGAAATAGGTAGGGTGGTGGTACCCACCCGCGCGGACTCACAAGAGGTCCTACCACCAGTAAGAACTTACAAATGATAACACGATAAGGTGAATGAGGAAAGCCAAATACCGGGCTCTGTGGTGTGGATCGGAAGAGGCAGAGGCAGAGGTTCAGCAGTTGACGACTGTGGCCTGATGATGATGATAACACGCGCAACTATTGAATACTGCACAATTGAACAGCCCAAAATGGAAACTTAGTAATACATATTATGCAGGAACATGTTTCATACCCAATTGATTATTTAAAATGGCATGGATCGACTCGAGAGATAGAAAGCTCAGCGGCCGTCGCTCTGAAACTTGAATGAGAATTCCTCCTTGCGTCGTTCTCCTCATTACTGAGGATCGTGACTCCCTCCTGCATCAATCTCTCTTGCACGATTGTTCTCCATCTGCTGTGATCCTTGGCCTCGTGGAGGGTGTCGTGGATCTTGGTGTTCAGATAAGACTGAATTTGGTCCGACCATCTCGTGGAACTGCGTCCAATGGGACGTTTTCCCCCATCCTGCTCACCATCAGCTGCTCAAGATTGTGACCATTCTTTCGAGCAATGTGTCCAAAGGACTGCTAAGAATGCATATTGTGGAGAGTCTAGTTTTAACATCAAGCTTTTCTGGTATTGACAGTTTAGTGCGAAAGGAAGTCCATGGAATAAGGATTATCAGTGACTATTTCCTTCACTGTTGCGATGTTCACTTCAGTTGCAGACGTTGATGGCCTACTAGAGCGAGACAAATCCTCCCAATACAGCTCGAGCGCGTCTAAACACTTTGTGCCACTTACTTATATGCACATGTCTTTGATAAAGTTGATTCACTTGTAAGCTTTCTGTATCATTTTTAGTGACTAACTACGAAAGTTCATTAGCGACGCAAATTTTAAGGAAACTCTTAATTTGATTTTGGTGTGTTCATAGCGCAAGGATTAATGCATATTTCATTCGTAAACAATTACTCATTTGAGATTTCAAGGGTATAATAAGTGAAATTACTTTTCTAAAATCTATTTGAAGTTATGACTTAGTTAAGTTACTCTCAAGCTAGGTGGTCACATTTATGTTGTTGGTTAGAACAACTTCCGGTCATTCACTAGCTAGAGCTAGATGTGAACCTAATATGTAGTTCTAAGACTTTTTTTTATATCAATTACAATGCAGAATGGCATATTATTATATAGGTATGTTGCTAG
The DNA here is from genome assembly GCF_003987935.1 of Bombyx mandarina. The sequence goes on along the minus strand of NW_021011476.1, from coordinate 962,827 downwards.
TTGATATGTTTTAGTGTGTTGTCTACGGCCTGAAGCGAGATATATGCGTATAGTCGGATTTTTTATTAGACGAAGTCAACTGACGTTTACTGTGTTGTCAGTTTTTGATGAAATAAAAATAGTGTTGTAACAAAGTGAACGATTGAAAAAAGTCCTGAATTAATGAAATTGCCTCGATTGTCTAGTGAATAGTCGGTGTGCCGAATTGCCGATATCGGGTACGGGGTTCGAATTTTAGGCGTGCTTTGTACATACCAACGACTTTTCGACGAAATATTATGTTCCTATAGTATCTACCTGTACTGAATATCGAGTGTTTTAAACATTAAGAAAAACATTGTGAGGAATCTTGTAAGACTGTTCTATTTCCAATACATCATATAGTTGAAACAATAGATGTATAAAATATAACAATTATAGGTAGGTAATGAAAATAAAAAAAAAATGATTGTAGTTACATACTACTAGTAACATATATTGGAGCACTTTAATACAATATTATTGTAAAATATAAATTATATTCTTTTATAATTTGAAATTAATGATTAACTCTTCACACTCATTTTTCATTCATGTGATTGAACGAGAACTGAACACATCACTATTACTTTAAATATAGCAACATTATTTCACAAAGTGACATTAGCTACTGTCAGCTGGCTTCGTCTAATTAAAAATCCGACTATAGTCATTTATTAGCAGAAGGAGATCGCCATTACCTATATCGGAATAGAATGGATCATCATTATGTGGTTATTATGTACTAGCTAGTATATATTAGCTAGTCGCTTGCTTTAGTTCCGAGTCACATCATGTAATAGAAAGTCGCATTCAACTGCGTTTTGTAAAGATTGGGAATTTTGAAAACTAAGACTATCCGGTGTGGGGATCTTTCCGTGTTTAATAACATCGATATAATATGTCATCGTACATAAATTGTATTTTCTTGATCTCTTTTTTTTTAACCTACCTATGCTGATAGCCTTGAGAGGCTATTTCAGCTTCTCCTTGACGTGTAGGTGACCTCACGGGGCTCAAACCAGAGTGTTGCTAACACTGGCCCTAGCAAGAGCAGTGCTTCACAAAATCTACCACCGGATCGGAAACGCGACCCACTGAGAAGATCCGGCGAGAAATTTAGTGGGCTGTGTCTATGCGTTAATTTACTCGTGGAGCCCTTTGTCGTAAGCGACGGGTTCGGCGAGGACGGTGATCAGCGCTTAAGCTACCTAAAAGCATCGTTAATGGATCGGGGGAACCTGTAATGACGTGCTTAGGGGGACGTCGATTGTTTACCATTCGATCCATAGGGTCGGGTATGGCCAACGAAACTGTGTATGGAGTTAGAACGTTTGCATACGTTTACCGCTAGAGGCGTTTTTCCAATTGCATACACATTTTAGTTAATTTTTATGCTATCAAGAAAGTTAAAAAACTCGCACGAAGCACACTGGTCGAAACATTCATTTATCAACTCCACACAGAAACGAGTTCAACACTTTTTACTACCCTCTAATTAACTTAAATCTTTGTTTGTATGTAGCGGGATCTTCGAACGTCATTTACACCGACTTCAAGTCGTCCGAACTTAAAAATTTGAATACACATNTTAGTTAATTTTTATGCTATCAAGAAAGTTAAAAAACTCGCACGAAGCACACTGGTCGAAACATTCATTTATCAACTCCACACAGAAACGAGTTCAACACTTTTTACTACCCTCTAATTAACTTAAATCTTTGTTTGTATGTAGCGGGATCTTCGAACGTCATTTACACCGACTTCAAGTCGTCCGAACTTAAAAATTTTAATACACATCAAGTTCCGATGGCGATACAATGATTTTATAACTTGGTTCTAATAATTGAACCAGTATCAACATGATAAGAAGAGACGTGAAATTAATTAACAATTCGGTTCGCTATTTAGGTATGTGCTGTTGGTTTTTAAATTTCATATACTATTAAAGTTTTCTAATTACATAATAATATACTAGTCTTACTCTACCATTTATAGCTGCAGATGGAGAGGGATTTTTATAAGCTACAATTTAAACATATTTAAGGCCAAATATGCATCAATGAAAACTGTGAAATTATTTATTTATTTCGATAGGATCTGAATTAAGCGATAGTTTGAATACAAAACAAACAATGGTTAGACTACGCAAATTTAAAGATGAGTTCAATTTTTAAATATTTTTTTTTTCTTGACACTTTCATAAAAGCTTGTCGAATTTGAAATTCTTCTCGTGGTCCCATCCTCCTGGTGCTAGCGCGCTAGAATGACGGCATTGTGCCTCAACTCCCTTAGGTCGCCCCGTAGTCATGATCGGGAGGAGACTGCCTACACAGGGGCCGGAGTTAGACAAAGCCCTCCTCTGACACCAGGGTCTGTGGCGACGCCACAGCGCCAAGAGGGGAGAAGAGCTATCCCTCTCCCGTTGCGCCGCCTTCTTCTCCGAGATAATGGACTCGTAGAAGTCGACCTGCCAGACTCGTCGCCGTATGAAATATCCGGTCCTAACTTCGTGACGCGGAGGCGGCGCTGCTCCGCTAAAGCAGGGCAGTACGCGAGCTTGTGCTTCACTTTCTCCTCGTCGCAGCCACTGCAGTGGTGGCATTCCGGTGTAAGCCTTATCTCTGAGGCAACGAAGTTTATCAAAACAATATTACGTTTTCTACTTGCGTTCTTCAAGTTAGGGAACGGTTCTAATACACCTCTAATTACAGTTTGACATTATCGTGTATATAAATCGGAAATACTCGTATGTATGTGGGTCTGTATTACGTAGACATGTATGTAACAAGTATGTATGTATGTAAGGTTTAAAATATTCTAAAGAGTGAGAAGACTTTTCGTGGCATTGTCTCTGTACATGTTTGTCACACTAAAATACCTGTTATAAACATTCAGTAGTTTAGGTTTAATTAAAAATGGCTAAATATGATGTAATTTTTTATTCCTTAATATTTATTATAACGAAATCAGCAGCTTATCGAAGCATTCAGTTGAGTTCCTCGGGGAGGGTGACAGCAGGGGCGGGAATGATGGGTGTGCCAATGACAACGGGCGCGACGGGGACGGGGTTGATGGGTGCAACGATGACGGGCTCGGGGACCACGGGTGTGGGTTCAACAATGATCACGGGGTCGGGTTTTATTTCGGGAACCTCAGCTTCTTCGACGATAATGACGGGCTCTGGGACGATCTCAACGGGCTCAACAACTGGTCCGGGAGCAGGTCCGACGGCGGCTTGGTTGATGTTCACAACGAGCTGCACAAGAGGAGAGCTCTGGCTGGGAGCGGCGGGTCCGACAACGGCAGGAGAGGGAGTGGGCTTCACGGGTGCGCTCACAGCACCACCGTCTGGGAGAGGGAAGTCGATGATTTCCGGTCCAATGTGGATGGGCTGGGGACTGACTCCGAGATAGCTGTAGAGCATTTCAGTGAGGGCGGCAGCGGTAGCGGGGTCGGTGCTGGGACTATTGATGGCGTCGATGATAGCCTGGAGCTCTGCATGCTGTGCGCTGACGGGAGCAGGCTTGATGTAGGCGGCCGAGGATACGGCGATCAGGGCGAGGACAACGAGGTATTTCATCTTTAATTCCTGAAAAGTTTTCAGTCTTATTGGTGCGCAATTACAGGTGCAAGTGCGAGCTCACAGTTTACACTAAGTTAAAGTAAAGCTACTCTTCAAACAGATTGATTTGCGTTAGAAACGGGACAGCGCCTGTCAACCTTCTCAATAACACAACTTTATGAATTTTAGAGATGTTTTTTTAATAGTAATATTAATTTCGTGATGATCTATGGCAAAATCTTATGTATACCTATTGCCATGCTTCAACATAATTTTGACGCATCTATAAAGTCAATATTTTAAAAGTAAAACACTTAGGTAAATTCTAGGGATTTTCCTATCGAGCCCATCATAAAATGGTACTTACTGACTGTTCGACTGTTTTGCAGGAATTATGGTTTTCGATCTAATAGCACAGTTTATATAATAAAATATTATCTATTTCAAAACTAACAAGGAACATTGCGGATTACAAATACTATAGATTCGAATTAGGATAATTTATGATCTGTAATCAATGGTAATTCTGTCTCTGCAAGATTCGAATATTTCCTTATAGCTTTTATATTGAGGGCTATATATTAAAAATAAAAATATGATAACGTCGGTTACGATGATAAAATAATAAGTTTCGTTTAGTTTTGATAGTGATTGGTATATTTTTTGTTATTCGGAATGTTTTTTTTTAAATAGTCTAGTTTGTGTGAATTGTCTACGAGCGTATACCTAAGATTTTTCATAATTTTGGCTAGTATTTAATTTGAAAAAATAAATAAATGACAGGACTTTAACTCTATTATCGTCGTCATTAGGATATATGAAATAACTACCTATCTACCAATATATCAAATAATAAAATTATGTCGTCTTTATTCTAGAATGGATACTATTATTCAAAATAAAACAATTATTATTAGGCATCTAAGCCGATCCACCTTCCAGTTAGATAGATGCCGTCAACAGTCAAATAAATTATGGGCCTAACATTACCGGCTATGTGTTACCCCAAAACAAAAAAAATGTAAATTGTCTAACTGACGAAAAATATTAGGTGTGAGAATTCGTTGCCGAGTCTTCCTCGTCAGATGGGGTCCATCTGATGGTGGGTGGTGCCGCTCAGGAATATCTCAAAAACTCAGTTGAAGAAGCACATGTCGTAGCACCGATGAGTTAACTTAAAATTTCAGTTGAAACGCGCTATCAATCAATTGCAAGTAGTAAGGATGTACTCTGCGAGTTCTGTATTGACAGCAATAAGAGTTGAAAACAGTACAAAAGCGCAGCCAATTTAGGATACTGTGATTCCCGTAGACTAAGAAATACACCTGTACTAGGCTGCACTAAAAGTATCGGGAATGGAATATTTCCACTGTTCCTGTCATATTAAAATCTTTTTAATTGAAAACTCCTTGGTTTTAAAAATCGAATACCATTTATTTATTTAAAAAAAGATTCTCGGTCTTGTCACGAGATTTTGTCAAACTTGTTTAGTCGTTGAGAAAATGGAATTGACTCGAGAAAATTCAAGAGCGATGATTTATTATGACTTTCGAAGTGGTTTAACACAAAAACAGTGTGTTGACCGGATGATTTCTGCATTTGGTGATGAAGTCCCATCCAAAACCACAATTTATCGCTGGTTTGCTGAGTTTCAACGTGGACGTGTCAAGCTCAGTGATGATCCCCGTCAAGGTCGTCCAAAAACTGCAGTCACCCAAGAAAACGTTGATGCTGTGCGTAAGCTGATTGAGGAAGATCGACATGTGACATACCGCGAAATTCAGGCAACTTTAGACATTGGCATGAGTCAAATACAAATAATCTTGCATGAATAATTAGGTGTAAAAAAGTTGTTTTCCCGATGGATACCGCATTCGCTCTGTGAAGAGCAAAAAGCGGCTCGCGTTACTTGGTGCGTCAGAACTCTCGAAAGATTCCACGTAGGATCCTCAAATGCTGTATACAACATTGTATCAGGTGACGAATCCTGGATATACGCGTACGAACCCGAAACAAAAAACCAGTCACGAGTTTGGGTGTTCGAAAATGAGGTAAAGCCAACAAAAATTGTTCGTTCACGGAGTGTTGCAAAAAAAATGGTGGCCACGTTTGTCTCCAAAACCGGCCATGTTACGACTATTCCTCTTGAGGAACAAAGAACGGTTAATGCAGAATGGTATGCTAACCAAACTAGTGATTATTTACAAATATGTTCACATTCTTTAAAATGTTTTAATTTTTTTTTTTTTATTGCCTAGATGTGTGGACGAGCTCACAGCCCACCCGGTGCTAAGTGGTTACTGAAACCCATAGACATCTACAACGTAAATGCGCCACACACCTTGAGATAGAAGTTCTAAGGTCTCAGTATAGTTACAACGGCTGCCTCACCCTTCAAAACGAAACGCAGTACTGCTTCACGGCAGAAATAGGCGGGGCGGTGGTACCTACCCGTGCGGACTCACAAGAGGTCCTACCACCAGTAATTACGCAAATTATAATTTTGCGGGTTTTGATTTTTATTACACGATGTTATTCCTTCACCGTGGAAGTCAATCGTGAACATTTGTTAAGTACGTATTTCATTAGAAAAATTGGTACTCGCCTGCGGGATTCGAACACCGTTGCATCGCTACGAATGCACCGGACGTCTTATCCTTTAGGCCACGACGACGAAATTACACATTATATAATACAGACATACCTACGTCCGATTTAAATATACGATAATGTTAAAATGATTAAGTTGGGGACGTCTGGCATCTGATTGCATTATTGCTATAACTATTGTTTTTAAGATTGCTTAAATTAACGGAGTTGAAAGTAATTTTTGCTATTTGTTTTCCCATTCAAGTTATATGGGCTGTAAGTTGGTCTAAGTCATCTCATTTTGTCATCCCAATCCAATACGAGTTCAAATAAACGAATTTCATTTTATGTTTATCTTTCATTTAGAAGAGTTATACAAATACCTCCCTCAAATACTAATTAATGTTGGTGGCCAGTTAAAAATTAAAACCTAGTTTGGATCGTTTAATCGTGCAATCTTTTTTTTATTACTCAAGTGAGTGAATCTATTTTTACCCGCCTACTGTTAAGTCATTACCGGAGCCCATAGACATCACAACGTCACAACGTCTGTTAACGTGCCCAAGCCCACCTGAGTTCTAATGTTGAAGTCTCGATTTTTATAAATAAAACTAAGACTACGTTAGGTACCTCATGCTTCTGGATGACCATAAATATTTACGTTCATCTCTATGGGCTCAGGAAGCTATCATCAGAGATTCATTGGCCATATTACTGTTAGTAAAGATATCTATGTCAAAAACCTTTAGTCTTTCAAAATCTAATCTATAAATGCGTTATCTGTATGTACATCAAATATCCTGTGGTTTGGCTACTGAAATTACACTTCCTAGATATCAAACAAGATTGCGGTCTATCGAAGCTTAAATAAGCGACGTAAAACATTGGTACCTACGTGGTAGCAAGTCATAATTAATTTAATGCTTTCTGTAGATTTTTGAAGAACCACATTTTTAAAAACCACAGGTTATTTATTTTGAATTTAACATGCGATTTATCTAGTACATAATTTTTTTAAAATTATGATTGAAGGATTACTGATTGCCTGGATGCCTTTTCAGTTTCACCAGGACAGGTGGGCGAGCAAAGGCTCAACCCGGAGGAGTGGGATTTGCTAACAGCTGCCCGAGCGCTTCCGAAGGAGACCTAACAACTCAAGAGCAATTGCTTCGCGAATGAATCTACTACCGAATCAGAATCGCGACCCGCTGAGAAGATCCGGCGAGAAACTCAGCGGGCTGATGCATGGGTTAGGTTGTACGTCGACCTCTTTGTCGAGTTCGACGAGTACGGTTACCGGGGTCAACCTAGTACGTCTAAGTTTTGCTATTGATATGATGAACTGTGAGGCCGTAAGGCTACGATCCATAACAACAAACAATACACAATCATAGCTATAAATAATATTATCATCGATAAAACAATAGCCATTTTATCGTTCTTGTAAAGTTTTATACGCAACCATTAAAATTAATTCCAGTATCGTTGAACGATAGATTCATTACCTACGATAAGTTTTATGGGACTATTTTGACCGTGCGCCGACTTTAGAAATTTGATGTTGTTTAATTTAAAGACGTAAATTGTTCTTTTGTTTGTTTTAAATTACTAGCTATCCACCCCGGCTCTGTACGGCCGAATATTGTAGTAAAGTATTACACTAAATATATATTTTTAGTTTTCTTTTGCAAAATTCTGTGTTATATTAGATATATAAAAAAGTGACGATTTTGCCTCTAAAGATGTAATTTTTTGATAAATGCCTCACCGTTATCAAATCAATCTATATAAATATATATATTATCAACCAGAATCCAGTGTGTGGCGTTACTTGCTTTACCCCATAGACAGAGCCCACTGAGTTTCTCGCCGGATCTTCTCAGTGGGTCGTGTTTCTGATCCGCTGGTAGATTCGGCGAAGCACTGCTCTTGCTAGGGCCAGTACTAGCGTCACTCCGGTTTGGGCCCCGTGAGCTCACCTACTAGAGAAGGTTACGCTGAAATAGTCTCCCAATGCTATCAGCTTAGACAGGAAAAAAAAATTACTTGCTTCAAAATTTTAAAATAGACCTCCAAGCAATCGCTCAAAACTCCTTTTATTCTTTTAGGAAAAAAAAACAAAAATCCTCCTTAATTCAAGTTTGTTACCCCAGTGATTTAGGCTCTGCATCGATACAAGTACCTTGTTGATATATGGTATTTTCTTTGGTTTTAGAGAATAGTAGACACAATTAAAATTACTTTTACGGTTTAATATCACGTTTCCTATTATATTAAGTTCGTACGTCATGTGCGTTATTAATTACGTACCGTAATGCAAATTAATAGATCCAGAACTTTATTTATACGAATGTCTGAATTTGACCTGGCTTGCATATATCAGACATAACACAGGAAAATCCTTGGGATATTATCTTTGTTATACCTTTAAACGAGCAATTCTTGTATATTAATATATACTTATATAATCTGAATCTCGGAAACGGCTCCAACGATTTTCATAAAATTTAGTATACAAGGGATTTCGGGGGCGATAAATCGATCTAGCTATGATTTATTTTCAGAAAATGTTGTTTTATTCGTGTTTTCAATAATCAACTCTTCCCGACATCTATTGGCGAATAATAATACTATTTTTCTTAATTCAGGGCAACTAACCGTTTTAAAGACACAACAAGATGGTGTTATCAAAAAAAAAAAAAAACGAGCAAAGCTCGGTCATCGTCTAGTATTAACAAATATCCGTAGGTTTTTTTTACTACGGTAATTTTTTATTGTCTCCATACAAGTGAACAGGTCACTTGATGACTACATATTGGTTCCATGGGCACTTATATGTCAGCGTAGCCAAATCACTGCTAACCGTACATTTCAAGTTCCCTTTAGCGAATGAGATGTTATAGCACTCAGAGAGCATCGTGGATCTGGAATAGATTTGAATGAAACGTGGCAAAAATATTGAATTAAAACGGGGAGCTTTTTCCAAACTCTACTATATGTATAGGTACCACTTATCTAAGTTTAAGTGAAAAATGAAATGGCAGTAGTTATTTAATCTAAAATTGTACACCATTAGAATGGAATTTGGTGTTAAGAAATGGAATTAAAAGAGATGACATGATATGAAATGCAATGCCCTAGTAAAATCGTAAGAATTTATTGAGACTCGTAAGAAACTGAGAAGCCATTTCCAATGTCTAAATTTCCTTTTTTAAACTTGTGCACTTTCATAGATGCTAAACAGTTAAAAAGTTATCATTATTACAGGTTTTAGACTTGAACAAGTACAAAATTTACAAAATAAAATAAATTACAAAACTTCCCTCCTCGTGTACCTGCCAAAAAGTGAATTTTATTTTTTAATACTTCATTTTTTTCGTACCTAAGCTCAAGGGCGGATCCAGGGGGGGTCATGGGGGTCATGACCCCCCCTGAGCTGGTCTCTAGGTGGACCACATATTGAACATAATGATTTTGGGACACAATATATTGTTGCTCCTTATATTGCTCCTTAATTAATTTAATATAATAACTTTGTATGATGGCAAATGTTTGGGAACGAACGCATCGAAAATTTGAATTTTACCGCCCCACACGCGCGCGCGCTTGTCGACTTCTTAACGTCTAGGTCTTTCTCTACGTTGCGCAGACTTAAATCGTGGCTAAGATCTTCAATGGTTGAAGATCGCCTAACCGGACTGGCACTTCTCCACGTTCATAAAAACGTACCCGTTGACGTAAATGACGTAATAATGCGTTTTGGGAGAAGACGTAAAAGAAAAATTTATTTTGCTATTTAAATATAATATGTATTTTGTCTGTTTCTATTTTGTTTGTTGGAAACCCTTGTCGTACCACTTTTGCAGAGTTTTGCGTCATACCCCTCACCATACCTCTAGCTGTTATGAAAAACCATTCACCACGGTTATGGAATATAAATAAGCTGCCTCATTCCGGGCGTGATAGTGCTTCTCTGGATGTCTTCAAGAGAAGATGACAATATGTACGTGTATATGTACAAGTTATTATGTGTTAAGTTTTTCAAGTGTACAATAAATAATAAATATTTTTAAGTACAGTACTTACGTACATTAATAAAATACCTACTTTTTACTTGTATCTATTGTTATCAATCCGATCATTCGTGGGAGCTTATTCAACGCAGGAAAGACTTAAAAACTAGCGGTTTGCAAGATGGTGCAAAGGTTAAATACTCCGAACTTAGCAGAGCTATTCGGGTCAGTTGTCGCCTTGACAAGAACCACTTTGTTGAGGGTATTTGCCGTGACATTGAGCGCTTCTCGAACAAGTTGCAGACTGCAGACCTTTTTAAGAAAGTTAGAGTCCTTTCCAGGCAGTTCAAGGCTAAATCGTGGGTCATAAGAGATGCCGACGGAACTGTACTACACGAGTTCGACTGCATTGCCGAGAGATGGCGGGCGTACTGTGAGCAATTGTATACAGATTCCCACTCGACATCCGGGATTAACCCTGAATGGAAGGATCTAGAACTGGAACCCATGATTTTACCTTCCGAAATATCCACCGCACTGGAATCTCTTAAGAAGAATAAGGCTCCTGGAAGCGATCGGATTACAGCGGAGGTGCTTTATGCTATGGGTGACTTGGGTGTTATGACTCTATATAAGTTCTGCTCACATATATGGCAGATCACGGTGATTGGCCGCGGGATTGGTTGGAATCCATTATTCTTCCGCTACACAAGAAAGGATCAACCAAGAATTGCGACAATTATCGAACCTTGTCTCTCATCTCACATGCAAGCAAAATCTTGCTTCACATCCTCAACAACCGCATCCGTTACTACCTTGATTGGCAAATTCCGCAAGAGCAAGCGGGTTTCGTGAAGGGCAAGGGTACTCGTGCACAGATTCTCAACATCAGGCAGATTGTTGAGAAAGCATATGAGTTTGATACGCCAGTGATAATGTGTTTCGTCGACTATCAGGTCAGTCAGTCAGGTGGGCTGTGAGCTCGTCCACATAGCTAAGCAATAAAATAAAAAAATAGCAAGGCGTTCGACTGTGTCAACTGGAGTTGTTTATGGAAGGTTCTACAAGAACTTGGGGTACCAAATCATCTCATCGCCTTACTTCGCAACTTGTATGGCTCAAGTCAGGCAGTCGTAAGAGTCGATAGAACAACCTCGAAACCTTTTAAATTTCACAAAGGAGTACGCTAAAGTTGTATTTTATCGCCCATTATTTTCAACGCCTATGGGAAGCACATAATGAGACGGACCTGCGAGAATTGGGATGGTGGCATTACAGTTGGTGGCGTGAAAATCACCAACCTCCGATACGCCGATGATACTACTCTTCTTGCAGCGAATGAGTCGGAAATGGTTGCGCTTCTGGACCGAATGGAGCGGATAAGCAAGGAGATGGGACTTTCCATAAACAGGTCCAAAACCAAAGTCATGGTGGTGGATAGGTCTGGAAAATTGGAACTCACTGGGCATTAGACCTAGAAATAGTGGAAAATTTTAACTACCTGGGTTCCAACATTAGTAACAATGGCTCGTGCGAGAAGGAAGTGCGCCGGAGAATTGGTATGGCTAAGAGTGCCATGACTCAGCTCGGAAAAATCTGGAGAGATCGCAACATATCCGTAAAGACCAAAACCAAACTGGTACGGACTCTAGTTTTCTCGATTTTTTCGTATGGCGCTGAGACCTGGTCCCTGAAATCTGCAGACCGCAGACGCATTGACGCCTTTGAGATGTAGTGCTGGAGAAAGATGCTGCGTATTCCGTGGACAGCATTGCGGACCAACGTATCAATCTTGCAAGAACTCAAAATCTCTTCGCGGCTGTCATCCGAGTGTCTTCGCAGAGTCCTTGAGTACTTTGGTCACATCGCACGGAAGGATGGTAGCAATCTCAAGAGGCTCATCGTGACTGGTAAGGTAGATGGGAAAAGACCTCGGGCGCAGCCCAATACGTTGGTCCGACCAGATCCGCACCGCTCTTGATTCCACGTTTCACAACGCCCTCCACACCGCCAGAGACAAGAATGGATGGAGAAAAATCGTGCGTGCGAAGGTGATACAAAAGGGTGGTCACGACCCTCAGCAATGAGGAATACGACGCAAGGAGGAGAGGATTGTTATCAAAATTAAATTATAAGTTCTTGACTTGACCATGACTATGTGACCCCCTCCTGGCACCAAAGCTGGATCCGCCCTTGCCTAAGCTGATGGTCTAGAGAGTCCAGTCTGTAGACTGTAGTAAGAGACTATAGTCGTCGTGGCCTAACGGATAAGACGTCCGGTGCATTCGTGTTGAAGCGATGCACCGGTGTCCGAATCCCGCAGGCGGGTATCAATTTTTCTAATGAAATATGTACTCAACAAATGTTCACGATTGACTTACACGGTGAAGGAATAACATCGTGTAATAAAAATGAAACCCGCAAAATTATAATTTGCGTATTTACTGGTGGTAGGACCTCTTGTGAGTCCGCGCGGGTAAGTACCACTACCCTGGCTATTTCTGCCGTGAAGCAGTAATGCGTTTCGGTTTGAAGGGTGGGGCAGCCGTTGTAACTATACTTGAGACCTTAGAACTTGTATTTCAAGGTGGGTGGCGCATTTACGTTGTGGATGTCTATGGGCTCGAGTAACCACTTAACACCAGGTGGGCTGTGAGCTCGTCCACCCATCTAAGCAATAAAAAAAAAAAGTCCATGTCAGCGTCAACGGGCTAGAGACATTTCAATTTTCATGTGACACATATTTTCGATATTTTGATACAAAAAGTTGACTTTATGGGTTGTGTTCCCTTTGCCAGTACAAATGGAAAATATAATGAAAACTTAATAACCTACAACTAAAAAATAATTTATCAAAACATTCTGAATAAAAGGTCGCCTAATTTGTCGTAAATAATAAATAATCAAATATGAGGTTGCTCTCGGTACTCCGCGGGCCACCTTCCAGCAACAATGCGAGAAGACCACAAAGAGAACCTGTTCCCTTCAAACTGTTATTACCTCTGGAACTAAAGAAAACTGTTTCAGGAAAAGGAGACAAGCAAAAGGAAAGTGCATGTATGCAAGAATTGGCTGTGATGTTCGCTTGTTTTAAAAAAGCTGATTTTAATGAACAAAAATGCCTTAAAGAGGTTACCGCTTTCAGTAGTTGTTTCAAAGAATATTCAGAAAGGATGGCCACTCAAAGAGAACAAGGGAAAAAAGGAATCCTGGTGCCCGGAGAGAAGAAGTTAACACATCGACAAATGAATGAACTATTAAAACGGTTTCCTCCCAAAAAGTAATTGTTATTGTTGTTAAATGCATAGTTTTAATACATAGTCCTTGGTGGTATAGTTATAATAAATTATCTTACAAGCTTATGTGACTTCATTTATTTCATTAATAATATTATGTTCATAATCTAGAATTATTATTGTTGTTAAAATTCAAATCACTGAATAATTGAAGATTATGGAATGAAAAGTGTAAGTACATAAGTAAATATTATATTCTTTATTACAGTTTAAGTCATTTAAAATAATGTACTGTATACAACAAACATTGTAAAATACACATTCAAATAGCTACTAGTGACTGTGAAGATCAATCTATATAGAGTAATAAAAATTATAAAATCGGAATTGGAAATTTCCATCTCAAACATTTAATGTAATCATTGGTGTCATTTCTAATATGAACATTATCTTTGTGGTACAACATAATTTTATAATTTTTGATGAATTTTGGTAACAAGGTCCATGCTGACAGGTGCTTTGTGAAACAATATTTGGATTTTAAATTTTTTTAATTAGAAAATGCAATTAATTTCTAGAAACTAATTTCATCCTAGTGCATAGGTAGAAAAAAATCTAGGACTTGGGTGGGACTAACCTAGGGGGTTATGTTAGTCACTGGCCGAGTAAGTGAGCTCTTGGGGCTCTAATCTGAGGATGGTACTAAAACTAACCCTCCGAAGAATCTACTACCGTATCGGAAACTCAATCTACTGAGAAGCTCCGGCGGAAAACTCAATGGGCTCTGTCTGAGGGTTAATTTACTCGCCGAAACCTTTGCTACAAGTGACAGGTTCGACGAAAACGCTGACCGGTGCTTGAGGTACCTAAAAGCACCGATAGGGGATGGGGCGGCGAAATGACGTGTTTAGGGCGATGGCTACTGTTTACCGTCCGGTCCACAGGATCGGGTATGTAGTTACCGGAGGCCACCACAAGAGGGTTGTCGTGTCGCGCCGCTTTCTCGAAATAGCGCACTGATGCCAACTGTAGATACTTAGTGATAGAACAAAGTTCCAGGTCGCTGTGAAGATCCACGTTTCTCACGAACCATGGTGTTCCGGCGGCTATCGAACAAAACGGGATTGACTCTCTTGAGGGGTTTAAAGTTAGTATGGTCTGAGTGAGCGAACACTACACTTTTATAGGTCTGGACGTATGTAAGTTTTGTAGTCAACTTATTAAAAAGGGACAATTTACTTCGCTTGTCATAGATAATACATTGAGTACATAGTATGTTGTTTATTTTAAATCTGTTAATAATTATTATCTTATGATTTCTATGGTAAAACGTTATATTTTTAGAAATCAAACATAGAATGAGTGTTTAGGAAACAAAAACCAAGAATCAGCATTCAAATGTCATATATTAAAAATATTTAAATACAAAATAGCACATTTTCATTTTGGGGCAGTGTGGATCCATTGAGGTGCAGACACCAGAAGCTCAATGCGACGAACAGTTATGAGTTCATCATCAATCTCATGTACATTGTAAAACCTCTCCAGTTGCTCTATTGCTTTATCTTCAAGCTAAAAATAATCAGAGTAATAAAAAGTAGAATCAACGAAGTTACTGATTCATCTGTGGTAACCTAATCTGGATATTCTAACTATACTGAGACCTTAGAACTTATATCTCAAGGTGGGTGGCGCATTTATGTTGTAGTTGTCTATGGGCTCTAGTAACCACTTAACACCAGGTGGGATGTGAGCTCGTCCACTCATCTAAGCAAAAAAAAAGACATTTAGTAATCAGTCATAATATAGTATCATGTTAACTTTCCCCAATAACAAATCCATTTTATTTATTTAAATTGATATTATTTGAATTCAATGAAAAAAGAAGTATTATTGCTGAAATTAAAAACAAATTATTTTGATAATAGATATAATAAAATATGAAAATAATGTCACTTTCCGTCAATACAAAAATTTTAATTAGTCACATTACCTGTGTTAATGTCAAAGACTTCGTCATAATTCTTGAAGAGTTCTCCTTTTGCTTCTTTTGATCAGTCAATATTTTATCAAATTCCACAGGTTTGAAGTTTGGACTGTTACATGCTATTGGAGTTTCACATAGTTTCCAAGGATTTTTGGGTTTGCTTGTAGGACTGCCTATGTTCAATTTATCAGACAGATAATCATTCAAACTTGTGTTTGGTTCATTGCCTTGCATTGCTAATTTTTTCCTTTGCTTTTGGGATAGTTTTGGTCCAACATGACTTATAAAAATATTGTTTTGAGGGCTTCTAGCCATTTCTGCAATAGGAGAATCTTTTGGAGAGACCGACATGCGTGATGTGGATGGTTCTACAACAATCATAGCGCTGGAGGAGCTACTTTTAGTCAGCTTTGTGAATGATTCTGTGGGAATCTCATCGAGAATCTCTTTGGCATTACTTATGGCTTTCAATCGAGCTTGGACTACTTTGCTTTGTTTTGTTTGTGATGACGGTACCTCGATCCATTTCTCTTGCTTTTCTTTAGAGCCCTTCTCGTCCTTCTCAATATTGCTGAGAGACAATGTAATATCACCAGTCTCATTTGAAAGGTCAAGTGAAGATACCGAGTTCACCGATTCATATCTCATTCTTTCCTTTTCTCTATCTGTGTACTCTATCTTTTTTGAAGGCTTTTTCTTCTTCGTTAACTCTGCAGTGTCTTGTCTTTTGACATCTTCATCTACGTAATTTAAATCGATTGGGAAATTTTTAGCGAATTCATCTATAACTTCGTCCGAAGGAGCATTAAAGAATGGCGTTATAACTCTTGAAGACATTATCGGGTTAAATTTACAATAGTAATTCGTGATATCGTCAAGTAATGATTCTTCCAATAGATCGAGACATCTGTTCTCCAAGATGCTGCATAAGTTGAGTGATATGAATTCCATGCAGCACTGTTTTAGTTGGGTCGAGTTGTACGTGTGAGCAAATTGACACAATTCAGCGCAGTTTTTGAGCGTAATCAAATTTGCTAAAGCAATCTCGCACATCTCGCGCAACCTTGTTATGAATAGTTGATCGGCGACAATCAATAAGTTGCAAATAAAATCGATACTGTCACAGTTTTCGACTTCCGGACAAACGTCGGTGTATAGAAAATTGATGACCGGCAATAGAATACTGTGGTTGATTGGAAGGGACACTTTCGATAGCAGCTTGCTCTGAAATGAAATACCATCGTTTTAATAGTTTATAAATTTAATTTTCGCTAGAAAAAATGATAGCAGATAATTAGTTTGTCTTGGTAAAGATATGAGATTAAAGTTACTTCATAATATTTATTATTACAATTACAGTTCTGTAATGGCTTTTATATTATTTTCCTAGCTTGATAGAGGCATATTGATAAAACAGTCTTGATTTTTTTTTAAAACAAGACAAACTTGTGTTACAGTTTAAAGATTAAGATAACCATTACTACAATGCATCGGAGACCGACTAATGAGAATATTTATTAAACAAAATTTACCTCAGTCCAAGAATGCATAAACATCCCATTGAAGTATTCCAAGCGGGCTGCGAGAACACACTTATGAGCAGAAATTAGCATTCCATCCTTGGAACAGACATTAGTGTCGACCAGTTCTGGGAATGCATCCCGGTCCCAATATAGTGGAGCGTTTTTTATGGACGTCGCATTTTCTCTGAGAAGCACAGCGCCATCTCTGTAACTAAACAAACGTAATTAAGTTTATTAGTGGTCCCGCAGTAGTCGAAATTCGACTATAATTAATTGAAATTATAGTTTTGAACATTATTATGGTTCTATTGTCAAATACTTTACTGCTACAATCACAGATTTCGCCAAGACTACACTATAGACCAGTGATTCTCAACCACTGTGCAGCGGCACTTTTGTGTGCCGCCAAATTTTGCAAATATATAATAATGTTAATATTATTAAATTATATCATTTAAAAAGAAAAATATTTTTAACATGAATTGTATATTTAAATCCACAAAAAAATAAATTATTTTATTATTTGCTTTGCAACGCGGTTTTTCTTAGTGCCAAATTATGATGAAGCGGCGTGCATAGCAATAGGAATATGTCTCAAGTCGGCGCACACTTGCCACTTTTGCGTACAAAACGTGTTGTTTTAGTGATAGTTGGGATTCACAAGGTGTTGCATAGTAGTTACTGCACCTTTTCTTTCGTTAAAATTGGCAAATGNGCGTACAAAACGTGTTGTTTTAGTGATAGTTGGGATTCACAAGGTGTTGCATAGTAGTTACTGCACCTTTTCTTTCGTTAAAATTGGCAAATGTATGTGATTCGGTAGTAAGTAAATAATTTTTATCTTTTTCTTTGTGTGCCGCCAAATTTTGAAATCGTTAAATATGTGCCGCAACAAAAAAAAGGTTCAGAATCACTGCTATAGACAAATAAAATTGTTACGCCGATAAGAGTAACGCCATCTATCGGCCGAATAGTCGAACGAATATCGAAGGACCTAGAAGCGCCCAGAATGCTCGAGAATTACAACGCCGTCTATTGTTGGATAGCGGAAACTACTACTAGAGATGTGTGGAATATTCTCGATAAGTCTAGGGATGAGGTATCGGCTATAAAAGCGTTGGAGCGATGGCACGCAATCAGTCAGTAATCGGAACTACTCGAAGCGAAACAGCGAACGGATCACCTGAAGCGAAGCGCGACAAGCGAATTGAGAGTTTTAGTGTTGAATACAGTTTTAAGTTGTACTTTGGTGAAATTTTATTTATCCCGAACCCCCTAGCGCGTAACAATATTAAAGATGAACTATAATAACCTATTCTCAATTTGACACACAGACTCTAAGCAATAAAATTTTACAGTAAATAAAGAGTATTTATAATGTGTGTGTGTCAAATACATAGTAGTGTGTGTAATGTTTTTTTATTGATTTAATGTATTATTAGTTCATAACAAAGTACGGTACAAAGTTTTTGCTTCACATATTAATATATAGATGATTTTTGTTTTACACGGCTTTCTCCAGGGGCTAACTTTAAACCATATTTTTTTTATGAATGAATTACTTGGCAACGATTTATAATAAGTATGTAGTTTAAAAATATCGGATTCATACTAGAACTTATCAAGAAGTTTTTGTAGTCCCTTAACGTGGAGTCTTTTAGCGGCGGCCTGCACCATCCTTACGGGGTCACAGTACAAGTTTTGTCTGGTCGGAGTTTCAGTACTGCGGCGATTACGTGATTTCCTGGTCGATTTCTCGTTTTGTTTGCTGTAGACTTCGTACGCTGATATTTCGGACGAGTTCTCTGCAAGTTTTTACAGTAATAAATGTGTGATTTTGTCAAAGCATCAAGGTCTCAAAAAAAAGTATGTTGGACAAATGCTGCATGATAAGAAACCGAAATTCCTTTTTTGAAGTGAAACTTCTTTAGGCGCGTTGATAGTAAAATTTAACTCGCGACAGATTCTTTACGGCTAGAGTGAAAAGATACAATTTAGGAAGAGCGAGAGTGAAAAAATAGACAGAGCATCTCGCGTGCCACTCGATCGTGTAGAGGGAAAAGACACAGCGGGCTAGGTTGTTTCTCTTATACAAAGAATTCCTTATTACAAGAGAAATTTGATTTAAGGATGAAAAATGAAGAAAACCACAATACCACACACCGCAAAAGAAGTTTCACTTCTTTCAAGTGCACGAAGTTGCACGCCTACCATTTTTTTTACTGCCACACAAGATTACCGAACCATTAGGTGCGACGTCATTTGGGGCCCATGTTTTAGAAATATAATTATTTTACTAATTCACAGATTGTTTGCGTTTTTACTATTGTTTTCTAGTTTTTTTTTTTTTTTTTTAATATTACTGTTAATTTATTATTATAATAATCACACAACGTCATGAACCTCAGACATAAGGAGCACGACTGAAGGAAGAATTAATAAATAGTCTTCTTGAACTTATTGAAATAAAATAAAAAGTTGTCTCATTAACGCTAAAAAAATTATAAAACTTAACTCACCAATAACATCTACTTCAATATCAATATCATCCAAATCTTTCTTTCCGATGACATCTTCCTTTTTAATCTTCAAACTGCAAGGGCCCAGTTCCGCAACATCGCATGTCCCTGTGTAAGTGTATTTTAATATTCTATCGAAAACGTCGGGATGGATATTGTTCAATGTAATTATTGGTTTCTCGTTGTTGTCCGTTAGGTTCTCTTGATACATTTTATATAAGTATTCACTGCTCGTTGCTATAATGTAGATGTGGGCGGGATACAGTTTCGTGCCTACCTGTAATAAATATTTATTTTGTCACTTTTATTGTATAAACATTTTTAAAACAACTGATTGCTGTTAATGCCGAATGTAAAAGAATCATAGTTGAAAACAAAGACTTTGCGGTGAGATTGTATCCTAAATTTGTTTTGATCGCTGTTTCGCTTCGAGTAGTTCCGATTACTAACGGACTGCGTGCCATCTCTACAACGCTTTTTATAGTCGATACGAAATCCCTAGAATCGTCGAGCATGTTCCACAAAAGTCTAGTGTTGTGTGTTTCCGTTATCTGACAATAGATGGCGTTGTACTTATCGAGCGTTCTAGATACTGCTAGATCCTTCGATATACATATAGCTTGATTGTTTTGTAGTATGTTGTGGTTTATATAATTTATTTTATTTGATATGTATTTCTTATCTATGTATTTTGTATGTATTTGTATGTATGTATATACGTATTTGTTTTGGCAATGTAATTATAGCCTATTGTTCATTTTACTCATGTCTACTGTAATTCTTTAAATTATCGCCATGTATTAACTTCATCACAGCTACGCACTTCTTGAATCTTTCACTTAATCAACGAGAGTTAACTGGAAGAGAATGCCTGCATGGCGTTAAGTTCGCTTTTGCACAATATTTTTGTGCAATAAAGAATTTTCTTTCATTCATTCATTCGTTCAACTATTCGGCGATAGATGGCGTTACTATTACCGGCGTAACAATAAAGACTTACTTTAAACAAAACGTCGTGCAGTAAGTCGTCTACGGCGGCAGTTTCACGTAGAGACTCCATGTGCTTCGACAAACTCGTCGGCGATAGCTCCGGCACAGACCTCAAGCCGCATGTGGGTTTGATCTGAAATTAATCGAACCACAATGAATTTCACACACGATTTTTATTGCATCGCAATGGCTTTGAAACGACGGCCGTATTTTATACATATACAATTGAAAAGCATGATTAATGTGTTTCGGTTTGAAGGGTGGGACAGACGTTGTAACTATACTTGAGACCTTAGAACTTATATCTCAAGGTGGGTGGTGGCATTTACGTTGTAGATGTCTATGGGCTCCGGTAACAACTTAACAACCAGGTGGGCTGTAAGATCGTCCACACATTTATGCAATAAAAAAACAATAAAAAAAACTTGAAAGCAGCAAGGGAATGGACGGTACATGAGAGCAACTTAACTTTTATAAAAATATTACCTGTAGACAGGCATAGTTTAATCCCTCGCCATCGACTGCAATAGAGACGGCACGATATATATTCGGTATTTTCATTATCCTGACAGAAGTACAGTCGCCTTTTTCTAAGAACTTCACAAGGGTGCTCTTGTTGTCTCTTTCCTTCTCTTTCCTGATTGGCTGAGATAGAGCTATGGGCGAGGTCCTACGCGATATGTAGCCGACGAACGCTTCGCCGTGCTTAGTCGTGAAATAGAGAGCTTCGTGTGTGAGAACGGCTTGGGTTATGATGGTTTGATGCTGGAGACCAAATACGCATCTGGAAGAACATAACAACATTGCTTTCAATTTAATATACTCTTTTTTTCTACCAAAGCTGATGACCTTTAGAGGCTATGTCAGCGTAACCGGGCGAGTAGGTGAGCTCACGGGGCTCAAATCGGGAGTGTTGCTAACACTGACCCTAGCAAGAGCAGTGCTTCGCAGAATCTACCACCGGATCGGAAACGCGACCCACTGAGAAGATCCGGCGAGAAACTAAGTGGGCTGTGTCTGAGGGTTAATTCACTCGTCGAGCCCTTCGTCGCATGGGATGGGTTTGACGAGGACTGTGACCGGTGCTTGAGGTACCTAAAAGCACCGTTAGTGGATCGGGAGGATCCGAGATGACGTGTTTTGGGCGACGTCGACTGTTTACCATTTGGTCCGCAGGATCGGGTATGTAGTTTCCGGTGGCCAGGGTGAGAGGAGTCTCGTGTCGTGCCGCTTTATCGAAATGGGTTGTAAGTAACGGGCTCTTTTAACCATCAAACTTAAGTACATAAACTGGGTTAGTATTATTGGTCTGGCAGAAGAAGATTATTTATGTGTCAGTAATAAGAGTAAATAACATAATAATATTTATTTGCAATTACTCGGTTAGCCTTCAATTAAATTTTTCATGAAACCAGATATTGTCAATAATATCGATGTATATTAAGGCATACTAGAGGTCCCGCAGTAGTCGAAATTCGACTATAATTAATTGGAATTGTCAGTTTGTACACTATTATAATTGTATTTTATGCTTCTATAATCACAAATTTCGCTAAGACTACACTATAAAAAATATTAACAAAAGACAAACAATATTTAATCTATTCTCAATTTGACAACAGACGCCAAGAACCAAAGTTTGACAATAAATAGTATGCATGCGTGTGTGCGTCAAATACATTGTATGAAGTGTGTGTAATGTTTTCTTTATTGATTTAATGTATCTTTTATGCATTATTTTAAAAAAATATTAGCATTGTGCACTTCTTCTCTATATTCTCTATAAGTGTGGAAAATTTCATACTCCTCCGTCCGCGCAATTTTCGTAAAAAGGGATACAAAGTTTTTGCTTCACGTATTAATATATAGATAAAAAAAAACTGGGGCACACCTTGTGAGTTGGTTAGTGGTGTCTTGCCAGAGCAGTAATTGTCCGACGTTGGTCAGTAGCAGCACGGTGACTCGCGTGAAGCCGGTTTGGTTGCTCACCCGCGCTTCCACGCACACCTGACGCAGGTTTATTTGTCTGAAAATCATCTAATCTGATTATTATGAAAAGTAATATTATCTATTTTAATACGCTTTTATTAGCTTCAGACGTATACAATGTATGTTAGTATGTAACGGAATCTTTGAACATGATTTTGACCCCCTTCGATATGTCGGATAGCTCGAAATTCGGTATACTTATTAAGGACCGATGTCAATTAAAAACTTTAAAAAAATAATTAAAAAATTTTTTTTTAAAAATTTAAATGAATAATAAATAATAGTTCAATGGTATCAGTAGTTATAAAGAGTTTACGAACAGATATGAGTAGAAGGGTTATTTTGATAATATCCTGAAAAGCAACCTACGCTTTTTTTACAATAATATCTTTTTTCTTACACTATTTTTAATTCAAATTTATTAAAATTTATTTTCTATTTTTAGTTGGATTTTCTATAAAAGCGTATTTTGTTAGTTTTTTTAAACTATTATTTATTTATATGACAAACGTGAAACAATAAAGCACAGAGAGAGAGAAAGGTACAAAGTCGGTAG
Organism: Bombyx mandarina; assembly: GCF_003987935.1. Next base: position 939,842 of record NW_021011476.1, on the reverse strand, counting down.
TGGACGTAAGAGTTGCTAGGGTATGCCCCTATCCAGTGCTTATCTTTCACAATTTAATTCAAAACGAATTTTAAGGAATGTTAGTCGGATCTTCAAGGTTCAATTTAGTGCGAAGTTTTTTTTTTATTGCCCTTGTAGGCAGACCAGCATACGGCCCACTAGATGGTGAGTTGTTACTGTCGCTCATGGGCTTTAGCAATGCCAGAGACAGAGCCAGGCCGCTGCCTACCGTTAAGTATTCTCCATGAGTCCCGTTTGAAGATTGACATGTCATAGCGCTCGGGAAACCCCGTGGAGGGGAGCTCATTCCAAAGCCGGATGGTACGTGACAAAAAATAACTCTGGAAACGCACTTTGGATGAGCGCAGTGGCTCCTAGTAGTATGGATGAACTCTACTCCGGTACTCTCAAGCAATTCCTCAGAGCACTCAACAAATAACGTAACAAATATCTCAAGATGATGGGAGGAATATAGCGGTGGCGAGGTAACCAACATGACGAATAAGGCTACCGTCATATTGTTTTAGAAACTTCACGTGAAGCACTAATGCGTTTCGGTTAGAAGGGTGGGGCAGCCGTTGTAACTATACTGAGACCTTAGAACTTATATCTCAAGGTGAGTGGCGCATTTACGTTTTAGATATCTGTGGGCTCCGGTAACCACTTAACAACCAGCTGTGAGCTCGTCCACCCATCTAAGCAATAAAAAAAAATACATAATGTTCAGAGGACTCACTTAATGGCGATTTTTCTGCATATAAACTTGTGCAGTAAGTAAACGTCGCCTCGACTCGTCGTCAACACGGTGGCCGCGTCTCCTGTCTCCACTAACTCCAGTCCGGGTTCGTCTCTATTGTTCATTGATATCATTACCTGCGAACATATTGAGATTTAGAGGCCATTAGGTACAAGTGGCGACATCTATACGTATATGTATTTTTGACGAATAAGACATGACATCCCTAAAGGTGTTTTTTATTGTGTAGCAGAGTGACAACCCACCTGGTGTTAAGTGGGTACCGGAGCCCATAGAAATCTACAACGTAAACGCCGCCACCTACCTTGAGATATGAGTTCTAAGGTCTCAGTATAGTTACAACGGCTGCCCCACTTTTTAAACCGAAATGCATTACAGCTTCACGGCAGAAACAGGCAGGAAGCAATGCATTGAAATAATAATAAAAAACACATTATTACTGGTGGTAGGAACTCTTGTGAGTCCGCGCGGGTAGGTACCGCCACTCTGCCTATTTCTGGCGTGAAGCAGTAATGCGTTTCTGTTTGAAGGGTGGGGCAGCTAAGAACTTATATCTCAAGGTGGGTGGCGCATTTACGTTGTAGATGTCTATGGGCTCCAGTAACCACTTAACACTAGGTGGGCTGTGAGCTCGTCCACCCATCTAAGCAATAAAAAAAAGCCCATAGGGTGGTCCTCAAAGATTAATGAGATTAGAATCGACATTAGGTCGCATATATGTTGCGGTGGTTCTCGGGTAGGCAACATTCCCGATCCTGCGGACAGAATGGAAAGCAGTCGACGTCGCCCAAAACACGTCATTTCGGATCCTCCCGATCCACTAACGGTGCTTTTAGGCACCTCAAGCACCGGCCATCGTTCTCGTCGAATCTGTTGCTTGCGACGAAGGGCTCGACGAGTAAATTAACCGTCAGACACAGCCCACTGAGTTTCTCGCCGGATCTTCTCAGTGGGTCGCGTTTCCGATCCGGTGGTAGATTCTGCGAAGCACGGCTCTTGCTAAGGTTCGTGTTAGCAACGTCGTCAGGTTTGAGCCCCGTGAGCTCACCTACTAGTTATGGCTACGCTGATATAGCCTCTCAAGGCTCTCAGCTTAGGTAGGATAAATAAAAGGGTATTCAACTCACTCGTTTAGGCGCTGGTATGTCTCCGTCCTGTTGCGGGTGTCCCAGCTGGCCCAGGTTCGTGCCCCACGTGTACACGGCCCGGCTGTTCCAGACCACGGCGTGGGTCCGGCCGGCGCGGACCCCGAGGGGCGCCGACAACTTCACGAGGGGTCTCACCGTAGGCAGTTTGATACAGGACGGCGTTTTCGTATTCGATTGACTGACGTTTTCCGTGCCGTCCAAAGTATACTGAATTACCTGCGTTGATGATAATGCCTAATTGTACTGACTTGTACTTCCCAAACTTATTTTGTCTACTACCCACTTTGAGACTAAATTACTTTTTAGCGCCCCCATTTTTCCACCTACTCAAAAACCACAATAGCGAGAGCTCAGTCGGTGTCTAAGAGTCCTAAATGAAATTACAAATCGCCTCCCAAGACTCTACACAACGACCCCGTTTTTTTCTGGGTCTCTTATTTTTGTATTTAATGTATCGCACTTTATTTGTTTTTAATAATAATAATAATAATAATAATAAAGCCCTTTAATTCCGAACTAAAACCATGAAATTTAACATGTTTGTGTTTTTTTTACATTTTATTTCTTATAATATATCTCGCATTCGGCGTGCCTCGTGACATAGGCCTCCTCCAGCTCTCTCCATTGAGCTCGGTCCTCTGCAACTCTGGTCCAGTATGGTCCAGTATTTGTTTTTGGTGTACAATAAAGAATACCCTCTCTCTCTCTCTCTCTCTCTCTCTTTCTTACCGCCCTTTAGGCCTACAGCGCCCACTAGGGGGCGTTATCGCCCACTTTGGGAGAGGCTGTACTAGAGGAACACGCTATACCTAGTCAGGTCATAAATTCTGTCACATGTTTAATGTAAAATAATTGAAACAAGTTTATTCATTATGTAACCATTCATATACCAAAATGAACTTAACAAAACATAGATTCTTATGACACTAAAGTTTATTCAAAATGACCTCCGTGATTTTGAATACAGGCCTTCAATCTGCGCGGCCAGTCGTCTATCGCAGCNTCCCCCAGACGCCGGACCGGCGGCCGCCAGCAACATGACCGCCGGTTCCCTCGGTCGACGGGCCAAGAGCCCGATTGATAGCGCCGCGCTACACCTTCCCCCGGAGCGGTCGGGGGAACGCGACCTACCACGCCGCCCCACGCCTAAGCTCCTCCCCGCACAAAGCGGGTGGAGCCCGAAGCTCTTAGGGGGCCGGGTTACGGACGATACCCCGGTCCCGACCCCCTGCTCGGCGGCGGCGGGTTTCTGCGTAGTGAGGAGAGCTTTGCCTCACTCGCCCCGCCGCCTCCTTCTGCGAGATGGTGCACTCGCAGAAGTCGAGCATAGCCTTCCAGGACTCGTCACCGCCAAGCATCGACGACACGACGCCAGGCAGCGACAAGTCCGGTCCTATCTTTGCGACCAGGACACGGCGCTGCAAGATCTTTTCTTACCCGGTGTCCCAAACACGGCGAGCAAGCCAGAGCCTTTAGCTTCGTTAATAATGCACCTAACAGTACTCACTGATGTTTTTGTTGTTTCCGAAGTCTGTTTTACTTTTTCCATATCATTCTTCCCCTGTTTTATAATGAAGCAATATACGTCGTACACAATTTTTCTACCCTTTCTTTTGATTACTACACCAGTTTGTCGCGGCATAGTGTATTTTTTATAAAAAATCAACAAACACTCAACAAATAGCAATGGCAACAAAGTCAACAGGCAATTATAACAATTAACTTAACGATTAATAACGATAGATTTTTCACTGTACGAAAGCGTACTTTTGGGAGCGAGCGGAACGAGGGCGCGGTGCGGGACGCAAGGTTCGACTGATCTACCAATAACGCGCTCGATACGATTTCCCCTGCCGTCGCGCCTCACCCTCACCACCAAAGTGATCTAAAATTCGGTTCTGCGCAGTCAAGGTCATTTGCTCAAGATGTTTGCCGGTTACTATACCAGTAGTTATAAATATTTTACGAACAGATATGAGTAGAAGGGTTATTTTGATAATATCCTGAAAAGCAATCCACGCTTTTTTACAATAATATGATTTTTTCTTACACTATTTTTAATTCAAATTTATTTTCTATTTTTAGTTGGATTTTCTATAAAAGCGTATTTTGTTAGTTTTTTTAAACTATTATTTATTTATATAACAAACGTCAAACAATAAAGCACAGAGAGAGAGAAAGGCACAAAGTCGGTAATAGACATAAGAGTTGCTAGGGTATGCCTCTATCCAGTGCTTATCTTTCAGAATTTAATTCAAAACGAATTTTAAGGAATGTTAGCCGAATCTTAAAGGTTCAATTTAGTGCGAAGTTTTTTTTTTATTGCCCTTGTAGGCAGACGAGCATACTACCCACCTGATGGTGAGTGGTTACCGTCGCTCATGGACTTCAGCAATGCCAGAGACAGAGCCAAGCCGCTGCCTACCGTTAAGTATTCTCCATGAGTCCCGTTTGAAGAAGGACATGTCATAGCGCTCGGGAACACCGTGGAGGGGAGCTCATTCCATAGCCGGATGGTACGTGGCAAAAAAGATCTCTGGAAACGCACTGTGGATGACCGCAGTGGCTCCAGGTAGTATGGATGAACTCTACTCCGGTAGCGGGCGGTGCGGTAAAAACGAGTTGATAAATCATCTCAAACAATTCCTCGGAGCCCTCAACAATTAATGTAACAAATATCTCGAGATGATGGGAGGAATATAGCGGCGGCGAGGTAACCAACATGACTAATAAGGCTACCGTCATATTGTTTTAGAAACTTCACGTGAAGCAGTAATGGGGCAGCCGTTGTAACTATACTGAGACCTTAGAACTTATATCTCAAGGTGAGTGGCGCATTTACGTTGTAGATGTCTGTGGGCTCCAGTAACCACTTAACACCAGGTGGGCTGTGAGCTCGTCCACCCATCTAAGCAATAAAAAAAAAATACATAATGTTTAGAGGACTCACTTAATTGCGATTTTTTTACATATAAACTTGTGCAGTAAGTAAACGTCGCCTCGACTCGTCGTCAACACGGTGGCCGCGTCTCCTGTCTCCACTAACTCCAGTCCGGGTTCGTCTCTATTGTTCATTGATATCATTACCTGCGAACATATTGAGAATTAGAGGCCATTACGTACAAGTGGCGACATCTATACGTATGTATATTTTTGACGAATGAGACATGACATCCCTAAAGGTGTTTTTTTTTATTGCGTAGAAGGGTGAACGAGCTCATAACCCACCTGGTGTTAAGTGGGTACCGGAGCCCATATAAATCTACAACGTAAACGCCGCCACCTACCTTGAGATATGAGTTCTAAGGTCTCAGTATAGTTACAACGGCTGCCCCACTTTTTAAACCGAAATGCATTACAGCTTCACGGCAGAAACAGGCAGGAAGCAATGCATTGAAATAATAATAAAAAACACATTATTACTGGTGGTAGGAACTCTTGTGAGTCCGCGCGGGTAGGTACCGCCACCCTGCCTATTTCTGGCGTGAAGCAGTAATGCGTTTCGGTTTGAAGGGTGGGGCAGCTCAGAACTTATATCTCAAGGTGGGTGGCGCATTTACGTTGTAGATGTCTATGGACTCCAGTAACTACTTAACACCAGGTGGCCTGTGAGCACGTCCAATAAACGAGCAATAAAAAAAAACCATAGTGGCCATCAAAGATTAATGAGATTAGAATCGAAATTAGGTCGCATACATGTTGCGGTGGTTCTCAGGTAGGCAACATTCCCGATCCTGCGGACAGAACGGAAAGCAGTCGACGTCACCCCAAACACGTCATTTCGGATCCTCCCGATCCACTAACGGTGCTTTTAGGTACCTCAAGCACCGGTCATCGTTCTCGTCGAACCCGTCGCTTCGGCTCGACGAGTAAATTAACCCTCAGACACAGCCTACTGAGTTTCTCGCCGGATCTTCTCAGTGGGTCGCGTTTCCGATCTAGTGGTAGATTCTGCGAAGCACGACTCTTGCTAGGGTTCGTGTTAGCAACGTCGTGAGGTTTGAGCCCCGTGAGCTCACCTACTAGTTAAGGCTACGCTGATATAGCCTCTCAAGGCTCTCAGCTTAGGTGGGATAAAAAAAGGGTAGGTAACTCACTCGTTTAGGCGCTGGTATGTCTCCGTCCTGTTGCGGGTGTCCCAGCTGGCCCAGGTTCGTGCCCCACGTGTACACGGCCCGGCTGTTCCAGACCACGGCGTGGGTCCGGCCGGCGCGGACCCCGAGGGGCGCCGACAGCTTCATGAGGGGCCTCACCGCAGGCAGTTTGATACAGGACGGCGTTTTCGTATTCGATTGACTGACGTTTTCCGTGCCGTCCAAAGTATACTGAATTACCTGCGTTGATGATAATGTCTAACTGTACTGACTTTTACTTCCCAAATTTATTTTGTCTACTACCCACTTTGAGACTAAATTATTTTTTAACACATCCATTTTTTCACCTACTCAAAAACCACTATAGCGAGAGCTCAGTTGGTGTCTAAGAGTCCTAAATGAAATTACAAATCGCCTCCCAAGACTCTACACAACGACCCCGTTTTTTTTCTGGGTCTCTTACTTTTGTATTTAATGTATCGCACTGTTTATTTGTTTTTGGTGTACAATAAAGAATACTCTCTCTCTCTCTCTCTCTCTTTCTTACCGCCCTTTAGGCCTACAGCGCCCACAAGGGGGCGTTATCGCTCACTTTGGCAGAGGCTGTAGTAGAGGAACACCCTATATATACATATGTACATATTACACATGGAATCATTTTTTTGTTTGTTTTGTATTCGCCAGTAGTGGACATAATTAAAAATACGAATACAGTATAATTTAATTTACAACTCATAACACCTTAGTCGCTGTGATCACGAAAACTGTATATCGACGCTTGAAAGGCAAACGTGACTAAGCGACAATGCGTGAACTTTACAGTAGACTAATTTAAAGTTGAAATACCTGAAAAAAAATCTATTTTAACGAATCTAGCTGTAGGATTGAAAAGATTTTAATAGACCTAGAAATATATATATATTTTTGCGCGTCGAATATGGTTATTGCATATCATTTATGTACAAAGCAGTTATTGTCGCTTAGTCGCGTTTGCCTTTTAAGCGTCGATATAATAATATACAACTGTATATATACAATTCGAAACGTAACAAAATAATAAAACAATAATAAAGACGCGAAATTAGATCGTAAAAGTAATTTTAATTGTATAAAAATCACAATACCAAGATCGTAGTTAATTTAAAGTCTTCAAATTACTCACAGCCCCGCTCTCGAGTAGAAGCACAGTTGAGTTCAATGTTATGGCAACACTGACGCACGGCTCCGCTAATTTCAATGGCGTGGGTCTAAGAGCAGTATATTGCGGCCCGCCCGCCCTTCCGCACTGTCCACAGCACCAGACTTCATTCCCATTTGGGCCCGACGTTAGCCACACACTGTGAAACTTACCGAGGCAGACCTGGAAAACAGAAATTCTTGGGTTGGGTCGGCAATTTTTATATACGGATTGCCTCTTTTTTCCGATTTTTTTCTACCTAGGTAGGCAGGTAGGTAGAAAAAGAAGCGGTAGGCAGCGGCTTGGCTCTGCTCCTAGCATTGCTGAAGTCCATGGTCGACGGTAACCACTCACCATCAGGTGGGCCGTATGCTCGTCTGCCTACATGGGCAATAAAAAAAATACCTAAGCTGGTAGCCTTAGAGAGCTATACCAGCGTAACCGAGCGAGAAGGTGAGCTCATGGGGCTCTAGCCTGAGTGCTTAGTGAGAGTTTTTGAGAGAGAGAGACAGCGCCCCTAACGGCAATCGTAGACAAGCGTTCCGACTACACACAAATTTTAGTTAACTTTTACGCTATCGAGAACGTTAAAAAATTCGCACTAAATAATCCAGGTGACGTTGCTAACACTAGCCCTAGCAAGAGCAGTGGTTCACAGAATCTACCACCGGATCAAAAACGCGACCAAACTGGGAAGATTCTCTGAGAAACTCAGTGGGCTGTCTGTTTGGGTTAATTTCCTCGCCGAATCCTTCGTCGCAAGCGGCGGGTTCGACGAGAACGACGACCGGTGCTTGATGTACCTAAAAGCATTGTTAGTGGATCGGAATGATCCGAAATGACGTGTTCGTCTGTAGTGGATGCCTAAGTGATTCACCGAAGCATAATATGCAGCAGTGCTTTCTGTAATGCATATTGAAATAACGTATGCTACTGTTATGGCGTATTGTGTGTTCGCTGAAATAGGTATTACCATCATATTTATGCTATGAAGCATTCATATTGAATGATAGGTCCGCTTTTATACAATTGGCAGCGACTTCACGTGTCGAGATGGGAGATGATAGGTAATACCAAATGGCCATGAGCCCATCTACTTATTTATGCAATTAAAAATGAATGCACGCTTTAAGCACCTAAAACATTCAATGCTGTAACTTCCCGAACTTAATTTTTATCGCATCAACAAATTCAAGCATACGGGCATCTTAAAAACGTTTTTTATCATTATTATTAAACACACTAGCTAATAATTTTCCATTCAGTTCCAATTTTTTTTCATTCATTCATACTTATCAGCCCTTACACCCTTCTCTTATAATAAGTATTTTTGGGATGCCCTCTGTATATACAATAGCTAATAAATTTCCATTCAATTCCAATTTTTTTTCATTCATTCATACTTATCAGCCCTTACACCCTTCTCTTATAATAAGTATTTTTGGGATGCCCTCTGTATATACAACTTTTAATATTATTATGTATTTGTAAGATATACAATTATGTAAAAGAGATTATTAATGTTTTATTCCTTTATTTCAAAAAAAATCGTTCAGATTTCATTTCACGGAGTAAGAATTCGGTGCAAAAGTGTAAGTCTGAAAGGGATTCGCGGTCGATACTACTCTCATCACTTTCTTTGGCGGCTCCTCAACGAATATCATATTCTCCAACGACGTACGCGACTGGATTACTTGTGTCTCTTCTCTGGGCTTTGGATTCAATACATTCGCGAACCCTGTGGCCATGGCTCCTAGCAGCGGTTCCCCTTTTATGATGCAATACGAAAACAGCATTAACACCAAATAGAAAACCGCCAATAAGATCAAGTAAAAAATTATCTTTCCTTTGTTAGTTTTAATTGATTTCCTCAGGGCGTGCATACACCCTATCTCCTTGTGGCTATGCTCATCTTCTTCATCTGTATTACATTTCTTAGATACAGGCTCTAGGCTCGACGTATTCGCCAGCGTGCAACACTGAACGGGAAACAGCTTGTCCGGATTGTTTTCCCGCCAAGTCGATTTAGAAAAATCTCTATAGCTAACTGCACCACAGCACTCGTGATTAACCATCGTGTAGTTCCAAATATAAGTGAAGAAATCGTCTTCTTTGCCGTAGTAAAGTCGTATGGAACCTTGCATGTACCTTGCGGTCTTTTCGTTGTTCGTATAGATGTTGTATAACCCTGATATAATGAAGAGCCAGAACCCGACCAATGACAGTACCGAGACTAGAAAGATATACGATTTGATGGCGCATTTGACTTTGCATCCTGCGCCGAGAAGGCCACAGCATGACGTCAGCATCGCAACGACCCCCACCGGCATCAGGATCGTGGTGATCGGTGTTATCCACACTTTTAAATTCATAAATTTAGCTATCGTCCTAACTGACTGACTCTTCGTGACTGTATAATTTACTTCCTCAAAGAATTCCGTGTTAATGGCACACCATGCGCATATTACGAAACTAATGAAAGCCAATATGAAGCACAGGACGTTTGTGAAGCCGAGACACGTCCTAGGCAACCCGACCGTATGCATTTTTCATTTGATCATTTAAATTAATAAACCTATTGGTTAATGAACGATTACAATTGTAATGACATTTGATGAAACTCTTGACATTTGGATATGATTGGCATTTCAAAACGTTAAGGATTTATGTAGAAAGTTGAGTCCATGACAAAAATTTTTTTTACGGTAATTTGTAAAATAAGCGAACTTTTATAGTTTATTATATATAAATACAGGATTATAATATAGCACGTGGAAAAAATTAACACGTTTGCTAAATATCTATCACATACATACTGATAACGTGAATTCACGATTAATATACAGGAAAACTAATAAAAAAAATAGGAAACTAGGAAGGAGAAATAGGAAACGGAAAACATCGGGATTTCCGTTTTCTTAGTTTATAAACTTTTAAACATGATTCTAAATAATTTCTAGGGTGTTACAAAATATTAGTTCTTTGCTTTTCTGTATATTATTATAAGTCTCTTATTATTCTCTACCAGACAATAAAATTTCAGACGGAATAGGTTCGATTGCGGCGGTTCGAAGATAAAATATTAATTTTTTCTTTTAATCAAGTGCCGATGACTGTATGAGATTAAAAAGCCCTTTATTTTAAAACTATAGACAAACATTTCAATTTTTTTTTGGTGGCTTTTAATACCGATGATTACGTAATTCTATAAAATATTAGAGTTTCATTTTTATTACATGACGACATTCCTTCATCGTGGAGGTCGTTCATCAACAGGTGTTAAGTATTTCCTTTAAAAAAAAAAATCGTACCTGTCCGCGGGATTTGAACACGGGCACCGCTGCATCGTTACACACGAATACACCGGGCGTCTTATCTTTTAATCCACCATTTCCTTCATGCTCTTAATGCGAATCTTTGTTTACTAAATTCAAATTAACCAATAAGACGACTTCGAATATAAAATAACGAATCATTTTACCCACCTGTTTAACAGATAAATTATTGCGGCTGAAATACGTGAGCAATTCCGGGGTGTTGCGTTGCTGCTGCGTGCCCGTTCCGAGGGTGTAGTTCGAATTGCTTCCCCACACGTACACCTCGCTGGGCTGACCGCCTTCGTGTTCGTACATGTAGTGCCGGTCTAGCATGGCGTGCTCTAACGCCTTGTAGTCATCCTTGTCGACTATATCGGTGTTTAAGCCTGTTAAATTGATGAGAAGGATGCTGTTACTGAAGATGAGTCCTGAGCAGTAGGCAGCGGCATATCTGGGCCCCTAGCTGTAGTCGTCGTGGCCTAAAGGACCTCCGGTGCATTCGTGTTGAGCGATGCACCGGTGTTCGAATCTCAGGCGGGTACCAATTTTTTTAATGAAATACGTACTCAACAAATGTTCACGATTGACTTCCACGGTGAAGGTATAAATAACATCGTGTATAAAAATCAAACCCGCAAAATTATAATTTGCATAATTACTGGTGGTTGGACCTCTTGTGAGTCCGCGTGGGTAGGTACCACCCCCCTGCCTACTTCTGCCGTGAAGCAGTAATGCGTTTCGCTTAGGACGGGGCAGCCGTTGTAACTATACCTTAGAACTTATTTCTCAAGGTGGGTGGCGCATTTACGTTGTAGATGTCTATGGGATCCCGTAACCATTTAACACCAGGTGGGCTGTGAGCTCGTCCAACCATCTAAGCCAGTCTTTCTCAAAGTGGGCGATAACGCCCCCTGGGGGGCGTTTGAAACCTAGAGGGGGGCGTTAAGGGGCCCAGGAAAAAATGGGGGGCGTTGATGTGGGTTAGGGGGGCGCTGTATAATTTGTAATTTCATTTACTTAATTTACCCAATACCGTCCAATGTTAAATAGTATAGTAAGCCTAAACAGCTCACTTATTGTAAACATTGTTTACTATTGTATTTCTATATAATAATACGTTGGGGAAAAAGTTTCTTCGCATTTTTTAAGAACATTCACAACATTTTTTAATATAGTTTATTCGCATTTAAGTAAAGTATGTCAGTACCATTTTGTTCGATAAATTTTTGCCATCTTGTAGGTAGGGACATGATCCCATTGCTATAGAAAATTTGGGGCTTCTGATCAAAATACCGCGACAATTGGTTTTGGCAGTCCTCTCGTGATGTTAACCTGACACTGCCTAAAGAATTCTAAAGAGACCGAAACAGGTAGAAATCTGTAGGTGCAAGGTAACACCTCCCAGCCAAGCTCTCTTAATTTTTGCTGAGTGGCTAAAGATGTGTGAGGTCTAGCGTTATCGTGATGAAAAACCACACCCCTTCTGTTGATTAATTCCGGCCGCTTTCTCTCAACTTCTTGCTTTAATCTCATCAGTTGTTCGCAGTAGAGTTCAGAATCGATGGTCCTGCCTGGTGGTAACANTCTCTCCCATCACCCTCCCCCTCGGGACGCCGGACTGGTGGTCGTCGGCGCCACGACCACCAGCCCTCTCGGTCGGCAGGCTGCCCGAAGCCCGCCTAGATGGCGCCGGTTAGAATGGTCTATCCTACGGAATACCCCGCTGGGTCAGAACCAGCGTGGGTTGAGGATAGCCGGCCTTCCATCACCCGGATGCTCATGCGTAAAACGTGCGCAGATCAGCTTGCACGTCGTCTTCTTAGGCCCCCTTCACCGGTCCCCAGGCCGACATGTGAGAGAGATCCGAAACACTTAGAGGGCCAGGGCTTGGGCGAGATTCGCCTCCCTGGACCCCGCTCGATGGCGACGGGCCTGTGCATCTCTCACGCGCCCCGCCGCCTCCTTTAGCGAGATGGTGCACTCGCAGAAGTCGAGCATCGCCTTTCACGACTCGTCGTCACCGAGCATCGATGCCAGAACACTCGGCAACTACAAGTCGTTTCCTATTTTTGCGACTAGGACACGCCGCCATGGGAGGGGATGCGGGGCAGGCGACGAGCGTATGCTCTGCCGTGTCCAAGTCGCAACCCCAATGGTGGCACTCTGCAGTCGGCTCGGCTCCGATCCGGTACAGGAACTCACCGAAGCAACCATGCCCAGTGAGTACCTACGTGAGCCGAAAAGTGAGGCGTCCTCTGTCACGATTTACCCAATTCACAAGAGCCGGGCGAATCGCCTCGACGGTCCTACGACCAGCCGAAGGATCGACCAGCCGCCTGGACCATGACTCCAGCACGGACCGCCGAGATTAGGCCCTCCGCGCTCTGACCACACCGAGGCTGGGACGCGCCACGCCCCGGGCACGAAGGTTAGCCCGCTACTGATAGTCAGCGGTGGGCGCCTCCGCCTCCAGGACCCAAGGCGGTGTCCCAGCCAGTACACACGCCGCCTCGAAAGAGATGGTGCGAAACCACGGATGATCCTGACCTGACCGCGATGGTGCGTTGCGGCCGTTGCAGCAACTTCGCTACACCCACGGCCAGTGACTGGCCCCACGCGGGCGCCTCGTATAAGGCGCGTCACGTGGTCAGGCCCCCCGATGTTTGGAAGAAACCGGCTTAACATGCCGGCCACCCCCAACAAACGAGGGACCAGGTTCTGAAAGTGAACACGGAAGGTCCAACGACTGTCCAGAATGAGGCCGAGGTACTTCAATTGCACCCCGACCCGATACGGACGCCTCCAACCACGATATGGGCATCGACAGGTTGCACTCTCCACGGCCTGTGGAACCACATGGCCTCGGTTTTACTGAGTGTCACGTCGAGGCCTAATCTCCTGATTTTGCCGATGACATGCGCCACCCCAGCGGTGGCAAGACGAGCAAACTCAGCAAAACTCCCCCCCGGGACATGACCAGCGTGTCGTCTGCGTAACAGATTACACTTAGGCCCGGGAGGAGGGCACCCCTCAGTACCGTCATACCCGATATTCCACAAAAGGGGGCCGAGCACCGACCCCTGTGGAACACCGCGCACGACCGGGAACCTGTGCACGATCCCACCGTGCTCAGTACATGTGACCGATCTGTCCTCCAAGTAGGAAGCCACCAGTCGGCGACGGTAGGGGGCCAATCCGTGTCTTACCAGGGGCATTTTTTTAAATAAGAGAACACTTATTGCGGCATAACTATAATAGTTAGACATATGCTGTCGCGACACTTTGTAAATAATAATGTTTTTTACAAAGTCGTAGTACATTATTTTATTCTATCATCAATAGTTTTCGTAGGGCACGCGACGTAAATAATATTTTAGGTAAATTTTTTTTACACCTTGGGTTATTGGAGTTTTAGTAAGGATACCTAATTTTTTTTAAAAAAAAATATGGCCTATGTCACTCGGGAATAGTGAAGCTTCCAAATAGTGAAAGAATTTTTCAAATCAGTTTAGTAGTTTCGGAGCCTATTGAATACAAACAAACAAATCTTTCCTCTTTATAATATTAAGTATAGATTATTTATTACAAACGCTGACTTAGGTGGCGGTTTTTATTTGAACCAGTTCTAAATTATAAACTAAAATTCTATGAAAAATTACCCATATTTATCTATAATACGAAATGATATTAATTTATTTTTCGTAGTTTCCTTCCTTCTTGCGTCGATAATCCTCAGTGCTGAGGGTCGTGGCCTCCTCTAATAACTTTCTCCTGCATCATCTTGCGCCATTCCTGACTGTCCTCGGCTGTGTGGATAGCAACGTAGACTGAGGTATTGAGAGTGGAGCGTATTTGGTCCGACCAGCGCATTGGATTTCTGCCTCTGTGCCTTCTCCCGTATACCTTGCCTGTTACCAGCAGCTTTTCCATATTGTCACCTCTCTTTCTGGCGATATGTCCAAAGATCTCGAAACTCCTCCGCGCGCATGTAGTGCGGAGGTGCATTGGAATCTTGAGCTCGGTAAAAATGGATTCGTTGGTTCTGTGTTCTGTCCAACGAATCCCGAGCATTTTCCTCCAGCACCACATCTCAAACGCGTCGATGCGTTGGCGGTCGGCTTTCTTGAGGGTCCAAGTCTCGGCGCCGTAGAGAAAAATGCCACCCAAACACGGTCCATTTGGGACATAGCTCTCTTTGCCATACTGATTCGCCTTCTGAGGTCCTTTTCGGAAGATCCATTACTAGTTATGACGGAGCCCAGATGAATGAAATCCTCTACGACTTCCAGGTTTAGCTTATTCGTAGTTTAATAAGTTATTATTGTTAGTAGTGTTATTTACTAGTCGAAATATGAATTTTTAATTATCCTATGATGAGAATCTTATATTAATGAGAAAGATATTCAACAAAAATAGTTTCGTTCTAATAAATTAGCATAGTAATAGTACAGTGAACTAGCAATTTATTTTGATAATTCTGAATTTAAACAAACATATTGATGAGAAGAATTCATTTTTACTTTGCAAATTTGTAAATACAGGCTCTGTAGCAATATACGGACATATAATAATATGAAGAAACAATAATAGCATCTACAAATATATATGTACTACGTGGTACTACATTTACTAAAATTAATACAACATTTATTAATTAAATTAAGGAAATTGTGGTTTTAAAGTTTTAGGGGTGTATAAAAAATGGGGGGCGCTGAAAAATAATTGATTTTCAAAGGGGGCGGTAAAAGAAATAAGTTTGATAATCACTGATCTAAGCAATAAATAAAAAATGTTCCTTGGAGGGCGGTGACCTCTAACTCGCTCTGCCTAAGGCAATAATAAATAGGTAATTACGATTTGTGTGTCCATGCGTTATCGTTATGAAGTTCTAACCCACAGACACAATACACTGAGATTCTCGCTGGAACTTCTCAGTGGATCGTGATTGCGATTTGGTGTTAGAATCAGCGAAGCAACTATCTTGCTAGGACCAGTGTTAGCACAATTTCTCAGACTGAGCTCCGTGAGCTAACAGCCCGGATTAAGTGGAGTAAAAAAAATACTAAGTTATATTGTTGGTGTTAAGACTAAGCTAAACCTTTATCAAATTCAGTTGGGAATGTATATTTTAAATCTTACCAATTTTCATTAAGGATACAGCCGCATGTATTTGACCATAAAATATGCTTCTATGGAGAGGCGTGTAGCCTGACTCGCGATCTCGGGCATTTGCAAAAGCTTCCGACGAATGCTTGATGAGCCATTCCATTAGTGCAACCCTGCCTCGAGAGGCTGCTACGTGAAGAGGCGTTCGCCCCTATAACGAAGTTTGTCTTAAGATTACTTTTACAAAATAAATAACATGAGGAATTTTGATGATTTTATTAGTACATGTGTTGTGCTCAATTAAAATGCATTTATCTATTGATCTTTTACTGACAAATAGGTTGTACATGGATGTTGAATTGCATTACATTTAATTTTCATTCTGAATTAAATGTAAAGTTTAGTTTCGGTTTCATTTTAATAACTAGTATCTGTATGCAGGATTTGTATATTTTTTTGGACCGAGGATTCTTCTTACACGGTCCCGCACTAAGAAGACGTGAGAGAAAACAGGCTTTGAATAATGCAAAAACTCGTTATATAAGTCTTGTCTCTGTCTAATTTTAGATAAAGACATTACAGTTTTTTTTTCATCTAATTATTAATTTTAAAAAAAAAGCAATGTCGGCATTACCACCGCCTACCGCCCAGCCTATTTTTGCTGCGAAGCAGTAATGCGTTCCGGTTTGAAGCCTGGAGCAGCCGTTGCGATATAGAACTCGTCTCAAGATAGGTGGTGGCATTTACGTTGTCGATGTCAATGGGCTTCGTTACCCACTTAACTGTAGGTGGGGCGTGAGCTTGTTGACTTTTTGAAGCAATAAAGATATATTATAATACAGTTCAATTACAAACAGTATTGACGAATTTTAATTTTTCTTTTTTGGTTATTCCATATATTCCTTTTTTATAAACGGTTTCCAAAGTTTGAATAGCATTTACACATGAAAACACCAAGGGTTAGAGAGAGACTGAATGATACATACCTCTTTATCAAAAGCCTTGACAAAATTCGAACATGTGGCCTTGATAAAACTAGCAAGGGCTTCATCGCTAATTGATCGCTTTGTAATTGCACTTGTGAGTACCTGGCCGTGGTTGCGAGATTTGCACTTTGATGTGCAATCAACTTCTGCTTTCTGTTTACTCATGCTTAGTGTTTTTATTCCGAAACAAAATCAGATTTAGTTGTATGAAAGCTTATACAAAATCTTATTTAATCATTTAGTGCTGGCCAATTATTTTACTTGGTACTTTTCTTCTATGAAGTTTTATAGACTAGAATACAATAGTATTAATATATTCTGTTGATATGAGAAAATGGTTATGATATTCTTTATGCAGGTATTATGTAGAGCGCAGCTCTGAAGTAGCTCCCGAAGGAGCTACTATATTTATAGTACCTCAGCAGCACATGATGATTTCAGAGGCAATCTAAAACAAAAAATTTCAAGTGTAATAAAGAAATGTTTATATCAACGCTTGAAAGGCAAACGTGACTAGACAACAATGCATAAACTTTACAGTAGACTAATTTAAAGTTGAAATACCTGAAAAAAAATCTATTTTAACGAATCTAGCTGTAGGATTGAAATGATTTTAATAGACCTAGAAATTTTCTGTTTTTGCGGTTCGAATATGGTTATTGCCTATCATTTATGTACAAAGCAGTTATTGTTGCTTAGTCACATTTGCCTTTCAAGCGTCGATATGTATTTTACACATTAAGAATAGGGATAAACAGGCAAAAAAATAAAGTTTAATATGAGTAACGGTATTAATTTACACACAACAAGCAAACAAACAAATAGATAAAAAAAATTAACTCTTATTTAAGTTTCTTTTTACATTTACATTATTTTTATATTTTAACATTATTCTTTAATTCATTTATACAAGTTTATTTATCTTTACAAAACTTTCATTTTTAAAGAGTCACAAAGTAATTATGCAGGAGTCTGAACATTTTTGCTAAAACATAATAATTGTGTTTCATTGGAATTTTGATTTCTCATTATACTTCCTTCAATCTTGGAATGAAAATAATAATTAAGAGTCCAATTGCTTGGATCGGTGGACGAGCTCATAGCCCACCTGAATTTAAGTGGTTACTGGAGCCCATAGACATCTATAACGTAAATGCGCCGCCCACCTTGAGATATAAGTTCTAAGATCTCAATATAGTTACAACGGCTGCCCTAGTCTTCAAACCGAAACGCATTACTGCTTCACGGCAGAAATAGGCAGAGCGGTGGTACCTACTCGCGCGGACTCACAAGAGGTACCAGTAATTACGCAAATTATAATTTTGCGGGTTTGATTTTTATTACACGATGTTATTCCTTCTCCGTGGAAGTCAATCGTGAACATTTGTTGAGTACATATTTCATTATAAAAATTGGTACCCGCCTGGGATTCGAACACCGGCGCATCGCTCAACATGAATGCACGAATGCACAGAGTGGCAGATCTTAAATATATTTGAATTGATTTGTAGCCATTAGATACATATTTTTTTACAATGAAGACAAGCTTGATGATGAGGTGATTATTATTATATTTATTTCTTAAGGCCGACAAAGACCTCTGTGATATTAACTTATATATTTTTGCATGTTTCAGCTGTGTAACTGTCCAAGCCTAGATTTATTTACAAAAGTTTACGAATGTGCAAGATATTTGCGAGTGTGTCGAATATGTCAGGGTTAATGAACTCCGATAAGCTAATCGCTATTGAGTAATAAAAAGAAAACTGATAATAATTACATATATCAAATTTCATTCGAAAAGTAGGTACCTAGTGAAGGTCATAGCATAGGTGACACCGGTTTTTTTGCAAATGCATAAATTTGCGCAATATTTTAGCAGTTATTATGTGCTTAATAATATTGTTGGGCCTAGTTTACAATCTGGTTGTATTACAATTATTTTTGTTTATTTTTTTTATAATATGTTGATATAATAGCACTTACATTTACAAGAAAACAGCTGTTTGATTAAGAGCGAAATGAGACTGAAAGTAATATTCCATTTTTCACGTAAAACACAACAGTGAAATGACTTTTCGTAAATGATCACGGTATTATCTTAATAATATAGTTGTAATTGCAATGTTTAAAAGTATTTAATTATTTCACAATAAATAAATGAACTACAATATATTAAGTGTGTAATCTATGAAGAAGACAAGTGCTTCAGACAAATATTAAGAGCATAATCTATGGTCCACATTAGGGATGTAGCCGGTTCGAAGAAAACCGGAGAAAAACCGGTTTTTGCAGATACCGATAAACACCGGTTTTTATTTAAGAATATCGGTTTTTAATTACGCTTTACATTCACAGTTCCCACCAGTGCTACCAGATCAAATAAGCAAACTACCGTGCTGCTAGATAAAAAACACCGTGTTCACTCAAATTCCCGTGCATTACATTTAAAAACTACAGTGCAATTACCATGTAAAATATAAGAAAAAGCTATTTTGAAAAAATACAATAGTATTAAATCAAAAATAAAAAGCTTTTTATTATTGGACAATATGATCATTAAGCCTATATAAAATATAATAATAAGGTTATTAATTTTATGAAGAAAACTCTTCGTTTGCACGTAAATTTGTTTTATTTAATGATTATTTAGCCTTATTGGAAAAAACTTAAAAATGCCTTAAAAATCGGTTTTCTGAGAAACAAATCGGTAATAAACCGGAGCCAGAAATTGTAATCGGTTCACATTGCTAGACCACATGTGTATATACATGGGTAGTTCTGGACCGAAGTAGTTCCTGGAACTATATCATTCAATCCGAGTTGTCAAAATTAACATGTGCAGACAGTTCCATTCCAAGTGAACTATTATGTAGGAACGAAAATTAGTTAAGAAGGAACTACGAACGCGTTGAACATGACGGACATGCGGACATGATTAGAGCTTATAGTACTGCGCGGCGTGGCGCGGCGAGTCCACCCGAAAGAGTACCAAGCCGACACGAGTCTACGTAACGAGATAATGCGAATTATTTATGGTGCGAATATGAGGGAGTGTGATGGAGCAAGTTTTTTTTTTTTTATTGCCTCTGTAGGCAGATGAGCGTACGGCCCACCTGATGGAGAGTGGTTACCGTCGCCCATGGACTTCAGCAATGCCAGGGGCAGAGCCAAGCCGCTGCCTACCGCTTAATACTCTCCACAAGCCTCGTTTGAAGAGTGCATGCAACTGCGTGTGGAGCTCTTTCATATTACATTTTTATGAATAATGAAGTTATGCTCTACGACCTACGTGTTACAGTCGATAGTTGAATAAATAAAAATGTTTTGCTATGAATTTTGACCTTGACCATGCACCATTCTTACGAGCACTTAACCATTTATTAGAAAATCTTAATTCAAAATTAGAGAATTTTAAAACATTCACCACTATCGCTAGTTTTTTTAGCTACATTACGTAATTCGGTTGCATGTAGGCTACTTTACAAAACTACACTACACATAGGTTCTAGACTTAATGTGTTCGCGGAACTGTTTAGTTTATGTTTTCTGGAACTAATTCCGACACTCAGAAGAACTATGTCATGTTCAATCCTTTTCAGAACATGATTAGCATATGTCTTGTATTTGCTCAGTCTTGCTCTAGGCATAGACCTATATAGTAGGGACACGACATATTGTTCTATACGTACAATTGCTTATATAAATAGCACCCCTTTTCAAGGCGCACACATAAACATATATCTATCTCGTTCTTATTCAGCACTTTAACTCGCAGGAAAACAATATAACAGTATTTCAGTGCGTACATAAAATGAAACATGAATATACGTAATTATCTCCGTCTCCGTCTAATAAGGCCGAAAATCCGCCATGTTGAGCGCACCAAATGTCATTGTCAGTTCGGCAGTCTGTTTTGGGTTGTACATTAATTATTGACTTTGATATCGATTTAATATGATTGCTTATATAAAATTTCATAATTTATCATGCTTAGAACATACAAAAATAATAATTCAAACGTATTTTATAGGATCTCAAGAAAGTCGATGCGAAAACTATTATCTATATATATTTAAATCCATTATGGAGCCCTCATCCGAAAAATCGGACACCATTTTTCGGTCGGAATCTATTGATCATGACACTAATCATAAATACCTCTTTAAAATATATCATCAAAACATATTTAGACATTCTGTTTAGATATTTCGGGAAATAGGCTACCGACAAAATCTCTTCGGAACTATTTAAATAAAATAGTTTTACTCCGCAGTGAGTAAAACACTATTATAAATTCGTTAAATATTTAATAATTAAGTGATTTTAGAGAGGAAGTCACAAGGAATGACGTTTTTAATAATGAATAAATAGGTAGGTGTAGGTAGACGTAGGTGTTTTTTTTTTCACGCGGTCCCTTGATAAGTTTAAAATTTGAATCACTCTCAAGTGAAAGTGATTCAAATGGTGCGGCGCACTTTCCTTGGGGTGCGCTGCGGTAGTGTGTTACGGACTTTAGAGTCAGCAAAACAATTAAAATAGATTGTAATAGTCTAAGAATAACACGTACTCAAAATACGAGAACATTTAGCATGCTAGAAATGGGCAAATGGCACTGTACTACGCCATATCTTTATGTTTTGCGAGAAATGACAACTTTATAAAATCAGTGTAGCAACTTTTAAAAATCATAATAACGTTTACTTGGCAAATTCGAAGGACGAACTTGTCTTAGATTTCACCCATCTAAATCATATCATATTTGCACATAACAATATACCTACTTACTTCCCATTAAAGTATAAATTCTACAAATAAATAATACTCAACAATATTTAAAATAAAATGAGCCAAGAACGTTTATCGATAAAACCTGATAACATTGAAATTTTTGTCAGCACTAAAACCGCCATGTTTTGTGGTCAGATGACGTCACAGTGGCACGAATTTTTGGTTGACGTTTCGTTTCCTAAGTTTCCTACTTCAGTGCTGGTTGGAAGCATAGATAATAGATTTTTTTAAAGGGATTTTATGACCTGGTAGCTAAAACCTTTAGGTCAAGTATTATTTTAATATTCGAAATTTTTATGAAAAATTATAATGTGAAGTGAAATGAAATGAAGTTGATTAATATGAAACATGGTATGAAGTGAAGTGAAATGAAATGAGATGTGATGATAAGGTATGAAATATAATCCCAGTATAATGCTGGTCATTTACTGAGACTTTTTCAGTGAACTTTTTGGAAGATCCCAACGAGTTACGTTCAGCGGCTTTGTTTGATTTTCCCACATTTGTTCACTTTCAAAGATACTAAACAGTTAACTAACATTTAACCGTTATTACACATTTAAGATGTCAAGGAGCAAGCGCAAGACAGAGTAAAGTGGAGACAACTTGTGAGGGCCCTATGTACCAGCGTGGTACCCTAGGACAACAACAACAACAACAACAACACATTTAAACCTGAAGAAACACTAAATAGACAAAATAAAACAAACCACACGACTTCACTGCTCGCGTTCCCGCCGAAAAGTCCAAGTCGTATATTTGTTGGAGAAGAAACGCAGAGTAAAATAAAATGAGAAATGTCAAAAAAGTCAATTGTCATGTCAATTTGGATAAAATTTGTTGGAACAAAAGAGAAATAATATTTTGGACTGATTGTTACGTAAAAGTCGCAATGTTCAAAGCTATCTGCCAGACAGCAGGTTTATCGAAGAACCATTTATCAAGGTGAGCTACATGCTCTTATCCCATCTAAGATTGAACAAGCACCCAAACCCATACCAAATTATTTTTGTCAAAATTACATAGGAAGAAATCCATTTCTTTTCAGGTTTAAAGGTGCGTTTTCAACGTACAATGTTCGCTATGCTGATGCAGATCCAACATGCCGAAAGGAAGCACCTAAAATTGAAAACGAATCCGTTTTGGCCTTGCCAGAAGAAGCTCGGCATCAAAAAGCACTGGATTCCACTATTGTAGTGCCAACGAAGGTAATTTACAAGTCTTTCTCGATGAGCTCTATGCTGGTAGATGCTATTTTAAAAATAAAATGTCTTGAACATTTATTAACAAAAATGATGATGAAACTGCTCTCTATAATGTTTTACATTCTTTAAAAAATGTCTAAAAAGAATGTTTCATGGAATATGCAGTGTATAGGTCAAAGAGACCAAAATATCAGCTAGCGAAATTTAATAAATAAAATTTAGATAAAGCAAACTGATCAAACATTAAGTCAATGATAAAATCTGAATATATTCCTATGGTTATATTTCATAGAAATGAATACAGAGAAAGTGAATGCCTTTAAATAATATAAAATAAAATTTATTCGCCTAACGTTTGAAGATAATGATTAATTAGTCTAGAATTTACACTATTTTGGCAAAAATTTGCGGTAGGCAGCGGCTTGGCTCTGCCCTTGGCATTGCTGAAGTCCATGGGCGACGGTAACCACTCACCATCAGGTGGGCCGTATGTTCGTCTGCCTACAAAGGCAATAAAAAAAAAAAAAATTTTAAGCAAAACAGCAGTGTCAATTTGGATTTGGTCACAAGTTTGCCTTTGTATAATTATATCAAACTAAATATATTTTACAATTCTAGGCAGATCTCAGCCCCATTTTAGGAGTCCCAGAAGAACATATTAAGACTCGCCGTGTACGTATTTATCAACCTGCGAAGAATGCAATGCAGAGTGGTACAAATAATATCCATCATTGGGAAATGGAATTTGACACTCGTCAACGTTGGGAAAATCCTCTGATGGGCTGGACATCCTCAGGAGATCCTCTGTCCAATGTCAAAATTCAGTTTAGATCTCCTGATGAAGCAATTGAGCATTGTGAGAAAAATGGATGGATGTGGTACATTGATGTTCCTAAAACCGAGAAGGATTTCAAACCTAAAAGCTATGGGTTAAATTTCGCTTGGAATCGTCGTACTCGAGTCTCCACGAAGTAAAACGGTAGTTCAAAAATGTTAATTTTATTATATTAAATAATGTTATGAAAAAGTAGACTTTGATTTCAGTGATACTACTTATGTTAATTAAAATAATTTGTATAGTAATGAAATACAGCAATTTGTAAAAGTGCTTTGATTATTTTTGTTTCAGATTTAAATCTTACATTTTTATCTATCTGATGATTTTCAAGTGAAGTAAAATGGCCCTTAATAATATTATGGTTCTCCACAAAACTTGCATTCGTCCAGTTATGACCTATGCAAGTATAGTGTTCGCTCATGCGGTCTGCACTAATTTAAAACCTCTTGAAACTATTCAATTCTGGTTCTATAGGATAGATTGGTAGGCAGCGGCTTGGCTTTGCCCCTGGCATTGCTGAAGTCCATGGGCAACGGTAACCACTGACCATCAGGTGGGCCGTATGCTCGTCTGCCTACAAGGGAAATAAAAAAAATAAAAAGCTGTCCAAGCACCGTGGTTTGTGAGGAACGTGAACCTTCATGATAACCTGGAGTTGGACTCTATTAGTAAGTATATACAGTCAATATTATCAGCGCACCATTCCGAGAAAGCGTCGCGGTACGAAAACTCTCTTGTCCTGGCCGCCGGTAACTACACACCCGACCCTACAGACCCAATGGCAAACAATGGCCGTCCTCCTAAACGTCATTTCGTATCCGCCCGATCCACTATCGGTGCTATTAGGTACCTCAAGCACCAGTCAACGTTCTCGTCGAACCTGTCCCTTGCGATGCGAAGGATTCGGCAAGCAAATTAACCTACAGCCCACTGAGTTTCTCGCCGGATCTTCTCAGTGGGTCACGTTTCCGATCTTTTATTACTTATTTCTAATGCTTAGGTTTGTGGACGAGCTCACAGCCCACCTGGTGTTAAGTGGTTACTGGAGCCCATAGACATCCACAACGTAAATGCGCCACCCACCTTGAGATATAAGTTCTAAGGTCTCAAGTATAGTTACAACGGCTGTCCCACCCTTCAAACCGAAACGCATTACTGCTTCACGGCAGAAATAGGCAGGGCCGTGGTACCTACCCGCGCGGACTCACAAGAGGTTCAACCACCAGTAATTACGCAAATTATAATCTTGCGTGTTTGATTTTTATTACACGATGTTATTCCTTCACCGTGGAAGTCCATCGTGAACATTTGTTGAGTACGTATTTCATTAGAAAAATTGGTACTTGCGAGCGGGATTCGAACACCGGTGCATCGCTAGATACGAATGCATCGGACGTCTTGTCCTTTAGGCCATGATGACTTCGAAGATCCGGTGGTAGATTCTGCCAAGCACAGCTTTTACTAGTGCTATTGTTTTAAACTAATTAAGTTTTTTAAACTACAGGGTGGCCCATAAGTCCTTTGATATGAAAAAAATTTTATTAAAATAAAACTAATTACATTATGAATTAAATTTTTATTTACATAAAAAGCTTAAAAAACGGGAATTATTTTTTGAAAATAACATCTCCTAAATGTAATCCGTTGCGATCACGGCACTCTTGCAAACGACGTCTAAAATTGTCGATGACTGCGCGGCACGNGTGCTACTAAGTCCTTCGATATTCGTTCGACTATTCGGCGATAGATGGCGTTACTCTTACCGGCGTAACAATAAGCACACGCATAGGTTGGAAAGAGAAAGAGAGAGAGAGAGATCATCGAAATCAATACGGCATCAACGGATGTGCTAGGAAGGACAATAAGATATCAAGTTTAATTAATTTAGTAACTTGGGTCCAAAAGTATTTTCCATATGTACCTGTTATTGGTTTAGGTACATGAACGTACTGTTCATCTTATTTTGGGTGGTTCTTGGCCGCTGAACATCAGTGATGCCAGAGCCATGGCCTGTTATCTGCCGAGGACACTTTTCGCTTACCAACAAACTCAATCTTGCTATTACTGATTCTGAAAGGGGGTTTGGGAGGCTTAACGACGAAAGGAAGTTCTTCCACCGAGCGGGTAATATTGCTCGGTAGACCGACGGTCCGAATTTTTTTTTTTTTTTTTCCTACCTAAACTGGTAGCCTGGATCGGCTATTCCAGCGGAACCGTAACAAGTAGGTGAGCTCACGGGGCTCAAACCTGACGTCGATGCTAACACGAACCAAGAGTTGTGCTTCGCAGAATCTAACACCGGATCGGAATCGCGACCCACTGAGAAGATTCGGCGAGAAACTCAGTGAGCTGTGTCTGAGAGTTAATTTACTCGTCGAGCCCTTCGTCGCAAGCGACGGGTTCGACGAGAACGGTGACCGGTGCTTGAAGTACCTAGAAGCACCGTTAGTGGATTGGGGGGATCCGAGATGACGTGTTTTGGGCGACGTCGACTGCTTTCCATTCTGTCCGCAGGATCGGGAATGAAGCCAAGCACTGCTTTTACTAGTGCTATTGTCTTATTGTTTTAAAAAACTAATTAGTTTTTTTAAACTATAAAACAATTTCTTTTATTCTAAATTGATTAATATCTCAAAATAATCAATTTCATTTGGTTTTCTTCATATAATTTCTCAAAATAAGAGATCACACAATGAACTAAAAAAATTATAAGCTTGACACTGATAACCATAGTTCATCATCATCATTATCCTGCCCTTCTCCCAGTTACCTGGGGTCGGCGCAACATGTTTTCTCCTTCCATACTCTTCTATCATATACCATTTCTTCACTCAATCCCCTCTTACCCATATCGTCTTTCACGCAATCCATCCATTTTTTCTTAGGTAGACCTCTTCCGCTATATCCTTCCACATTCATAGTTAACATTTTCTGACCAATCTCATCTCATCACATGTCCATACCATCCCAAACGCACACTTCTCAGCTTCTCTGTCACAGGTGCCACTTTCAGACTTCCTCTAACATATTCATTCCGTATTCTATCCATTCTCGTTACTCCAGTCATCCATCGCAACATTCGCATCTCTGCTGCATACAATCGCCTTTCATCATCATAGTTATTAACATCTATTTTATAGGACTGGTAACGTTCAAAAATAGAAGAAGAATAAATGGATTGTTTTTTTTAAGCAGATTTAGAATAATGAAACTTCAGAAAGTACTATAATTTTATTTAATCATAATTTCAACATGGTTAATTCTTACTTTGTACCTTAGAAGGAAATCATATTTCGCCAGTATCACTCAAAACTTTTTATTTACATATCATACAATTGAACATATTATTATTATATTACACAAATCGAATCATTACAGACACATGCTTCGAACAATTTTACATGTACATTGTACATAATAAATTATAAATTTATTTAAAAAGTAATTATTGACCTCCTTAAAACTGATGTAAGTATAAATAGATGCAAAATTATTTCATACTCTTTAATATTTACAAAGTAACGAACAATAACGAGAATTCTACGTATTCTTAGAACATTTTACGCTTTCTTTTTTTTTAATTATTAAGTATCTTAGTGAATGGATAATTTGTTTAGCAATTGTGTAAATGTAAAGCCTAGTGGTAAAATACAAAACATTTCAGTTTCTTAAGTACTAAAGATCGAAACAGGCTTCGAAAAACTACATGAAAAATAACCGTAAATTATTTTTTGGTCTAGAGAATTTTCGAGATAAAATTGAAGAGGTACTAATAGACAATATTTTGGTCCTTGCTAAATAGAAATAGTGTTAATATGAATTTTAAAATTTTAGAATTAGGAAATCTATTTTTAAAATATGTTCTAGGCATGCTGATACCGGAACTACTATTATCTACTTCAAACAAGCACTTTGTGCCAACATACAAACAATTTTAAAAATATACAGAATGCTGCCAACTATTGTAAACTTTTCTGCCATTGAAATAAATGAAATAATTTTGGACGGGCCAAATATAAAAAAAAATTAACCCATACAGATAATTAAACAAAAATATATATTCAGAACTAGGGCCAATAAGCCTGCGTTAAAATATTTCACGTAAAAAGATGAAAAATATTGTCTTTTACACAAGAAATACTTAACATCAATAACTATGTAAAATAAATAAACTTATTAGTCTACTAAATTTTTTTTGTGCGATTTTATTTTTGTTTATTATATAAAATTGGCTAAATTGTATGTATACTATTTAAAGCAACCCGTAGTTTTAAATGTAATGAGAGCTCTGAAAGCTTTTAGGCTGATCAAACATATTAATTAATATGACTTATGCGAACGTAGTAAGTATTCAATCACGCGGCTTGCAGTTACGTAGATTCGAAAATTTTCAATCTCGTTTCTTTACAAGAGTCTTCGGAGCTTTCGGAGAAGAATCTAGATTTTCACGACGGTCTAAGTTCAGAACCCATTTATAAGAGAAGACAGCATAGGAACGCTATTTCGCTAAGAGTAGAGCTATGCGGCATGATAACCTTCTCATCTTGGTCGCCTAAGTACAGCCCTGATCCAGCTCACGCAGAAACATACTACCATCAATGCCCTAGACATGGTTTGATGGATCTATTCTCGGTGCTCGATCCGATGGTAGATGCACTCGCCAAGCACTGTTTAGCTACTGGACCATGTTCAGAGGCGTTGTGGTGGTTGTTAGCAATCTTGGTCGTACCGGCTGAGCGATTAGGTTTATTCACCAGTCTTGGTGAAACTGGAAAGGCATGCGGGCCACCAGCAATCCATCATAAAAAAGACAACTTTAAATCTATTCTAATTGAACAGTTTTTGAAAAGTTAATAACATAACATAAAGTAAATCTCCCAATATATAGCGATATAATGGTAATACGCTGTAAACTATAAATATTTGAAGAGATTTACTTCAAGCTACATTACCGCCTAGCGTATATTATTCGCTCGAATTTGATTTTGTCCCATTGAATTGAACTGTTTTTTATGAAACATACAAAATGATTATACTATGTACCATTTTCAAAATAAAGCTATATTTGATAAAAACAAAATAGTTAAAAATGTATTAAGGGTGATTTTGTATTATTTTCATGAAATTATTGTCTTGCAAAAATACATTTTGTTAAACCGTCGGTCTATAATAAAACAGTTACAGTTTGATCTAGATGCGTTAAATAAAATAAATAAGACGATGTGAATGTCATAATTTTTTTGTATTAATTTATGTTAACTCTGGTTTTGAAAAAATGTGGCTCTATCTTCTTATATCTCGGTCTTCCGACAGCGTAGAAACAACACGGTACTAAACATAAATTCTATACCAAAAACTTGATCAAAATTAATAAAAGCTTTTGCGCGAAATTCGAATGAAAAAAAAAGACGAAACCTATAATCAGGCTCGCCCTCTGGTAAATATTATTTATTTGTTGTTTATTTTTTGTTTATGAATAAACTAATATACATACGAAATATTAGTTTAATATTTGGAGTCAGTTTACCTAAACTAAGCATCGTAATTTAATAAGATTTTTTTTTCGTAAAATTTTCAATCTGTGCATTGAAGATTATATAGTGTGTACATCTGTCACAGCTTTAAAATAGTCGTTTATACTATCTACCAATATAATTCTTTGTTTATCTGGATTGCATTATAATGACAAAAAAAACGCTAGAAGCATATTTCACAAGGCGTGAGGCAGTTAAATA
Organism: Bombyx mandarina; assembly: GCF_003987935.1. Next base: position 910,688 of record NW_021011476.1, on the reverse strand, counting down.
CCTAGCATCAATAAATTCCTACAACGTTTAAAAAAAATAAAGTATAATGTTGCAAGAAATGTATCTGCAATAAGTTTGGAAGTTTCTGCTAACAAACATCTTATAACACATTATGTTTATTAATTAAATTATTAACATTTAACGTTTTTTGTATTGCGTTAAACAAAATAACTTTTGAGCAACGATAAAATTGCGTAAATCGGAACTGTGTTTTATGTCGGATTACATTTTATTGTATCGATCTCCGTATTTTCGGGTTTACGGTTTTGAGACTACAATACAACCGAACACCACAGATCACAATGCACTCGTCCGTGTGCGAACACAATATATATACACTCACAAGCGACAACGATCGAAATTTCGAGAACGTTGCATTGTTCTTAATTTGAAAAGTCGGGAGCCGCGTTCGGCTCGTCGGGCGTGGATCAGCTGGGTTGCTCGTCACTCTCTCTGTGCACGAGGACTCGTACTACGGTTGGCGGCGCTGCCGGAACCGGGGCTGCGTCCGGTGATGCTTCAGTAACGAGGATGCTAACTTCGCTGTTATTTGCGTGCGGGGAAGGAGTGCGGGCGCGGGCGGGAGGCGTTGGTCGCCGAGCCGAGTTTCTTCTTGAGCTCAGACGAAGGGAACCTGCAAACGTTTCCGAATTCTGAATTGCTGTTCATATCGGATACGATTTATTTTTGATTAAAGCGATATTACGTTGTTTTCCTCTTTGCGGTGCTCCTTTTCTGTACATTGAGTTGTTGGGTGAGTTTCTACTGCCTATTTCTATTTTAGGCTTTTTAAAATTATATTTGTGAACTTTATTAGTACAGAGTATTTTGTTATCAATATTAGTCGAATCTCAGTTACATTTTTATAATTAAAATACTACGAAATTTTAGTTGAACTCAAATTGAACTATTCAAGCAAATACTAGCTAAATGCATCTAGTTTTAAAATCGGTTTAGTTACACAGTTTAATTTTAAGTATTAACACGTCAAAAAATGCAAGGAAAATACTCATCTTGTAATTTTCGTGTCGATTACACTATAGTAAAGTGATTTTCGATCCTAGAATTAAAAATCTTACTTACGAATTCCTGAGATGCATTAAAAATGAAGGACAGAATGTAAAGGTTCTATTGTCTACAAAACGTATCACATTTTATGGCAACACCGAAGCATCGATATAATTAAACGAAGCGTCATGCAAAAGCATTCAGGACTCATAGCAGGATTCCAATGAATCACGATGTTATATGCCAATTGGACAAAAGCACCGTCTAAACACTGGGAACAAGACAAACAATATAACCTAAACTTATTTAAGGTATATATATTAGTTAGATTTAAACATTCAACAACGCTTAATTTTTATTTATTTCTCACGAGCACAAGCATGTTCACATCAGGTGGTCTATTTAAAAAAATAACAGAACGGGGATATTTGATGTTTTAGAATATATTTTTTTAATGTTACTCTACAGACACATCAATAATACATACCCTCTTCTAAAAATTAAAAAAATGGAACTTTAGGTAACTACTTTCTTTGAAAATTTTCAACATTTTAAGAACTTGAATTTTTTTTTCTCTTTTTTTTTCCTACCTATGTTAATAGCCTTGAGAGGCTGTATTAGCTTCGCCTTAACATGTAGGTGAGCTCACGGGGCTGAAACCGGAGTGTTGCTAACACTGGCCCTAGCAAGAGCAGTACTTCGCAGAATCTACCACCGGATGATAGGAAACGCGACCCACTGAGAAGATCCGGCGAGAAACTCAGTGGGCTGTGAATTTGACGGCTTTCGTTCTCAACCACCTGATGTGACAACAAGAATGCAGGTCTAATACAAAAATGACAGGAAGCAAAACATCACAAAAGAACCTGCGCGTTTGGGGCCGACATCTTCATCCATTGCGTCTTGGTGACGAAGGAAAATAGGCAAACCGTATGCCGACCTACGTCTGGTTGGTGCTGATTCTGAACAGGCCGCCATCTAATTTATAAATTTAATTTAAATTAAAAGAAAAAATTAGAGAAGGCAGGAAGTAACCAGTCGCTTTAAAAAAAAATTAGGATTTATTCTTTATTTCCCTTTAAAATGTTCATTTGCTTTTGCTATATTAGTTCCTCCAATCAAATCAAATAAAAAATAAAATCATCATAAATGAAAGTACATACTTGTTGAACGTCAAAAAGAACTACCGCCAATTCACAAAAACTAGCATCCGTCCTGAAAAGAACTGGCAAGAAACTCAGTGGGCGTCTCTTTTTTTTAATTAGTTTTTTTTTAAATATTCATTTTTACAATGAGTATTATAACGTAACAATTATTGCAATATTGAAATGCTCGGAGCGAGCAACTCATTCCCACTTTGTGCACTTTTCTAGTCGCTAATCACGTAACTGGCTCTACATTAAAATGTTAATTTGATTAAAATGATTTACTGAACTATGAACGAAATGAATCATTTATAATGTGCAATGATTTCTCCTTGTTTCCTTGACTGACTCAAAGGTTACCTGTTCAGCCGGCGTGGCACCAGGCAACAAGAGGAGTGGTAAATTTAACCAGGCCCCTCCCAATTCGCTTATGTCTGATGCTTCGGAAGCCCTTGAAGATTTCCGACTTGACGCATGCGATCCTCTTCTCACGTGCAGCAAAGCACTGAGGCGACCGCCCCAGCCTCCTCCCGGAGACCATTTCGTGCTTTCCTCTTCAACAGACGGACTGCGGTTTTTACGCCTAAAAAAATTTGCGTTTTTCCATAATTCTAGTCTAAACGAAGTTCCTAATGTGACGATGCGGAGGGGTAACCTAATCGGGAAAAAACGTCCGTAAGGTAAGATTTTTATTAGTAATGCACACAGTGTACGACTTAACTTTGTAATAACGTACAAAAATAACATTTTTTTATCATTCATTGATCACGATCTCAGAGCGTTCGTTTGCACAATACACTAACTCTTATGCAAACAACCGTGAATGAAGTGTACCACAATAAGTTCGCATTTAACCGAATGACCGTGGCTTGTTGCGAAACCTCCAGTTTTATTTTCTTTATACCTCGAATAGAACTTAAAATTAATATTTTTATAATAAGGAACTTCGTTCCTATCCGGTGTCTCACGACACCACACATTTTTTTATAGAAAACGAGACGGTCGGCCAAATATTAAAATGTCGACAAATAACGCCTTAGGTGTCCACGCTACCACATAAACTATAAAGTACTCTAAACATCGGATGGTAGCTATGGTCTGGTGCCAATAAGACTAATATCAATAATCGTTATTTTTAGTTTTAAATATTAGAACAATGATACATCAATAAATAAACAACATGAAAGCTCGCACTACTTTGTTTCTTAAATAGTAACTTTTGAAGATTGTTGTTAATCTACTATCTAATCTATGTTATCTAATCTAATCTTTTTACTGGTGGTCGGACCTGTTGTGAGTCCGCACGGGTAGGTACCACCGCCCTGCCTCTTTCTGCCGTGAAGCAGTAATGCGTTTCGGTTTGAAGGGTGGGGCAGCCGTTGTAACTATACTGAGATCTTACAACTTATATCTCAAGGCGGGTGGCGCATTTACGTTGTAGATGTCTATGGGCTCCAGTAACCACTTAACACCAGGTGGGCTGTGAGCTCGTCCACGCATCTAAGCAATAAAAAAAAAAAACCTCCTTTTAGGACAAAAATTATAGATACCTTTCCAATAAACTGGCACTTCAATCTAATTTCATACAAAAACGTACTTAGGTCCTTTTAGCTCCAGGCCACAGGTATAACAACAAACAAAAAAACTCGAAGTTAAACCGTAAAAGTATTTTAACTACTTTGTAAGGGAACTGTTTTGTAGTCGAATTAATGAGTTACTGACTTGACGTATTCTCTCCAAGCACGCTGTATAGTCCTCGCAGCCTTATCTTCCCTCTTCCATATCCTAGTTGAAGAGACGATTTCCAGTTCCTTTCTCGTCGGAAATTGCTTCTTGAATTTGATATCCATCTGCTCTTGCAATTGCCTGAAGGTTTCAGTTTCTTCAACGTGACCCAAAACGTGTTTCACCAGTGCATGCAAGATATCTAAACAATGTATCTTATTCCCTCTAGCTATAGGGAGATTAAAACTGACTAAAGCTACGGTGTTGGGCTTTGAGATGCCCAAAGGTGGGTCTAAGGAGGCTATGAACTCGGATAGCTGAGCAAAACTGATGAACTGAGTCGCATGTGGGTCGTATCTGTAATGAAAACAGAATGCTAAGAATATTATCTGGAAACATTATGCGATGTTCTTTAGAAATAATGTCGAATTGATATCGTCGTGGCCTAAAGGATAAGACGTCCGGTGCATTCGTATGTAGCGATGCACCGGTGTTCGAATCCCGCAGGCGGGTACCAATTTTTCTAATGCAATACGTACTTAACAAATGTTCACGATTGACTTCCACGGTGAAGGAATAACATCGTGTAATAAAAAATCAAACCCGCAAAAATTATAACTGGTGGTAGGACCTCTTGTGAGTCCGCACGGGTAGGTACCACCTCCCTGCCTATTTCAGCCGTGAAGCAGTAATGCGTTTCGGTTTGAAGGGTGGGGCAGCCGTTGGAACTATACTGAGACCTTAGAAGTTATATCTCAAGGTGCGTGGCACATTTACGTTGTAGATGTCTATGGACTCTAGTAACCACTTAACACCAGGTGGGCTGTGAGCTCGTCCACTCATCTAAGCAATAAAAAAAAATAGACTTACTTGGACCATCTAATGTAAAACATTTCAAGGTCATCTTCAACGATACCAATTTCTTCTTCCTGGTGGGCTTGGTTGAAATTCTCGAGGATAATAGCTATGTACATGTTGATAACGATCATGTAGCTTATTATGATGAAGGAAGTGAAGTAGGTGATCGCTAGAAGTGGACTTCCACAGTTGCCGTTCGAGTGACCATGGTCGCCTTGCTCACAGTCCGGCGGTTGGATCATGAGTGACTCTAATACATCGTTCCAACCCGCCGACGTCATCAGACTGGAAACATAAACGACGGATTGAAATCGTCGTGGCCTACAAGTTAAGACGGCCGGTGCATTCGTATCGAGCGATGCGACGGTGCCGGTGTTCGAATCCCCCAAGCAGGTACCAAATTATCTATTGAAATAAGTACTTAAGAAATGTTCACGAATGACGTCGACGATGTAGGAATAACATCGGGTACTATAAATCAAAGCTGCAAAAATTTTAATTTGCGTAATGACTGCTAGTAAGCTGTGGCATTAGCCGGTGTGGGTAAGTACCGCCATCCTGCTTGTTTGTGCCGTGAAGCAGTAATACTTTTCGGTTTGAAGGGTAGGGCAATCGTTGTAGAATTAAACTCAGAATTTGTCTCAAGGTGGGTGGTGGAATTTACGTCGTTGATGTCTATGGGTTCCGGAAACCACTTAACACTAGGTGGGACGTAAGCTCCTTCACCCATCTACGCACTAAAATAATAATAATGATTTTCTTAACATAATATATATCATCGATACTGCCCTGCTTTAGTTTTAATATATTTAAGTTTTTGGACCGTTAATTAATTTGCTTTCGATTATGCGGTTTAGTGACTGTTGTCCTTTAGTGGACTTGTTTTTTTTTTGAGATAGTATGATTGCTGCTGGCCCCATTTTCACCAAGTATCTTGGGCCAGCCTAAGTGGCATTTAACGTTTTATTAATAGCCGTATACTAACTTCTGCGTAGCTATATGGATTATAATAGACAATCTCAACAAGAACCCATCAATAAAGTCTTAAGTTAGGTAAGGCTTTACATACTAACCGAAAAAGTAACTGCATACTCCGTCCGAACGTTTGAAAGTTGACTATATCGTCTAAGGCACCTTGTTCTTTGACGTGACCGAAGACCGACATACCGATTATTGCGTATATGAATGTAATCAACGCTAACAGAGCTCCTATATTGAACAGAGCCGGTAACGATACCACTAATGCGAATAGAAGTTTCCTTATGCCCTTAGCAGCCTGAAAATTGATATGGCGATTTTCATCAGTCAAAATCTTTTCAACTCGTACCAGATAAAGCCACAACAAAAAAGCTTAATGTAGAAAATAAAAACATTGTTAACGACTACGACAATATCTAAGTCGATGACAAAATTTAAAGGCATTTAAGTTTTCCATCGTAATTTGCGATAAAATAGCAATAACAGGTAGAAGCTTTTGTGAGTCCGCACGGGTACGTATCACCACCCTGCCTATTACTGCCGTGAAGCAGTAATGCGTTTCGGTTTGAAGGGTGGGGCAGGCGTTGTAACTATACTGAGATCTTAGAACTTATATCTCAAGATGGGTGGCGCATTTACGTTGTAGATGTCTATGGGCTTCAGTAACCACTTAACACCAGGTGGGCTGTGAGCTCGTCCACCCATCTATGCAATAAATAAATAAAAAGACGTCACGGAAAATCGGTACTTACTTTAATCAGTCTTAAGATTCTTCCTATACGAAATACTCTCACCACTCTCAGTAGAGTGGGCGATATGGGCAAATCTATCATTATATCTTCCATAACTATGCCTAAAATTGACGCTAAAACTAAAAGGAAATCAAAAACGTTCCAAGGCACCGTAAAGTAATGATACCTTAGACCGACGATCTTAACTATTGCTTCTGTAAGAGAGAAAATCGAAAATGAGTGTTTATAAGAACATACGAAATGTGACATCGGGGGGTGAAAGGATATTTGGTTGAAGCGATATTGTTGCATCTTTACAGAAGAGACATTTAAAGATTAATATTTGGAAAAAATATCATAATAATAAAACTTATTCAGCTATTTCAATGGAGTAAACTTAATTGAAGTTCAATTAAAAACATCGAATGTTTTATGTATTTTTTTATTTTATATCCTACCTGGTGTTGAGTGGTTACTGGAGCCCATAGATACCTACAATATAAATTGCCACCCGCCTTGAGATATAAGTTCTAAGATCTCGGTATAGTTATAGTTAGTCAGTATAGCTATAACGGCTGCCCCACCCTTCAAACCGAAACGCATTACTGCTTCACGGCAGAAATAGCGGGGCGATGGTACCTACCCGTGCGGAGTCACAAGAGGTCCTACCACCAGTAATTATGGAAATTATAAGTTTGCGGGTTTGATTTTTATTACACGATGCTATTCCTTCACCATGGAAGTCAATCGTGAACATTTGTTAAGTACGTATTTCATTAATGCTAATTGGTACCCACCCGCCTGTGAAATTCGATCACCGTTGCATCGCTAGATACGAATCCACCGGACGTCTTATCCTTTAGGCCACGACGACACACACACATACACACAATATCAAATAACCCGCTCATTTAATTACATAGATAAATTTCGTATAATAAGCGAAATGTCGCTTAAACCAAACAACCTTTCACCCTTCGATATTGTATTATTTGGATGTAACATACCTAAGCCGAATACTGTAGTAAAAAACGCATTACTAACTTCAAGAATGAAGAATACGGAATGAGGCTGATCGTAATGCTCTATACCCATGGTGAGCATGTTTAAAAAAATTAGAACGAATATAGCTATTTCGAAACGACGCGAATTCGATAAATCATAGAACATTGCTAGAAATTGATTTCTTGGCCTCTTTATTACTTTCTGGGGCTTTTTCCTGCCAAGTTTCTTCATAGCAGTGTAATAATGTTTTTGGCTTTCTGTAAGGAACATTTCTAACACTCCTCCTTCATACTGTAAAATAATATTTAATTTTTATTTACACATCACATTCGATAGATCATATATTGTTTTTTTTTATGTTCTTACTTACCTTCTTCTTGAGCATATTAAAATTATCTATTATTACTCCTATAAATAGATTTAGGGTGAAGAATGAGCCGCAGACGATAAATATAACAAAATATATGTACGCATATAGATTTGCCTCTCTCGCTGGTTGCAAGTCGACTCCTCGTGCGTCAACTGCGTCGGCCATTACTTCCATCCACCCCTCAAACGTGGCTACTTGAAATAACGCTAAATACGCTATACCGACATGGTCAAAAGATATCTTGGAATTCACCCAAGAGAAATTATTATAGTAACATTCCCATTTATCGTTTACTATCTGAAATAGAAAAGAATTTAATTTTTATTGTGCGTAATAATATTGAAGGCACCGTTTCTTTGCGAAACGTCAAAAAAGTGAACTTATAACTTCTATCTTATATGAGATGCATCGTCGTCTTATCACGCAGCAGTTTGAGGGTAGGTGTAATTCAATAAACCGATATCGTTCATTTGCTTAGTAAGTATGGTATACCTAGTGACATTTCACAAAGAAGGATTTTTGATGTTCGTAGTTGGTCCGATTATGAAATGACTTTTTTTATGACGCAGCTTCCTTGAGCGGTCCCGCTACATTGCTATCAGTCATGTGTACGTGCATTGTCTTGTCACGCATACAGAGCTATAATATCACTTATGTCATACATGTTAAAACTGAATTGAGTTAGAGAAAATCCATTTTTATTAGTTATTAATGTTATGCTTGCTTTAAATAATAATAACGTTTAAAGTTGTAGTTTAAATATTATCGTTTTATTTCTTTAGCCGAGAAGAACTATATAATTGTATTATGATGTTGAATTTTCAACGCTTCTCCTGAAAAATCCCTTTTTTTTTTATAAATAAATATTTTTACTAACGATCACGCCACGTTAACTGGTCCCGTGATAAGTTCGTAAAGAACTTGTGTTACAGGTACCAGATAACGGAAATAAATGTAAGATTTTTATTACACACATACATATATTTAATATACATCCATAACCGTGGAAAATACATTTATATTTATCATACAAATATCTTCCCTTGGCGGGATTCGAACCCGCGACCCCCTTGTGTAGTGACCATGTCACTTACCACTACACCAGACGGCCGTTAGCATAAGTGATGTTATAGCATCGTATGTGCGTTGTCTTTCTAATCATTCTTGTTTGGAGCGTCGTTACCAGTGATGCTGTAACTTTGCACAGACACCTATAATATTGAAGGAAACATATCGTATAGTAAAAACCAAAAGCCGCAAAGTTTGTGATTTGTGTAATTACTGATGTTAAGGCGTCTTGTGAGCTCGCACGTGTAGGAACTGCCACCCTGCCAATTTATACCGCGAATCAGTAATGCGTTCCGGTTTGACGGTTGGGGCAGTTATTGTACTATCGAACTGGGACTTAGACTCATGTTCCAAGCTGAACGGCCACATTTACATTGTTAATGTCTATGGTTATAATATGGTAACCACTTGAACCAAGTGGGCTGTGAGCTTGTCCATCCATCTTAGCAATAATCAATTCAGTCGATTTTAGCTTCTTACGACCAATTGATTCCGGCACGTCTGTAAAACAACTACTAAATCTATGCCTTTTGGATTTTAATTTCCCAACCAATTAATTTTACCTGTTTTTTTTTTATTGCTTAGATGGGTGGACGAGCTCATAGCCCACCTAGTGTTAAATGGTTACTGGAGCCCATAGACATCGACAACGTAAATGCGCCAACCGCTTTGAGATATAAGTTCTAAGGTCTCAAGTAAGTTACAACGTCTGCCCCACCCTTCAAACCGTAACGCATTACTGCTTCACGGCAGAAATAGGCAGGATGGTGGTACTCACCCGCGCGGACTCACAAGAGGTCCTACCACCAGTAAAAAAGTGTTTCATGACTGGTACTATCCTAATCTGGTGTTTATGGGTAAATAGAGGTAATATCACTTACGTCTAAAGGTAATAATTCTCCTTCTTCATTAACGCACTTGAAGAATTTTCCTCCGAAAAACTGTACTCCCATTATAGAGAATATCAACCAAAACACTAAACAAACTAGGAGAACGTTGAAAATGCTGGGTATCGCGTACATCAGGGCGTTCACGACTATACGCATACCCTGCCACCTCGAGATCGCTCGAAGCGGCCTCAAAGCGCGTAAAGTCCGTAACGATCTCAAAACTTTCAAATTTTCATTCTCTTCTATCAACAAACTAAATACAGAAACCTGTAAAAATAATACGAATTAATTAACCGTTCAAAATGTTAAATAATATAGAATAGTATAGAATATCTAAAGGTGGTAGGACCGCTTGTGAGTCCGCGCGGGTAAGTACCACCGCCCCGCCTATTTCTGCCGTGAAGCAGTAATGCGTTTCGGTTTGAAGGGCGGGGCAGCCGTTGTAACTATACTGAGATCTTAGAACTTATATCTCAAGGTGGGTGGAGCATTTACGTTGTAGATGTCTATGGGCTCTGAGGTCATCCACACATCTAAGCAATAAAAAAAAAAAATAAAACGAATATACTTTTTGAACTGCGAATGAGCATACTTACGAATACTATAGTAAAATCTAACAACGTCCAAAAGCTAGTGAAGTATCTGAAGAATCCTAAAGCTATCCATTTGAGAAACATTTCTATTATGAATATCATACAGAATCCCAAATTGGTCCAGTACAATATCTTCTTTAATGGTTTGTTCTTTTCTAGGTGAATGTCTTCGAAGCACAGCGTGATGCTCGAAGCAAATATCAGGACCAGAACGAACCATTCGAATGCGGGCGTGTCGACATAACGTAAAACGAATGTTCGAACCAACATCCAACGTTGGCCAATTTTTGTGTCTATACACGTGTCCCAACACGAGCTTCTGTAATAAAGATAATATACAAAAATAGTTTAGATAATATTATTTTGACTATATATATACTGTGGCGTAACATATTTGATTTTCAAATAAAATTATACGGTAGGCAGCGGCTTGGCTCTGCCTCTGGCATTGCTGACGTCCATGGGCGACGGTAACCATTTACCATCAGGTGGGCTGTGTATTTTTTAATTTATTGCTTAGATGGGTGGACGAGCTCACAGCCCACCTGGTGTTAAGTGGTTACTGGAGTCCATAGACATCTACAACGTAAATGCGCCACCCACCTTGAGATATAAGTTCCAAGGTCTCAAGTATAGTTACAACGGCTGATCCACCCTTTAAACCGAAACGCATTACTGCTTCACGACAGAAATAGGCAACTACTCCTCTACCTATGTAGGCAATAAAAGAAACATGTTTTTGTTTGCCTGTGTAGTCTGACGATCGTGTGGCTCATGTAATTATTCACCGTCACTTATGGAAATCATGTTCTTTTGTTGCCTATGTAAGCTGACCATATGGCTCATGTAAGTATTCACCGTCACTCATGGAAATCAGTAATCTCAGGGGCATATACAAGCCGCTGCATATTGCACCAAAACTAATACAATTTCATTCGACAACTTATAACTGAACGCGGTAAAATTATCATCGCCTCGGAAACCGGTTTTATTTGCAAACTAAATGCTTAGTTGTAAATATTAGATCGTACGTACATATCGTAACATTGACTCGGGAAGCAATCCTGGGGCACTTTTGGTTCCTTCTGTTTCCCGAATCCCGGAAAATTTCCCATCGCATCGATGTACTGGCCTTTAGAGTTCTTCCGCCCCCCTACGGTCAATTCGTCCACATAAGAAACTAATGTTTGCCACGGATGTTTCATGTCGTCCTCGTCAGGCTTTTTATTCGGATCTTTGGATAACGTGTTTGGCGGGTCTCTACCTTGCTTCTTAGTTTTTTCCGGTGTTGTTTTACAAGAGAACTGTGCCATTTCATAATGTTCGTTATCTTCGTCTGCAATTAGGTTGACAATAAGTTTATCAATTTCAAATAAGTTGTGCCTTAATAATACTGTTTGATGAGAACGTTCCAAATTACATTTTGAATATTAGAACATTCTCGTCAAAGATAAGAAATATAGTAATTTCTCATTTATTGTGTTAGATAAAATTTTATATTAATAACTAGCTGACCCGGCAGACTTCGTAGTGCCTTAATCGATAAATAAAATACCTAAACTTTTGTATAAAATAAACTTAAAACAAACAAAAAGAAACCTCCCATACGACGGGGACACATCAAAGGAAAAACAAAATTGTTATTTTTATTTAATTCCAAGCATTTTCATATTTATCTACCTTTTAAACCTTCTCTGGACTTCCACAAATTATTCAAGATCATAATTAGCCAAATCGGTCCAGGCGTTCTCGAGTTTTAGCGAGACTAACGAACAGCAATTCATTTTTATATAATATACTAGCGACCCGCCCTCGCTTCGCTTCGGAAACATTAAACTACACATGAAACCAAAAAAAAAAAAAAAAAAATTCAAAAAAGTAGCCTATGTTCATCAGGGACAATGTCGGCTTCTAATGGAAAAAGAATTTTTCAAATCGGTCCAGTAGTTTCGGAGCCTATTCGAAACAAACAAACAAACAAATCTTTCCTCTTTATAATATTAGTATAGATAGATATACTTCTATTTTATCTTCTGACGGAGTTATGACCAAAATTCATTATCGATAACGAGATTACAATGGAGTTCCTTACCTCTCGAATCCGATGGTTGGGTGTAATATCCAGAAGATATTTGATTTAGTAGTTTTTGCGCTGATTTTTGTTCGAACGGCGACGTATCTTCTAGATTTTCTTTGGAATCTTCCCTAATGCTTGTTATCTTATGTTCGGTTGCCAAGTCTCGTACGTCTTTCAACGTCTCTTGACTGCCGTGGTTAATGTTGCTGCAGCTCTGATACAGTTGCGGGTATGCGAATTCTGAACCAACAGATATTGGCCTGAAAAGTAAACATAATGTGAGATGTTTTGAGGTATTTAATCTATGTTTAATCTATGTTATGAAGTCGTCGTGGTCTAAAGGAAAAGACGTCCGGTGCGTTCGTGTTGAGCGATGCACCGGTGTTCGAATCTCAGGCGGGTACCAATTTTTCTAATGAAATACGTACCCAACAAATGTTCACGATTGACTTCCACGGTGAAGGAATAACATCGTGTAATAAAAATCAAACCCGAAAATTTTAATTTGCGTAATTAGTGGTGGTAGGACCTCTAGTAAGTCCACGCGGGTAGGTATCACCACCCTGCTTATTTCTGCCGTGAAGCGGTAATACGTTTCGGTTTGAAGGGTGGGGCAGCTAATAACTTATATCTCAAGGTGGGTGGCGCATTTACGTTGTAGACGTCTATGGGCTCCAGTAACCACTTAACACCAAGTGGGCTGTGAGTTCATCCACCCATTTAAGCAATAAAAATAAAAAATAAAATAAAAAAAGAATACCTGTTTACGGCCTCTTGGTAGCTATGGCTATAGATATTGTCATGCGGAAAGAGTATGGTCTCCTGTATCGAGGCGGAGTAACGCTGCTCGCTCGGTATTGACGCTTTCTTCTCTTTAATAGCTCGTTGCTGTGACATGAATTCGTTAACTAGCTCCTCTAATTTCGATTTTTTTTCAGTCTCTTTACTTCTAGATATAAGAAAACCTTTCTTCCTTACTATAGAACGTATTCTATCGAAGCTTTTAGCTAATTTCGAATCTTCGCCCACTTCCTGTAAGTTAAATATAGATTGTACTAGCTGACACAGCAGACTTCGTAGTGCCTCAATCGATAAATAAAAGATCTAAGCTTTTGTATAAAATAAACTTAGCTCAGGCAAAAGGAATCCGTCCGACGGGGGACACATCAAAGGGAAAACAAAATTGTAATTTTTATTTAATTCCGAACATTTTCATATTTATCTACCTTTTAAACCTTTTCTAGACTTCCACAAATAATTCAAGACCATTTATCTACCTTGTAAACCTTTTCTAGACTTCCACAAATAATTCAAGACCAAAATTAGCCAAATCGGCCTAGCTGTTCTCGAGTTTTAGCGAGACTAACGAACAGCAATTCATTTTTATATATATATAGATTATGAACAAAAACAAGAAATCCACATTGAAGCGTACCAAAATGGATACGAGTGTTACCTCTTTTTTATTTTTAAGTTCTTCACTGTTAAAGCTGTTGAGCAGCAAGGCAAGGAAGAGATTGAGCACCATGAAATTTCCCATTACGAGAGCCGGTAAGAATATGAAGAAACAGCTCTCTGCGCCACTGGCTTGCTCGGCTCTCATACAGTCCCACAGGGGCTCGATCCATTCACCGCACAGTATCCGAAATATCATCATGAACGAATGGAAGAAATCATTAAAGTTCCATCTAGAGTACAAAAAGTCAATAAGCATTTTTTTTTTTTTTTGGCTTCCTAAGCTGATAACCTTGAGAGGCTATGTCAGCGTAACCCTAACTTTAGTAGGTGAGCTCACGGGGCTCAAACCTGACGATGTTGCTAACACGAACCCTAGCAAGAGCCGTGCTTCGCAGAATCTACCACCGGATCGGAAACGCGACCCACTGAGAAGATCCGGCGAGAAACAAGCAAACATTTCAACAAACACTTATTTCACCGATCAATGGTTTTGTTTACTGGAAGATAAAATACAAATGTTCACGATTGACTTCCACGGTTAAGGAATAACATCGTGTAATAAAAATCAAATCCGCAAAATTATAATTTGCATAATTACTGGTGGCAGGACCTCTTGTGAGTCCGCGCAGGTAGGTGTCACCACGCTGCCTATTTCTGCCGTGAAGCAGTAATGCGTTTCGGTTTGAAGGGTGGGGCAGCCGCTGTAACTATACTTGAGACCTTAGAACTTATATCTCAAGGTGGTGCATTTACGTAGTGGATGTCTATGGGCTCCAGTAACCACTTAATGCCAGGTGGGCTGTGAGCTCGTCCACCCATCTAAGCAATAAAAAAAAATCAAGTTAAAAATAAAGAAATTGCATACCTGGGTACCGGATCTGGATCGAACTTATCAGGGGTGTACGATTTAGAAAACAGCTGCATACCGATTACCGCAAATATGTATATAACTATCACTAATACGAACGTCAAATTACCAAGAGCACCTATAGTCGATATTATAATACTCAACAACACTTTCATCGTAGTCCACGACTGGGCTAACTTTAACACTCTCAACTGTAACAAATACAATAACATAACATTCAGCTCGCAGAATTATCTTAGCTAGTGGTCCCACAGTGGTCGAAATTCGACTATTAATTAACTGAAATCTTAAGTTTGTACATTATTATGTTTCTATTGTCAAAGACTACTGTACTTCTAATCACAGATTTTGCCAAGACTACACTATAAACAAATAAAATTAAACTTTATTATTGACAAAAAAAATTAATCTATTCTTAATTTAACCACAAGAATTAAAAAATTAAATTTGCTTTTTTATTGATTAATGTATTTTTTATGCATAATTAAAAAAAATGGCATCCTGCACTCCTTCCTTCTCTGTATTCTCTATAAGTGTGGGTCCTCCGTAACGCGCAATTTTCGTAAAAAGGGGTACAAAGTTTTTGCTTCACGTATTAATATTTACAAGATGTTTTTAAATGTTAACTTACCAAACGCAGGCCACGTAGCACGGATAAGCCGTCCACTAATTCAAATATGAGATCGAGTAAGCTAGCCGAAACTATGATTAGATCGAATATATTCCAACCGCAAGCAAAAAAGTCTTTACTCATCGCCATCACTTTCATTATACACTCTAAAGTAAATATAGAAGTGAAAACCTGAAAATCGATAATAATAAAAATGACTAACGAAATACATTTTTGACGTAATTTGTATCGTTTGGTTTAGATCAGTGATTCTCAACCTTTTTGTTGTTGCGGCACATATTAAACGATTTCAAAATTTGGCGGCACACAAAAAAAAAGATAAAAATTATTTACTTACTACAACACACTGCATAAATAGTTTATCAAAAAATTTTAATATACGAAATAAACTAAAATATACTATAATTCTTTTTTGTGGATTTAGATATATATTCATGTTTAAAATATTTTTCTTTTGAAATGATATAATTTAATAATATTAACATTATTATATATTCGCAAAATTTGGCGGCACACTTTTGAAATTTGGCGGCACACAAAAGTGCCGCGGAACAGTGGTTGAGAATCATTGGTTTAGATAATCACCTTATTTCCTATATCTAAGACCCTTCTAACGTTCTCGCTCATGCCGTGATGCTCTAGAGCCAAAAACAATGTGTTTAAAACGATACAAGTCGTAATGAACAACTCGAATAGAGGATCCTTCACGATCCCGTAAAGACAGTTTTGGAACTGAAGCCAACCTTCGTAGTCTATGCAGCAAGACACGCAACACTCGCAGTTTCTATCCACGAGCTCATCTGTAATTAAATTTGAGTGATAATTTCACAAATATTTGAACAAATTCGGACATACCACACAAGGAACGGGCAAAATCAACGAAAGCGCCGTAAGCTTTTTATCTATAAAGGCGCTTTAAGCTTTAGTAAGAAAATTAGCCATTACATCCAAGTTTACATGCAACGATAAGCAAGGAAAAGGGATAGGATTATTGTGCGGATATCACCGGAAATTCAAGGAAAACCAGTAAGGGAATTTAATAATTATTCAAAAGCCAATATTATGATTATTGAATAGTGTTTCAATTGAATTGATATAATTTGATCAATTTATTTATATTTTTTTGTAATCATTTTTATTCCAACCAAAAAATTAAAATTTAATAAATAATAGTTTAAAAAAACAAACAAAATACGCTTAAAAAAAATCCAACAAAAAAATAGAAAATAAATTTTAATAAATTTGAATTAAAAATAGTGTAAAAAAAAAAGATTTTATTGTAAAAACCGTGGAGTACTTTTCAGGTTATTATCAAAATAATCCTTCTACTCATATCTGTTCATAAATTATTTATAACTACTGATACCATGCACCCCACGCTTTTTTTTATAATAAAATCATTTTTCTTACACTATTTTTAATTCAAATTTATTAAAATTTATTTTCTATTTTTTAGTTGGATTTTCTATAAAAGCATATTTTGTTAGTTTTTTTAAACTATTATTTGTTTTTCATTTTTTAGTTGAATTTCAATTTTTATTATTTTTTTTATTATTGAATTAACATCGGTCCTTAATAAGTATACAACATTCCGAGTAAATCCGACGTTTTGAAAGAGGCTCAAAATCATGTTCAAAGATTCCTTTACATACATACGTCTGAAGCTAATAAAAGCGTATTAAAAAAGCCGCGTCATATTTATTTACGTATTTATGTTTGTATGCGAATTATTTGTAAAGACGAGACAACAACGAGTTAGCCAATTGCGACGTAGCCCGGCAGTCTTCCTGTGGGGAACAGGGGTGGACTGGGTAGCAGCATTGGCGTCAGTGTTTACTAACCTGTGAAGTAAGTGCAATTTTGCTCGTAATTGCCCATATGAGTTTTGTGCTTTGCTGCCAATAAACCGATCTCATTAATTTTCGTCGTTTCCGCTTGCGGGAGGGCGGGCGCACGCTCGTATGGCCAGTCCGCCCCTGACGATATTAATGAGGGTAGAAGCGTAATTGCAAAAGTGTCGAATTAAATGAACAATGAATATTTAATTAAATATAGGATTGGAACTACCGGTGACTCGAGAAGGACAATAAAAATAACATGCCATATAAAGTAATTGAGGAGTGAAAGGCTATAGTTTAAGTTATAGCTATAGTTTAAGCGACATTTCGTTTCTATGCTTTTTTTATTGCTTAGATGTGTGGACGCGCTCACATCCCACCTGGTGTTAAGTGGTTACTGGAGCACATAGACATCCACAACGTAAATGCGCTACCCATCTTGAGATATAAGTTCTAAGATCTCTCAGTATAGTTACAACGGCTGC
The DNA here is from genome assembly GCF_003987935.1 of Bombyx mandarina. Next base: position 892,960 of record NW_021011476.1, on the reverse strand, counting down.
CCTACCCTTCAAACCGAAACGCATTACTGCTTCACGGCAGAAATAGGCAGGGCGGTGGTACCTACCTGTGCGGACTGTACAAGAGGTCCTACCACCAGTAATATTTATAATTGAACTTCAATTAAGTTTATTCCCTTGAAATAGCTGAAGAAGTTTTTATTTAATATTTTTCTAATTTTAAACTTTAAATTTCTCTCCTGTAAAGTTACAAAAATGTTGCATAAACCAAATAGCCATAGATAGCTTTTCACCGCTCGATATATTAAAATGAAGGCACAGGTTAAATAGGGGAGGTTATATTTTAAATGACGTTAATTTTTGTATTTTAACAACACAAATGTATCCAAAAATGGCATGTTTCTTTTTATAGTCCGGTATTGTTTTATGAAAATTGTAGGACGAACTTTCAAAATTTTGAACAACTACAGCGAGAATTAATCTGTTTGCTTAATATATTTGAATGATTTGGATACTGTATTCTCAAATGTATTATTGTACATTATTTACAAGTTCAATGATAGTGACAGTTATTTTCACAGCATAAACTGAAATATAGTGTAATATCGTAGTAATTGTAAAAAAATATGATTTGCTGTGAGTAATTCCTTCTACAAAAATTTATTCACAACATTTTTTTTTTAAAAAGTTCACAATTCATTATTATCCAAGTATTCTCAAATGCAAGTGACATTTACTTAATAAAAAAAACAACAATACAGAGATTTAAATTGGGATACAAAATTACTTAGAAGGTGACAGAAACGTACTCTACATAAGATCGTTTGTACGAGAATCAATAAAACTGTATACCTAATAGTAGAAAATTAAAAAAAAACAACAATATTACGGCTGCAAGAAACGCAATAATGCTTGAGTTCGAAATTCTAGTCCGTTGGTCGTAATTGTTTGATTAAATATTAAAAACGATCATGCAATAAAGTTCAGCAAAGATGTTCGTATATTAAAGGCTGCTCTACTAAATTGCATTTCAAAGAAGACTTCTGTCCTAATTTAGGCCGGTTTATCGTGAAGATATGTATTTAGTGTCGGCAAAGCGTAGTCGATTCCGTGACAGAGATTTTTAGTATAGTGAATTTATATAAAGTGCTTCGTGTAAAGCCGTGCCAATAGTTAACATGTTATAATGCTATCAAATGTTAAAATAGCATTAATGGCATAACGTAATTGGTAGTTAATAATTGATTTTTACCTAAAACGACGATCTGATTGAGGTAGTCCGGATTCAATGGATATCTTTCGTACACGGTTTCTTTCTGCTTATCGCCTTTCTTTACTTTCTCTATTGGTTTCTCTTCTCGGATTCTCAGTTTGGCTTTCTGTTTTGGTTCTTCTGTGTGACTCTCCTGTGTTTGCTGTGAAAATACCAACGTTTCGTTAGATGACTTTTTAATTTTATCCAGCCGAATACAAAATTTATGGCAAAATAAAATTTCCTTTTGACGAGTGTCAATAGTCATGGATCGCGGTAGGTTCTTTTATTTGTAATAGCGTTTTCGTCGAGATAACTTTAGGATGAAAGGTTGATTGAAGTAAAAACTTCTGAAAGTTTTGCATCAAAACTCGATGAAGCTGATTGAACATTCGAAAATTAAGACTATAAAATGCGAAATAATGATATAGAATATTTCTGAACATTGACTCTTGTCATATCTGAATTGCACATAAATAAATTAGTTTCTAAACAAAACGTATGGAAACCAGTATAAGGTCGTGAACGTTTAAATATCAAATAAATATCAATAAATGATACTCATTTAGTAATGGAAGAAGAATGATACGTATTAAGTAGTGGTGATAGAAGTTACATCGAAATAAGATTTGAAACCTTTTACTGACCGGACATGTCATACGGAGATAGGGAGGGTAGTTAAAAAACGAACAACTTTATTGATATTCGGCATTTTTCGATTTGAAGTCTGAATTCGATTATAAAAATATAACGGACGTCCTACCCTATATATCGAATCATGATTGTGCTGGCAAACAGGCAAACAAACCCTACGCCATTATTACGATCGTTAGTATAGAATTCGAAAAATGCTACTGCTTGGTTTGCTTTCCGGCCCTTTTGCGACATAATTGAAAATAGATGGAGTCGTGTTATTCTAGGTACAGCTGCGGTAATATTTAATATCGGGTGTTTCGTCCTGCTAAAAAAATCCAAGGTTAACATACTTGTAAAGGTGGCATTGGTGTTGATTGCTGCAGTGCAGGCAATGGTGGCGGCATTAGCAGTACCCGCCTCGGGTGAGGGTGAGGGGCCTGGTCATCAGACGTGTGTTCTCCATCGTCGTGGTCATCGACCACACCGGAGTCGTCGAGCGAGGATTCTCTGTTGTTACTATGATCGCTTAGTTGACGACCAGCTGCACTCAGGATGCCACGACCTTGAATTTAAATTAAGGGAGGTTATATGAATGTTCCACATTAAAGTATCGGTAGTGAATCGCCTGTTTCCGGTAAATCCGGTGAATGTCCGTTAGAGGAAAGATAATGTCATGAACTCGTGATCTGAAGACATATAACAAGGTATAGTCCGCGCGGGTAGGTACCACCACCCTGTCTATTTCTGCCGTGAAGCAGTAAGGCGTTTCGGTTTGAAGGGTGGGGCAGCCGTTGTAACTATACTTCAGACCTTAGAACTTATGTCTCAAGGTGGGTGGCGCATTTACGTTGTAGATGTCTATGGGCTCCAGTAACCACTTAACACCAGGTGGGCTGTGAGCTCGTCCACCCATCTAAGCAAAAACATCTAAAAAAAAGGTATGAACGCCATTTTAAAGGTAACAGCGGTACGAGAAATGGAATCATCGTATAAAATGATCGTTGGCGATTGATGAAAGAGATGTCCTGTTGTTGGGAACAGCTTCGTCGCGACCACTAATTTCCATAGTTACTCGCACAGACAGCGAAGTTGATACGATGCGACAGCTACATAGATGCGATAGCTAGATAGCTGGATCCGAAACGTTGGGAATAATATACTTACTAACAATAAAAAGCGTTAGACAAAACCGTAACAGTAGTTTAAAACGACTAGCTAACACCGAAGGAAATACTGAAAACTTAATTTTTTTTTTACTTGAAAAATTAAGATTGAAAGAATTTATTTCATCCATATACCCATGTCATTATCTCAATTGCTTTTCATTGCTCGCTAAATTTTTGTTCTAAAATGAAACTTAATTCCATTTGTGACGCATTATTCTTATTATGCAGTTTTAAATAACAGCGAGCAATGAAAAGCAAACAAATTTTTAAACCGGATTCCATCTGCATTCACGCTTCAAGTAACCACAAGCATATAACTAAAATGCATGGCGTATCCCGACAAACGATTTCCATAAAAGTAACCTGACATGAGAAGCGCACAATTATGTAACTCAGACATGCGGTCCAAGTATAAAATGATGTACCTAATGCATTGTCGGGGTGGAGGGTGTGAGGGGGCGGCGGCGGAGGCGGCGGCGGCGGCAAAGGTGGCGGTGACGCGCTCGGGGTCACCGACCTGGATCTCGACCTAAAAGAAGATAATTTATTGCATAACTAATGACTTCGTATTCGTTTTGATTATTGACTAAAAATGATCAATAAGTAATGTACAGTGAAACACATAATTTTTTTCTTTCACAAAAGCAAATTAAATTTCATTTGTTTTCATTTTCAGCGTTAATCTCGACATTGATTTCACTAAATAAATTTAAACTAACTTGGATGATAAAAAATTAACTTTGTAGTTTAGGTCTGTAGGGATAAGACATGTATCGAAAAAAGTATTTATTATTAAGCTATAATATATACGATACATTATTATTAACATAACGTCTGTAGTAATAGTAAACGTCACTTCTTCTACAGAGTCGCTAATATTTATGGCCTTATCTAAGTACTGATGTTAAAGCATGCTACATGCATGTAGCTAGTACACATTTAGGTATAGCAAGTACACATTTAGGTCGTGCCATGCTGCCTATATCCGCCACGAGACAATTATACATTCCTGTTTTCAGCATAACACTGCCTTGGGGTAGTAACAGCACCAAAATCATTCTTAGCGATAATACTGCCGTTTGTATTTACTGTGTCTTTTTGACATTACTAATTTATCTCATTTTGTGTACAGTGAAGATTAAGTAAATATATAATGCAATGTAGTCTTCAGTTTTGTGTATCAAAACCAGCAGAGGTAATCACGTTTTGTCTAAGTGCTAAGAAAATCGCTCAGCACAAGATTCTGCTTAGAGAATTAAAGATAAATTAGAGCAGGTACTTGCTTATTGTTTTTGATGTCTAAACATAAGATAGGCTTCAAAAACAGTGTTTTCTATTTACAACAAGACTGAACGGTTTGTAAACCACAACATTAAGTTACGTTTGGTCCGTCGCGTCGCCGCAAGTATTTCTTCCCACGTTAATTTCCGGTTAATGAATACAGAGTCTTGTAGGGGCTAACCGCTCGTTATGCTAAAATGTCGCCATACACGATTATCATGCAAATTTGCCTAGGTGTTGACTGCGGGGCTAAACTGAATCGGGTCAAACACGTGGGCGGAGCATCGACCGGAAATATGGATTATAAAGTACGGGAAGCTATTTGCCTGGCGTTATCCGAGCTTGTTTATAGAGGTTAAATGTTTTTTTTTTTGTTTTCAATGTCTTTACATTCTGAGAATGTAATGGTTTGGTTTATTTGGCAGCATCAATTTACCATTTTGTTCCTTTTTTAATGTGAATCCTGACTCTTAATTACGCTAAATTTGAGTATATTTGGGACCCAAATTAATCTATTTGAAGAGTGGGATCGCATTATTTGTATATCGGAGACTAAAATCACAGCTTCGAACGAATGAAGCTAGTTATGATATGTATCTTGTGAGCTTCGTGTGCATACATCTCAGCAAAAAATGTACATTAATCCAAGTATTTGCTTGTAATATTGAATGACTGGCAGGAAATATTAGTGATTCGACAGATACAAATGGTTAGAAAGAGTGGAGTGAACCTAATGGCAGACAAATATATTTATATTTATTTACAGGTTTAAATATATTTTTGCATACTCTTTGATTTAATGGGTAGTAAGTTGTTAAAGTATAATTATCTAAAGAGTTCAAGTTCTGTTTATTTATGTTACTTTATTGAATTTACCCTAATTACGTACGGTAATTGAACGACTGAGCCAACTTCTCAACTTGGTTGAACCGAAAATGATTAACTAATCTGATACCTAATTATATGAATTAATTTTATTTAATAATAAATGAAAATTGTGACTTATTATTTTTTTATTGCTAGATGGGTGGACGAGCTCAAAGCCCACCTCGCGTTAAGTGGTTACTGGAGCCCATTGACATCTACAACTTAATGCGCCACCCACCTTGAGATATAAGTAGTTCCAAGGTCAAGTATAGTTACTACGGCTGCCCCACCCTTCAAACCGAAAAGCATTGCTGTTTTACGGCAGAAATAGGTAGGGTGGTATTAGGTACCTACCCGCGCGGACTCACAAGAGGTCCTACCATCAGTAAATAAAAGTGCGTATTCATAAATAACAAACACCAGTTGAACTCTTCATCTAGAGTAAGAACAATAAAACTATTACGAATAATTCAAATAACAATTAATTAAAATGATATAGCAATGACTTGATATTCACAATAATTAAAGGATCATAAAGTTTTTAATCTACTCAATTTGTATCCCAAGAAATGTTTGAATCAGAATTTGAAAAAGTTTCGGAACTTATAAGCCAATCGGAGGAAGGAAGGAAACTCTATAAAAATAAATAAGCTAAGGATAAAATATGTAGAACAAACTCGAAAGTGGGTCAGCATCGACTCTTAAACAGTATCTGTTTTGTCAAAGTATTTAATTCAATAATAATTTCCACAGAGTAACAACATTCAAAATCATCGATACCTTTGCTTACAAATTTCAAAGATACACAAGATGAATTTAAGAATTTAATTATTACATGAAAAAAACAAAATGTGTGCAATTCACACGTGGTAGAAGTGAAACCTTCCAAAATTAAAATACAATTATCCTAAAAGTCTTAAGTATATGTAAAATTTTGTCATTAGTAAATAATTGTAAGGTAGCGCCCTCTGTGAATTTATATTTTAATTTCACGTATAATCCTAAATTAAAATTCACTACAAGAGCTTTCATACACACGTTAGTATTAAAAAATCTCACAGATGGCGCTGTATTAAATAGTATGTATATTTCTGTCTCATTCTTTGCTGGCTTCATCCTACACATTTTTGTATTTGTGTCTCTTACCTGTCGTTTTTTCCGTTGCATCCGGTTTGAAATCATAACGATTCTAAAGAAGTTTTCACTTCAATAAAATGAAATATACAACTTCCTCCTCCTCCTCCTCCTCTAATAACTTTCTCCTGCATTATCTTGTGCCATTCCTGCCTGTCCTCGGCTGTGTGGATAGCAACGTACAACTTAAACTATCATAATTTTGTTAATAACCTCGAAAGCATAGGCTTCTGATATTTTTCGAACTCAAATATCGTACTACAAAGAAAATAATACCTATAAATTTTAAAGCTACCTTCCTGTACCGTAGAACATGCGTCAAACAATCATCGATTTGATGAGAGCCTACAATTTTATTTAGAGTTTGATCTCATCAACCCTGCTGATGCTGTTCATGTTGTGATATTCAAGGGCATTTAGTTAACAACAGGTGGGTTAACAACAGACGTGCTGAACTCGTAACTGACAAACGTTTTTGTTGTAGCCAAATTGATGATAAAGAGTGAATATTGCCTAGGACCTTGAAATGTGGATTGAGCAAAGGAGCACATCTATTCTGGTTGATTTTCTGTTTTATCCTTCAAACTGGAATTTCTCCGGTCACCGTCGTCGTCGAACCTGTCACTTGCGACGAAGGGCTCGACGAGTGAATTAACCCGTAGACACAGCCCACTGAGTTTCTCGCTGGATCTTCTCAGTGGGTCGCGTTTCCGATCCGGTAGTAGATTCTGCGAAGCACTGCTCTTGCTAGGGCCAGTGTTAGCAACACTCCTGGTTAGAGCCCCGTAAGCTCACCTACACGTCAAGGAGAAGCTGAAATAGCCTCTAAACGCTATCAGTATAGGTAGGGAAAAAAAGGATTTTTTTTCTTCCAATTAATATTACTGAAGAATATCTAAAAACCTTTTCAATTATGCTCCGTTTTGTTCATTTATCGTTAACAATGAAATCTTTATAACAAGTTTATGACAGCAACTGTCGGGGCGGTATCGAACAAACAAGATCTGAGGAAAATTACTTTTGAATCAAATTTTATTTTAAATTAAACGTTGTAAATATGTACAGTGTACTTCATTTTTCTTTGCTAAATTGCCTTAAATTTATTTCTGTGATCTGGCTGATATTAAATTTTCTTTAGAATGATATATTGTATTGAATGTATAATATAAAGTCTTCGATTAGAAATTTCAGAAACTTATCATCATTGGTCGCCCACTGCTGGACATAGGTCTTTCCCAGTCCACACCACTGAGACCAGTTTCCGGCTCTTTCCCTACTCATCCATTTCTTTCCAGCCACCCTTCGTAAGTCATCGCGTCATGCATTACACGTGCAGTCGGTTTAATTACTTAGGTTGTGGATTGTAAATTATGTATATATTATTATCTTTTAATTTACCGTTCTATTAGCACTACCTTTTTGGTGTCCAAAGTAACATCGATGACTGGGTCTGACTGTGCCATGTGTCACTGTGATATTTTATTTGTACAAAATTAAAAAAAAATCGGTAACTTTTTAAATAATACTTTTTTTAACGAAAGTATTAAAAGTAAATATGAAATTTTGTTCGTCGTAGAGTTTCATTATAAAAATATCCCAAATGTTAGATTTCTTAAAACGCCGTAAGTCCTAATAAGGTTTGAAAAAATATATGATGCGTGTCTTGTTTCAAAGATTCCTGTTTGTAACCGGTAAGATACACAAAGTCGAGCAAACACGTTTAGTAAACTTATGCGAGAGACACCGCATTCGATTTTCTTGGCGGCGAGCTGGCTCGAACGTCCTGATGGAAATTTTATCTCGTTGAAGGCAAACGCGGGCCGGATTTACCGAGATAGAGGTGTGTAGGGAATATGTTTGTCGAATTTATTGGGTGTCTACGGTGTAGGTTTATCGAGCAAATGATTTCGTATCGGGCTGTATACAATGTGATGATCGTAATTTGGCTCTGCTTTGCGCTCGGGAATATGAAAAAAAAAGAATGATTTTGTATATATTTGGAGGGTTAACGGAAAATAGAAGATTTTTCACCGAGCGGGTGAAATTGTTTGGTAGGCCGACGATTCGATTTTTTTTAGCTATCTATGGTAGCCTAAGAGGTTATTCCAGTTACGCTCAGACGGGTAGGTGAGCTCACGGGTTCAACCTGAGAGAATTTGCGAACACTAGCCCTAGCAAGAGCAGTGCTTCGCAGAATCTACCATCGGATCGGGATCGCGACCCGCTGAGAAGATCCGGCGAGAAACTCAGTGGGCTGTGTCTATGGGTTAGTTCGCTCTTCGAACTCTTCGTCGTAATCGACGAGTCGAATGAGTTTTTGAAGTCGTCGTGGCCTAAAAGATAAGTCGTCTGTTTGAAGGGTGGGGCAGCCGTCGTAACCATACTGAGACCTTAGAATTTATATCACAAGATGGGTGGCGCATTTAGGTCGTAGATGTCTATGGGCTCCAGTAATCACTTAACACCGCCAACCTGGTGTTGCTGTGAGCTCGTCCACCGATCAAAGCAATAAAAAAAAGAGTTTGACGAGGACAGTGACCGGTGCTTATGAGGTCTAAAAGCACCGAGAGTGAATCCGGGGGATCCGACAAGACATGTTTCGGGCAACGGCGGTTTTGCGTTGGCCCCGTTGCGGTCCGATAACAGCTTATTCGAATACTATTTGTTCGGAACTTGTACATATAGAAGTTTTATGGACTATTAATTATTTGTGTAGTCACTGAGAATTTTATCATTGTTATTTTATTCATTCATTAGCCAACGCCTCTCCGTAGTTTCCTGCAATAGCATTAAAATCGGAGAGACTGGTGCCAATAAACATAGATTAACTTCAATTAATACAACAAAATTAACCCACAGAAATATGTAAACTTATCTTGAAGATGTCATTAAGGATATTCAGGCTTCTGTCAAATATAATGTTTTTCTCGGTTCTCGTCTTTGTAATTATTACTCTAATCATTGGTTGCGTTAGTATCATCTTATTCTTCCTTATTTTAATATTACTTTAGCTGAGGAGATAACAGACCTGTTGCATTCATTACTTGCGCTGTTTTTCTCAACTGTTAGTAGATGATGAAAGCTACCACGTACATAGAGACGAAGTTTTACTTATTTTGTAAGAATTACTGGTGGTAGGACATCTTGTGAGTCCGCGCGGGTAGGTACCACCGCCCTGCCTATTTCTGCCGTGAAACAATAATGCGTTTCGGCTTGAAGGGTAGGGCAGCCGTTGTAACTATACTGAGATCTTAGAACTTATATTTCAAGGTGGGTGACGCACTTACGTTGTAAATGTCTATGGGCTCTAGTAACCACTTAACACCAGGTTGGCCGTGAGCCCGTCCACCCATCTAAGCAAATAATAATAAAAACGAGAGCGTTTGATTCGTTTGTGACTGATACAGGCAAAATAGTTGTTCTTACTTGACCCTCTTCCAATTATTATCGTTTACCACGAATTAAAAACACGTACAAGCTTTATGATTGATTTTGATGATACACATACGGTAACGGTAGGCAGCGGCTTGGCTCTGCCCCTGGCATTGCTGACGTCCATGAGCGACGGTAACCACTCACCATCAGGTGGGCCGTATGCTCGTCTGCCTAAGCGGCAATACAAAAAAAAAACACATTAAAGATAAATATTATTACAGCTAACATTAAAGATAATAATCATATTTAAATTGCTAAAACCATTATTTGGATAATATAAAAGTCCACAGAATATAAAATAAATCAATTTCATCCGATATTCATACGTTTTAGAACGTAGCTTCGCATTCAGCTATGAATAATAGCTGGAAAAAAATCCCGAGCTTCCATTGATTGAATGACAATGCTTTAACTACATCAGATATGGCTGTAGCTGGCGCGGGATAAATCTCGTTTATCGATAGCGCCTCTGCAACTGTACTGAAATTGTTTCATAGCTGATGTTACGGAGATATGATCTAAATACAATTTTTTTACATTTTTCGTAAATTAAATTTTTCGTAACGGCTTTTCCACTTCACATTTTTTTTTATTTAAAACTAGCTGACCCGGCGGGCTTCGTTCTGCCTGAATCGATAAATAAAAGACCTAAGCTTTTGTATAAAATGAACTTAAAACAAATAAAAGGAATCCGTTCGACGGGGCACACATCAAAGGAAAAACAAAATTGTTATTTTTATTTAATTCCGAGCATTTTCATATTTATCTACCTTTTATACCTTCTCTGGAATTCCACTAACAATTTAAGACCAAAATTAGCCAAATCGGTAAGCCGTTCTCGAGTTTTAGCGAGACTAACGAACAGCAATTCATTTTTATATATATATATATATATAGAAGAAGAAGATAGAAAACTAGTGACCCGCCCTCGCTTCGCTTCGGAAACATTAAATTTTATTATTGAATAGCTGAGTTCCGCGATGTTAGTGGCTATTGTCGTACCGTGGGTGACGCCGTGGGACGAAGCTACTCTAAAAAAGCCTAAGTTACTCCTTATATCATCAGCTACCTATCAGTGAAAGTCTCGTCAAAATCGGTCCAGCCGTTTCAGAGATTAGCCGGAACAAACAGACTGACAGACAGACAGAGAGACAGACAGACGGACAAAAATTGGAAAAAATGTTATTTTCGTGTATGTACCGTATATATATTGATATGCATCTAGTGAAAAGAGGCTATTTCAATATTACAAACAGACATTCCAATTTTATTTATATGTATAGATGATAAATAAAAAAAATGCATAGTCTCTTCGCGAATATTATTTCTAAACTATTTTTCGTAACATAATATTAAGCATTATGCTATTCTTTGACGCGTTTAAGGGCTTTTCGAAGCGCATAATAAAGAGAACATAGTATTTTGGAACGCTTAAAAATACATAATGAAATGACATAGTTAAATGCAAACACTAAATTCTCTATTAAATTTTCGAAAGCCCTCTCTGAAGGGAGAGGTTTAATTTGTTTAATATTTATTCAGGAAGTTATACATAAATAATTCTCGAAAACGGGTCGCAATTAACAACAGCGAATAGACATTAGTCTACTACGGATTGAGTGAAAAAAACGTTTTATTTTGTAATTTAAAACGCTTTCTCTTTGTTTGTTTCGCTTTTACTCTACAAAACAATAAGTATTATGCATAACCTTGCTGTTTAGAGCAGAGGCTTTCTTCAACCCAAATCAGACCCATGGCGCTAACAGTTAAAATATAAATTAGCAACATGAATCGTGATTACTTTTTAAGGCTACGATGTATTTGGATATTACAAACACTAGCTTTTGCCCGCGACTCCGTCCACGTGGAATAGTTACTTTGGCATAACGCAAAATTTTACTCCCACTTCATTTACGTAGAAACTGAAAATATTTTTTGAATTATAGAATGTTAAGTAGCTATTTAAACCCCTATTTTGAAACATTCTTTATTGGTGCTCCACTTATATTGGTCTTACCGTGATGTTATATAGCATAGCCTTCCTCAATAAATGGGCTATCTAACACTGAAAGAATTTTTCAAATCGGACCAGTAGTTCCTGAGATTAGCGCGTTCAAACAAACAAACTCATCAGCTTTATAATATTAAGTATAGATTAAAAGTGACATTCAGGAGAGCCACGCGTGCATTGCAGTTGATTTTGTTTTCCATAAATTCCTTAAATTATCGTCGAATATTTTACTTACATATACAAGACTCAAAGGGACAATTTCCAAAGCCGCAGTGATGAAACTGTTATCACAAGTTAAGCGTGAACGTAATCATAACGTTTATTTTGGTAATTTATAGAGAACATGAAATGTAACGAAAAGGCACGAAGTGAGTTACATTGCGTGGTATGTACCATGCTTATACCCCAGCTTAATGAACATGACGATGACGTCGCCCAAAACACGTCATTACGGATCCTCCTGATCCATTAACGGTGCTTTTCGGTACCATAAGCACCGGTCACCGTCCTGGTCGAACCCATCGCTTGCGACGAAGGGCTCCACGAGCGAATTAACCCATAGACAGAGTCCACTGAGTTTCTTGCCGGATAACCTCAGTGGGTCGCGTTTCCGATCCGGTGGTAGATTCTGTGAAGCACTGCTCTTGCTAGGGTCAGTGTTAGCATCACTCCGGCTTGAGCTCCGTGAGCTCACCTACTAGCTCAGGTTACGCTGAAATAGCCTTTTAAAGGTTAACAGATTAGGTAAAAAAAAATAATGAACTGTCTTCGTTTTACCAATCGATTCCGATATATCCTGATAAAAATGTATTGATCGATTCTTACCGTTCAGCCACGGCGGCAACCGCAGCAGCATGATGTATAGCACTCCTGCCTCTTTTGCGTCTTCTTGTTCTTTTACGTGAGTAAGAGGCCAATAATAGTCCTTTCCTAGCGTCGATTCGTTTCTTCGAATCTTTAGCGAGGGTCCTCACAGCCAGCGATGAGGGGTCAAAGCTGAATGTAGAATCATCTCTGTGCTCGTTCAGATCCTTCTTTCTCTCCTGTTTGAAAATGTTGTAAGTTCAAATGAATTATCCAATTCTAGGTACGTACGTATTGTAATATTATTCTTCTTAAATTTTGGAATAAGAGAAGTCTTCAGTCAACTATGTATTTGCTTTCGTTTGTTACCATTTACGAAAAGATAAAGAATCAATCTATATGTTTTAATTACGCACTGTTAATTAATTCTAAATTATACGATTAGAGAATAAAGCAAAGGAGAAAAAATTGCAGGGACTTAATGACCCTAAAAGTTAAATTAAAGGTTTTTCATTTTTATCCAGAGTATTTCTATTCATGTTTTTTTCTTTTTCTTATATGGGTGGATGAGCCCACCTGGTGTTAAGTGGTTACTGGAGCCCATAGACGTAAATGCGCCACCCACCTTGAGATATAAGTTCTAAGGTCTCAATATAGTTACAACGGCTGCCCCACCCTTCAAGCCGAAACGCATTACTGCTTCACGGCAGAAATAGGCGGGGTGGTGGTATTCTAATGTGGAACGCCCGGTTTAAATGATTTCGAATAAGGTTTATTCATAATAAGTAATAAGGTTAATAATGTCTTAAAATAGAATAATACCCGATAATATAATAATTACGGTTTAATGCGGTTAACTTCACATTCATCCAACCAAACCCAGCCCAATTTCGATCTCGTAGTGTGATGGTTTGAAATTTAGATCAGCCGTTATTATAATACAATTGAAACCTCAACCTCAAGATGGGTGGCGCCATTGTGATACTCGCTCGTCTACCCGCTTTAGCATAGAATTAAAATGAATCCACAAACTAATCTATACTTCTAGAAACAGATCACCGTTTTTTTTTTATTGCTGAGATGTGTGGACGAGCTCACAGCCCACCTGGTGTTAAGTGGTTATTGGAGCCCATAGACATTTACACCGTAAATGTGCCACCCACCTTGAGATATAAGTTATAAGGTCTCAGCATAGTTACAACGGCCGCGTCACCCTTCAAGCCGAAACGCATTACTGCGTCACCAGTAAGCCAGCCAAGCTCTCTTAATTTTTACGATATTTTCGCCATAGCATAGAATTAAAATAAATCCACAAATTAATCTATACTTCTACAAACAGATCACCATAATGTTATTGTTGTATTAACGTACGTACTTCTTGTGTGATCTGTGATTCCTCTTCATAGCTCAGTGCGACTACGGCCAGCATCAGGTTGATGAGGTAAAACGAGCCAAAAAAAACCACCACCGTGAAAAATGATACGGACATTGGACCACACGAAGACAGTACCTGAAAATAAACGAAGCGTTTTAATTACTATCCCTTTTTTATTATCATCATTAGAGAGAGACAAACTGGCTGCTAAGCAGATGGGAAGAGATCACCGCAGTTATTAGACCGTGACTGTATCCGCGATTGCCCGTTCACTAACTCTTTGTTAGGCGGAAGACAGGTCTACCCCGTTAAATTATTCACGTAACAATAACTGTTATAAATTCATGGCAAATCACCATTTTCCCCCTCGTAGCTTTCTATCGTACGCAATAGCTAATAAATATATGTGTGTCTAAGTAAGTGAACACAAGAATAAAGTGTAAATAAATAAACAATAAAAAAACGAGGAACACTTGGTTTATTTCATTATATTGAGGCCTTAGAATTTATATCTCAAGGTGGGTGGCGCATTTACGTTGTAGATGTCTATGGGCTCCAGAAACCACTCAACACCAGGTAGGCTGTGAGATCGTCCAATCTTTTTAAAAAAAAAAACAGTTTCGATAAAGAGCGTATTTCTCAAAACGCACTGTAATATTTCTAACAGAAGACACGCCGAAATCAATCGTAAAGGCACAGATTGTAGTAGCAGATCTTTCCAAATGTCCGGCCGCTAAATCACTAATAGACTCTTCGAAGTTGCTCGGGGAGAGAGAGCCTATTCCTACCTTACGGAGACCGAGTAGATTGATTCTGAACAAATTGTACGCTGTCGTTTGCTAAGTCAATTACGTGAGAACTTCTTGGACGTTATCTGCTAAAGGCAGACTTCGTAAATACAAATGTTAAGAAAGACAGTGAATACTATGAATTGGCTGACCGAGCACTTGACCGAGTTATTGAAGACGAAACACATATTTACTGTGTAAACTGTTTCATTGCAATCTTTGGTGGGAAAGTGAAAAGTAATTTTAAATTAATTGATAAGATAGGTATATTCTTTTGGTCTTACGTTAATAATCAATGAAAATTAATGTGATATAATACTGATATAATAATTCTTTTTTGGTTTTACTTTAATAATTAATAAAATAAATAAAGCAAAAAACGACAAGAATATTCGTCGTCCAAGCTACATCGACCATTAGGCGAAAACTAGTCTGTCTAATCTAATCTAAATCTAATATATTAAAATTTTAGTAAACATTTATTTAACAAACAAAACGACGACAAAAACCTTCAAACCCTGCAGTTGGTAACATCAACTCTGTCCGAAACCTAATAGAATTAAATCATTAAACAAACATTTTGTGGGGATTGCATTTCTCAAGATAACAGGGTTGCGGTCTGTTTATAGGACATAAGGAATGCATCAATAACTACCGACCGATTACTTTAATACCTATACTTGCAAAAATATTCGAAAAAATCATGCATTCTAGACTCACAACTTTTCTTAATAAATCTGAAGTTATAAAATCTGAACAACACGGTTTTCAAAAAGGCAAATCTACTACACTAGCAGCTTTTAAACTCATTAGTAAAATTACTGAAAATGTAGACAGAAAAATACCCACGGTTGGAGTTTTCTTTGACATGACCAAAGCCTTTGACTTTGTTGACCATAACATTCTTCTACGGAAGTGTAATAATTATGGCATTAGAGGGATAGCTGAAAAATGGCTTAGTAGTTATCTAAGCAACAGACAACAATATGTTGAAATTAGGGATATTGATAATAACAATGAAGAAGTGGCTTTTAAATCTTCATTAGCGTATAATAAAGTAGGTGTCCCACAAGGGAGCATTTTAGGACCGCTACTCTTTATCATTTATATAAATGATCTCCCAGAACACATACATTACCCATGCAGCTTATTTGCTGATGATATAGCCGTTGTAATCACCAAAGATGCCACACTAGATTTAAATGATGAGATAAATGCTACTGTTAGTAAGGTCATAGATTGGATGAATAAGAATAACTTAAAAGCTAATTTAGACAAAACGAGATATATACAATTCTATAATAGACACAAATTTATTAATAACTTAAATATAACTTATAATAATAACACACTAAATGAATGTAATAGCATAACATTTTTAGGATTAAATGTGGATAATCAATGTAGCTGGAATCTTCACATAGATATTACTTGTAGTAAAATTAATCGATTCTCATATGCACTTTGGCGACTTACAAAAATATGTAATTTAAAAACTGCATTACAGGCCTATCATGGATATGTCGCCTCAAATATCAGATACTGTATACCCCTCTGGGGAAATTCTAGTCACATAAATAGAGTGTTCATTGCACAAAAGCAATGTGTTCGTGCCATGTGCAATATTCATCCTCTGACTTCTTGTAAACCATTCTTCCAAAAACATAATATTTTAACTGTACCATCCATATATATACAAGAATGTTGTTTGTTTGTTAAAAAGCACCCACAATTATATAAATCGTGTGGCGAGTACTGTCAATTTAATACAAGATACCCTACTAAACTAATGTTACCAAGTATAAATACTCGTTACTACCATACAAACTGTTATCCTATGACTATCAGAATATTTAATAAGATACCAAACAGCATAAGAGATCTTCCACTAACTCAATTTAAAAGAAAATTATATTTATGGCTGATAGATAAGGCTTATTATAGTGTGCAAGAATTTTTAAATGATAAGTGTTGTACATAATAAAATATTAGAATAAGAAGTGATAGAATGTAAAAATAGATAGATTTAGTAAATTTTGTGTTATAATTAATATAAAAATAAATTAAATTTTCGCATGCCTAAACAGGCGAAATATATGAAGCTATGTCCTATATCTTATAAACTATATTTCTGGCGAATAAAGATTTTCTTTCTTCTTTCTTTCTTTCTTATTTAGGCTGGCGCTACACTGCCAACTGTTTTACATCTCACGCTTGTGGGTAATGGCCTTAGGCATTTAATGAAAGGCTCTGTGCGCGAAAATGTTCAGGTAGTAAGCTTTTTTTGAATTGAATACTTCTATAATACCGTTGTGATTTGAAATTCGATGATATCAACAAACAATACTAACCAGAGACATACGAGTACATCTATAGAATTTAGCTTGCGAGAAAATGGGATAGAATATCTCTGAAGATTTAATTTATAGAAAAAAGTCTCGGTGGGCATTTGCAGAGGAACACACTTGCGTAAATATCGCCTGCCGCTTTGAGATAATGCCCCATTGACAATGGAATAAAGGCGATTACGCCTTTGTACCGAAATATAAGATTTCTTGCAATACAGTAGGCATAGCACGAGCATTTAGTCTTTTTTTAATTGTTAGATAAAGTAATTTTTATGTCTTACGGGTAGATATTATCATTCATTTCGGTTTGAAGTGTAGGAGAGAAGCAATATAAACACATTCGTACAAATACCGATATCTATTTAATAACATAGTACATTGTGTACCGCGTGTAAAATGGCAAACACGCGGGATGAGATGTCCAACTTTTCTCCCGCGGTGCACATACTATTTTTTCTCCTACCAGGCCGAAAGCTCGTGGAGTACCGAGCCGGGGTCCGGGGGCGAAGCCATGGATGGGGGAAGGGGTGGGGGGGTCGGAGCCCCCTCGTACTCATAAAAAAAATCAATTTAACTGTTTTTAAATTTTTAAATAAACTACTACTAATTGAATAAGAACTGTCTGATGAACTCATCTTTGTTTGATACTTCACTATTAAATTTTATTGCCTTTTGTTTGTGTCACTTTTACACTAAACACAATATTGCAAATTACCCGAGCACAACAATGGCGGAGAATTTTAGGTGCGTGAGAGCAAATGTAGACACTAACGCGCATGCGCACTTGTCAGTACCCAGGGAGGAAAAGTTAGACTTTCTTCCCTGTACAGCGGGAGGAAAAGTTAGACTTTCTTCCCTGTACAGCGGGAGGAAAACCGAACTTTCGGCGTAGGTAGGAGAAAAATTATTATTTCATATATTTGCTGAACAGAAACTGGCCTAAAAAGTAATAAATCGTGAAGGCAGCAATGGATATTCAGGTTTAATCAATTGAATAATTACTTTTACGCTGTTACAATCATCATAATTTTATTTCCCTATACCGTAAACGGTTTTAATGAATCAATTACAACACCAGTGGCAGCTAGTACCTACTAAATCTATGCTATAAGCAAATATATTATGTAGTTATATTCAGACAAGAAAAATATTCCGATAGAGGCACCCGTCACGTGCGGACGTGCTCATCGTCCACTCGATCGCCCGGTCTTTGTTCGCCCGGCTTTTGTTAGCCCGGCCATTGTTCGCGCGGCCTGTGTTTGTGGTACATCTGCCGACTAAGTGCTCTTTCTGGAAGNATAAATAGTATGCATGCGTGTGTGCGTCAAATACATGGTATGTAGTGTGTGTAATGTCTTCTTTATTGAATTAATGTATTTTTTATGCATTATTTTAAAAAAATATTAGCATTGTGCACTTCTTCTCTATATTCTCTATAAGTGTAGAAAATTTCATACTCCTCCGTCCGGGCAATTTTCGTAAAAAGGGATACAAAGTTTTTGTTTCACGTATTAATATATAGATTCTTTGCTGATTGCTATAAGTTTGATTCGTTAAAAGATCTTGTCCCTTCATCTTGTAAGTAGAATCGATTACAAAACTCTTGAGCTTGTAACAAACGACTGGCCCAGTTTAAAAAGAAACAAAAATTAGAAACCCAGGTTGCTACGTGTCTTTTCATTTAGTTCCATTTCAACGTCACAATAGACAATTTTGAACACGCGTCAAATAAGCGTAGACTGTGTAAAGCAATCGGAAAAACATAAAAAAATCAGTAAATTTATTTTATAAATCTTTTTTTTTTTGGACGGCTTTAGTGTCCAAAGCCATCTACGTATCTGTGGTAGTAGTAGTATTTAGTAGTCGAAAACGTAATATATTCTGAAAAAATGTATATCTTTACTCACCATGTTATAAACATTCTCCCAGTAGTCAAGCGTGATCAACTGGAAGGTGGTCAACATTGACCAGAGGAAATTGTCGAAATTGGTGTACCCATGGTTGGGATTCGGGCCCACGCAAAGGCAGGTGTAATGTAACGGACAATGCCTGGCCCCTGTCAAGTTCCCGCAAATAATTGGAACTAGTTCTTCATCTACCATCCAGTTTGTAGGTTCTTTGATCCACCTGCGCGAAATTACCACATTGTTAAAACGATCATGACTGCTTGGTGTCAGAAATAGTCTAGACATGCCAACTCACACCCTACAAGCAGTCCACATTTCTTTACTTTAATTCCTGGTTTATGACCATATATGATTTATAACCATTTCTATATTTTGTATTTTTCATGTTTACCTAAGTATCCTCTTAACTTATAAACTTGAATAGCACACCATTGATGATGCTAAAATCTATGGATTACGTTCGACATATCAAACCGAAAACATTAGCGAATAGTTCGAGTTGTATATCCATTACATCTTTAATTTTTAACAGCTTCATTATTTTAATGATATAGCCACTGTAATATGCAGTTAAGTCGTCGTGGCCAAACAGATAAGCCATCCGGTGCATTCGTGTTGAGCGATGCACCGGTGTTCGAATCTCAGGCGGGTACCAATTTTTCTAATGAAATACGTACTCAACAAATGTTCACGATTGATTTCCACGGTGAAGGAATAACATCGTGTAATAAAAATGAAACCTGCAAAATTATAATTTGCGTCATTACTGGTGGTAGGACCTCTTGTGAGTCCGCGCGGGTGTGTACCACCACCCTGTCTATTTCTGCCGTGAAGCAATAACGCGTTTCGGTTTGAAGAGTGGGGCAGCCGTTGTAACTTACTTGAGACCTTAGAACTTATATCTCAAGGTGGGTGGCGCATTAACGTTGTGGATGTCTATCGGTTCCAGTAACCACTTAACACCAGGTGGGCTGTGAGCTCGTCCACCCATTTTGCGGTAGGCAGCGGCTTGGCTCCGCCTCTGGCATTGCTGAAGTCCATGGGCGACGGTAACCACTCACCATCAGGTGGGCCGTATGCCCGTCTGCCTACAAAGGCAATAAAAAAAAAATCTTAGCAATAAAAAAATAAAAAGTTACTACTTACGCCGACCAGATTTCATCAGTAAAGTTCTCTCCCGGCTGCATAACCAAGTTCTTGACGCATTTGTTCCTAAGCTCGCCCATGTAGACCTGGAGCGCGAACAAGGCGAACACCATGAGGCAGAATATTGTCAGGGTCATTACCTCTGCTAGCTGCTTGAACGAATGCAGAAGCGCGTTGATGATGGTCTTCAATCCTGTCAATGTAAAATGCAATTCAGAGCTTCAAGTGTTTTGGAACGAAGTTCCATATGGGACGATGCAGAGGGATACCCTAACCGGGAAAAAACGTCCGTAACGTAAGATTTTTATTAGTTATGCACACAGTGTACGACTTAACTTTGTAATAACGTACAAAAAATAACATTTTTTTTATCATTCATTGACCACGATCTCAGAGCGTTCGTTTGCGCAATACACCAACTCTTATACAAACAACCGTGAATGAAGTGTACCACAATAAGTTCGCACGTTACCGAATGACCGTGGGTTGTTGCGAAACCTCCAGTTTTATTTTCTTTATACCTCGAATAGAACTTAATTTTTTTTTTTATAATAAGGAACTTCGTTCCTATCCAGTGTCCCTCGACACCACACTTTTTTTTTTGGTATTATGGTTCTTGTCTAATTCAAGTGAGACCGAAAACATCGTGACTTAAAGGAGGAGATACCCGGTATAATCTTACCAAGCGATGCGACTGTGCCAGTATTCAAAGCTCGGAGGTAGGTACGATTTTTTCCAAGAAACTTGTTCTTGAGACGTGTTCAAAGACTGATCGATTTTGATGTATGGTGTCACCCTGAATAACTCTTTCCCCATCTTTTTTCGTGAGTGTCACAAAAGACGACCAAGGGATTCATCAGAGATTTAGTAATGTTATCTGATTAATTTACCAGTGTATTTGTGGTAGGGCTTATAGTATGCGGACACGGGTAGGTTTCACCGTGCTAGGTATCTAATTCTGTCCTAAATCAGTCATGCGCAATGCATAGTTTGAAGCGTGGAACAGCCCTTTTATAATACAATGGGAACTTCGACCTCTTGTCTTGAGATGGGGGGCTTTCTTGTTGTGACCTCTATGGTAAATACTTAACACCAGTCGAACCGGAAATCCGTCAACCGATCTAAAACGATAAAAAATGGCAAGCTAGATATGACTATTTATTAAAACTAGAGGTCCCGCAGTAGTCGAAATTCGACTATAATTAATTGGAATTGGAATTGTTTGTACACTATTATAATTATAATTTATACTTCTATAATCACAAATTTCGCCAAGACTACACTATAAAAATATTACCAAAGGCAAACAATATTTAATCTATTCTTAATTTGACAACAGACGCCAAGAACAAAAGTTTGACAATAAATAGTATGCATGCGTGTGTGCGTCAAATACATGGCATGTAGTGTGTGTAATGATTTCTTTATTGATTTAATGTATATTTTATGCATTACTTTAAAAAAATATTAGCATTGTGCACTTCTTCTCTATGTTCTCTATAAGTGTGGAAAATTTCATACTCCTCCGTTGGCACAATTTTCGTAAAAAGGGATACAAAGTTTTTGCTTCACGTATTAATATATACATTAAGTATATAAGCGGTAAATATGCGAAGGGCAGACAAGACATTTGCTAGAGTTAGGCAATAATGGAAGATGTTACAAGATGACTATACTGAGACACACTCTGTAAACACATATCAACAATTTAACCAAAGTTAAAAGACTTATTAAATAGAACTGTACTGAAATATGTGGTTCAAATTAAGCCATAAAATGTGAAAAAAAAAGAGTAAACATTTTTTTAAAGGTGCACGGTACGTAGCCTGAATTTAACATCAACCGAATTAATTTCTGTCAACTAAATTCCAATTGCTCCTTTAATTAAAATGTAAATGTGGAAATTTGGGTACTCTCAACGAAAACTGCAATTAACACGTTAGCCTTTATAATTAAGTGACAAGGAGACAACTACTGAAACTTCTTTGTAATTAGGTCCGTATTTAAATGGCGCGGTGCTTCACTTTTGTCTCCTGCTCCTTAGAGATTTCAGTAGGATATTATGTTTTTGCGACGATCCGTTCGTAATCCAATTCTGAGCGAGGCTAAAGGCGAGATTTGCCGAAAGAATTTGTCCGGGCGTTTGCTCAAACGATATCGTCTTGATGCATAATATTAGATTTAGTATTTTTCTTTATTAAAAGTATAAAATAAGTGCGAAGATTTTTATTATTTAACTAGCTGACCCGGCAGACTTCATAGTGCCTCCATCGATAAATAAAAAACCTAAGCTTTTGTATAAAATAAACTTAAAACAAACAAAAGGAATCCGTCCGACGGGGGACACATCAAAGGATAAACAAAATTGTTATATTCATTTAATTCCGAGAATTTTCATATTTATCTAACTTTTAAGCCTTCTCTGGACTTCCAAAAATAATTCAAGACCAAAATTAGCCAAATCGATCTAGCCTTTCTCGAGTTTTAGTGAGACTAACGAACAGCAATTCGTTTTAATATATAGAGATAAAAGATAAATGATCTAATGTGTTATATACAAACAGTAAATATTTAACGCGATACATAAATGTTTAAATATGCTTTTGTTCAGAGTATACGTTTTGTACTGAAAAATATTAGTTCAAACAAGAACACGATTCGTAAATGTTAAGAGATATTAAGTAAACTAAATCTCGCTGAGTTTAGTAGTCATGTAGGGGCTTTGTGATCCATACATCCAAGTTAATCATCCGACCAGATTCAGAGTACCATGTTTTATTGTCATCAGATATATTCGGGCTGAGATAACAGATATGTTTAAGTAAAATTAATAGAAAGATTTCAATACATTCGTAACACCAAATTACACTGAAATCGAACCAATAGAGAGCGCATAATTTTATTAATATTTTAAGCAAATACCGAATACCACTACTTATAAATATAATATGTATATACGAAAAGTAAGACTGGTGGTAATTTATTGGTGGTAGGACCTCTTGTGAGTCCGCACGGGTAAGTACCACCACCCCGCCTATTTCTTCCGTGAAGCATTAATGCGTTTCGGTTTGAAGGGTGGGGCAGTCGTTGTAACTATACTTGAGATCTTAGAATTTATATCGCAAGTTAGGTGGCGCATTTACGTTGTATATGTCTATGGGCTTAAATAACCACTTAACACCAGGTGGGCTGTGAGCTCATCCACCCATCTGAGCAATAAAAAAAAAGTAAGTTTATATATTCTTACCTGGCATAATAGAGACAGTCTTTAGTGCTCTCAACACTCTGAAGGTCCTAAGGCCGGCCAAATTTCCCACTTCCATACCGATTGTGGCGTACCCTGATGTGATCACGACGAAGTCCAGCCAGTTCCACGGGTTCCTAAGGTAAGTGTACTTGTTCAGAATAAAGCCCTTGGCTATGCATTTGATTATCATCTCCGCCGTGTAGATCGCCAGGAATATGTATCTGAGAACAAATTAAAACAGAAAATTGTACTTGATATTTTTCAGTATCTTCAGTAAAAATTTGTAGAATTTATGTTACTAAATAAAACAAATAATGTTGTGTTAATTGATTATAATAATAATAAACACTATGTTTTGAATACAATTTTTTTTTGGAACGAAGCTCCTTATGGGACGATGCAGCGGGGTACCCTAACCGGGAAAAACGTCCGTAACGTAAGATTTATATTAGTAATGCACACAGTGTACGACTTAACTTTGTAATAACGTACAAAAAATAACATATTTTTATTGTATAGGTCCTCCCAAGCCCCGTCATAGAGATCGGTCCTGGGCTACTTGCATCCAGCGGATTATCTATAGTATATTACGATATTATGATGTATACTATAGATAAATATAATCCATGTGGATTCATGAGACATATCCATGTGATAATTCTTAAAAATCAAAAATAATCAATCAATAGTAATAATCGAACGCGCTTAAAAACTCAAACATAAAATTTTGTCTTTTTTATTTGATCCAAACCAGCGACCCGCCCTCGCTTCGCTTCGGGAACTGTAATTTATTATTGATCTAATTGAATTTTCTCTCTTCATCTTTCATAATATCGCGCACTATTTTATTTAAAGTCATAACTATACAAGTACTTGTCAAAATGATGTAGTATAAGAGATAGAATTTGTCTACTTTAAATACGAGATGCAATAAAAGTATTCATTTTCAGATTAGGATCAGTTTGTAACTACCAAAAATATGCGTTAGAAATAAATTATCAATATTTATTGCATTTATCATTCACTATTTTGGCGATAATGGCTTACACATAAAAGAGAGATATTTTATATGCTGCTGCGAGCCTTTTTATAGAACTATTTAAGATAAACATTTCCATAATAAATTATATTCGACTAACTCCATCGGTTTTTCAGCGCACGCCAGAATGGTACGCAAATGTCAGATTTTTTTCCTACCTGCTTGACATTTATCGTTATATTTAAGGTAATTCACACTACATCTTTATAAATTATAGCACATCAGAATAACACATATATTCTGATGTGTGAGCTATATTATTGTAAAGTTTCATCAAAATCCATACAGTATTTTTTGCGTGAAATAGTAACAAACATACATCCATACATTCTTAAAATATTACTAGATGACGACTGAGAGATTTTTTTTTTGATAACGCCATCTTGTTGTGTCTTTAAAGCGATTAGTTGCCCTCAATTAAGAAAAATAGTATTATTATACGCCGATAGATGTCGGGAAGAGTTGATCATTGAAAACACGAATAAAACAACATTTTCTGAAAATAAATCGTAGCTAGATCGATTTATCGCCCCCGAAATCCCCTGTATACTAAATTTTATGAAAATCGTTGGAGCCGTTTCCGAGATTCAGATTATATACATATATATTAATATACAAGAATTGCTCGTTTAAAGGTATAAGATTTAGTAGGATTCTATACTCATTCAATTCGTCCTGCGTCATATTGCGGTAGACGTACGTGTGTATGCCGACATGCAATGTAGTCATTACATTGCGAGCACGACTATACAAGGTGTGGGGCGGCTCCTTTTTGGCGCGACTGTACCTTCTCAGAAATCCTCATTAATTTTTGACAGTCTAATTATGTTAAGCTCGGACAAAAGGCGAATTTGAATAAGAAACTGAAATAAGTTTGTGTTGGGTGGGAATAGGAAATCAATTTTTTTTTAAAATACATTATTAGTTGAGGAAAAGAATACGAACTGTGATTATCGACATACGTTGCTCATTATACGTGTAAAATTGTAATAAAAGCATCATGATCTTAACTATAATTTTAGAATTAGTCGAAACATAAGTGTTATATTTTATAACTAGCGACCCGCCCTCGCTTCGCTTCGGAAACATTAAAACACACATGAAACCAAAAAAATAAAATAAAAAAATATTTAAAAAAAGTAGCCTATGTTCATCAGGGACAATGTCGGCTTCTAATGGAAAAAGATTTTTTCAAATCGGTCCAGTAGTTTCGGAGCCTATTCGAAACAAACAAACAAACAAATCTTTCCTCTTTATAATATTAAGTATAGATAATTATAAACTATATTATTTTAATGAAAACAATCAAAACATTTATAAATTAAGTTTGCGAATTTCAATAGAAATTTAGGTATTTTATAATGAAATTATTTTGTGTCAAAAGTACATAAAAATTCTTGAAGACTGACTATCAAACTAATGAAGATTATTTTCATGAAATTTCAATAACACAAACAACTTATGTTATTTTAGCTAACGTTTTTCTTAGAAAAAGTATATTATGTATTTTATATAGAAAAAGTATATGTATATAAAGAATAAAATAAAAAAAGCAATTTTCAGTTAAGTATTGAAAACTAAGCAGAATATAAGTGCGTGTTAAGCGTTCACCCATTTAAAATAGTAGTTTTACGTATTTTTTTACCACTCTTAATGACCACGACGAGACTATACCTTGATGCTAAATAAACATTGAATGTATTAACGTAATTGCCGGCATAACTTTGACAATGAAACATGAATTCTCAACTATGATTCATTCAAGTCTCAATCGTGTAACATACTATATATGTCAACTATGTATATAATGTAATTCAAGTCTCGATTATCTATATATTAATACGTGAAGCAAAAACTTTGTATCCCTTTTTACGAAAATTGCGCGGACGGGGGAGTATGAAATTTTCCACACTTATAGAGAATATAGAGAAGAAGTGCACAATGCTAATTTTTTTTAAAAATAATGAATAAAAGATACATTAAATCAATAAAGAAAGCATTACACACACTACATACCGTGTATTTGACGCACACACGCATGCATACTATTTATTGTCAAACTTTTGTTCTTAACGTCTGTGGTCAAATTGAGAATAGATTAAATATTGTTTGTCTTTATTAATTTTTTTTTATAGCTTAGCCTTGGCAAAATTTGTGATTAAAGAAGTATAAAATACAAAAATAATAGTGTACAAACTTACAATTCCAATTAATTATAGTCGAATTTCGACTACTGCGGGACCTATGTATATAATGTAATTCAAGCCTCAATTATATTATATTATTACGCGTATATTACTGGATTTACTATACAGAATTTAACACGCAACGAAATTACCTTGTGACCTGGATGACTGGCTTCTACTGACCACCCACTTATGTATGTATATACACATACACTGTCATAAAATTAGTGATCGGATTATCGTTTGGATTTAATTAAAATCTGTCATAAATATTCTTTTTTTTATTTTCATTTATATGTAATTGTCTGGGTTTATTCTATGGTAATAACAGAATTAAAGATGCACCACGTATAAAATGTAAACTTGCTATTTACTAGGATGTGCGCTATAAAAAATTCACCAAGAGCGTCTCTTTTATAGGATAGCTTTTCCTAGTATAAATGTAATAAGTGCGCCCCTCAAAGTTTTACGATGTATTGTTGAACGGAATATGAGAGTTCTAAAGGGTTTTTATTAGCTTACTCAGGCGCCTTGAGACCGAGCGGTCTTAAGTGCCACCTAGCTATTGATTAATTGTTACTGTATGTTAATGCATAAGGTTTTTAACTCGGGGTTTCGGCCTACTAAGTTTCTCACCGGATTTTCTCAGTGGGTCGCGTTTCCGATCCAGTGGTAGATTCTGCGAGGCACTGCTCTTGCTAGGGATAGTGTTAGCAAATTCGCCAGGCTAGAGCCCCGTAAGCTCACCTACTCGTCGGGTGAATCTACTTTAACCCCTTGAGGTTACTAGAATAAATAGGGGAAAAAATGGGGACAATAAGGCTCAGTGAGTTTATTATGGTTGTTTCGGTGAGTTCCTGCACCGGATCGGAGCCGAGCCGACGGCAGAGTGCCACCATTGTGGTTGCGACTTGGACACGGCAAAGCATACGCTCGTCGCCTGCCCCGCATGGGAGGGGTGGCGCCGTGTCCTCGTCGCAAAAATAGGAAACGACTTGTCGTTGCCGAGTGTTGTGGCATCGATGCTCGGCGACGACGAGTCGTGGAAGGCGATGCTCGACTTCTGCGAGTGCATCATCTCGCAGAAGGAGGTGGCGGGGCGCGTGAGAGACGCGCAAGCCCGCCGCTGTCGGTCGGGGGCCAGGGAGGCGGATGTCGCCCAAGCCCTGGCCCTCTAAGTGTTTCGGGTCCCCTTCACATGTCGGGCTGGGGACCGGCGAAGGGGGCCTTAGAAGACGACGTGCAAGCTGCTCTGCACGCGTTTTACGCAAGAGCATCCGGGTGATGGAAGGCCGGCTATCCTCGACCCACGCTGGTTCTGACCCAGCGGGGTATTCCGTAGGATAATCCATTCTAACCGGCGCCATCTAGGCGGGCTCCGGATAGCCTGCCGACCGAGAGGGCTGGTGGTCGTGGCGCCGACGACCGCCAGTCCGGCGTCCCGAGGGGGAGGGTGATGGGAGAGATGTGCTCCGCACTAAAAGCTTCACTTTCCCCCCTTTGCCTTTTCATGGGTTCTGTCTCATGCGAGGTTCGGACGCGGGTTGTTGAGCGACAGGAGGTTTTAGTCAGTACGACTCCGACATGCCCCGCCCTTCATCCCCAGGGGAGGGCGGAAGTCCGGCGATTTGCTCCTGACCAAAAAAAAAAGCATTAAACACGTTGCTACCGTACTAACCGATTCTTGCCGCAAGTATATGCGTTCTAAATAAACATCTTCTTGAACATGGACATTTTTGAATTTTTTTAAATGAAGTAATTATTATTACCGATTATTAGTTTAATTTCCAGTTAAAAATATCATATGCAAGCCGCCGTTATAGTTCTGGGATAATATGACCTACTAATTTATTTCCTAGCGAAGTTTTTATTGGTTATTGAAAATCTTGTTATGATCGTTTAAGCCGTTGTACAGATTAGCCAAAACAAACCGAGACACATACGATACGTTTTTTATGAAAAATCAACCTTATGTAGGTTACATACGGTAGGTACCTACATGCACGCAATTACCCTGAGATACAAGTTCTAAGTCTCAGTTGTAGAGTACAGCAGCTGCCCCACCCTTCAAATCGAAACGCACCACTTTTTCACGACAGAGCTAAGCGGGGTGGTGGTACTTGCCCATACTCATAAAATTCAGTCTCATTGTTGTACTTAACAGCATCAGTATCGTGTATCAATTTGAAGCTAGAAGATCTTAATAATTGAATTAAATAATCCGGACTTCAGCGATGTCATATCCAGCGCCTTTCACAATGTAATTCTTCGAACACTACTATACTACAATCGGGTCGTCGCGTCCCCTTACGGGGGCGTGGGACGAGCCTCGGGGAAACCCCTCTGCCCGGGCTTGTAACTCCTTGCCTATTAAAGCAGGGGTGATGAGCTGCGGGATTGTGTTGGTTGGGTCTGAGCTGATGGTGGGTGGTATTCTTGTTCTTCCCTCTTCTCTTCTCTTCTTTCTTCCTTCTTGTCTTCTTCTTCTTTCTTCGTCGGGGGCAGCTGCTCTTCTTCTCCATTTTTTTTCTTTCTTTTTTTCTTTTCTTCGAAAGCAAATATCAAATCTTTCTAATAGCCTTTAAAAAAATACCTTAATCTAAACCAACATATTAAGGCAAGCTTTGAGTTTAAAATAACACACGCTACTAACTATGTTGTTTTTTGTCTGTCGTAATTCGAAAACATTATTTACGTTTCACTCATTTCAGAAGAGATGATATACGTTGTTTTAAAAGTAGGTGTCTCTGTATACGTTACTTTAGCGAAGAGCAAAGCCAATCTATCACACTGGCGTCGTTGAGCCAGCTTGACGAAGTGCTTGCCACTCGACGTTGTAAAGTTACTGTAATATACTCACAAGCTGACGACAAGATAAAATCAACTTTTGGTGCTAGACTATAGGCTCATAATCCGTTAGCTGACAAGACAAATTGTTTATTCAAAGCGTAAGTAGGTAGTAAATTATTATGATTAATAAATGACAAAAGAGTGTGATAAATGAGAGAATCTTTTAAAATTACACGAGAAAATATGTCGTTAACTTTGTTTTCTTAGCGATTTGAGTAATTTAATTTTCAAATTTATTCCTGAAATTTAAGTGACATATCTTTTGACATAAAGTTTTTGGATAAAAAAAATTATAATAACAACTGGGAACAAATCACGCACGGTCATTCGGTCCCAAATTAGAATTCCTTGTGTTATCTCGGGTACCCGAGACTTACATACATATCTACTTTATATTTTGAAATATATACATATATAGATAATAAATACTTAAATGAAGAGAAAAAAAAAACTGTTCATCGCACGAATGTTTGCCCTATGTGAGAAACGAACCTATCAACTACTGCACCACCGAAATAGTCACATTAAAATATCTGTTTAAATTTTTATCTGTTCAATGTCTCTGAAGGGGTTTTTTATATAGTCATATATTTTAAGGACGTTTCATGCTAGTGAAAATCCTGTCATTAACCTTGAGTGCTGATGGTATAGTGAATTATAGTGTATTGCAAGCTAAAACAAGTTATTAATGCACCGTTCTACATACTTCTGACGTGAAGTATCCATTTGTTTCGGTAGCTTTGACGAGTTTGGTAGTATTGACATTATAAATAATTGCATAAATATTCTTGTTTCCTAGATAACAATAACATAGATTTATTTGACGGCGCCAAGGATGGTTGAGCGGTCGTTTCATCATCATTCGTTTTCTATAAAGCTTAATTCTTTATAATAAGTCTTTTAAACAATTATAATTTCAAGTTGATTTACTTTCTTAATAAAGAATTCTCACGACTACACAGCAAGCCGACAATTTCGTTTAGAATTTTAACTTTCTTACGGAGTTTACTCCGCACTTTTTTTATTTTAGACTAAACAGCATTCCGTCATTTCAATAACAATCAAAGCAAGGCCATAACATTACAGTGATATTTCTTTTAAGTAACTTTTATGATAGCGTTAGGACGTTTACAATGTCAAAATTTGACACAAGTCATTCTCCACGACGTTGTGTTGTTACTTTCACTGGACCAGAAAACGAAAAGAATAGACTATTTTGAGATACTTAATATATAACATTGATGCTGTGTTTATGTACTCCGCTAATAATTGAACACCAGGTGGTAGTTGGTGAATTCGTCTGTAAATATATAAAGCGATTTAAATTAAACCAGTTGATGTTCATATGAAATTAATCTAACTCAGTTTGGTTATTCTGCAATAAATGCATACCTTTAAATTGCTAGACTTAGTGGGAGTTCTTAACTATTTTTTTTTTCCTAATTTGCTATCTGGTCATGTCATTAACCCTGCATAGATTTTTATTTTTTATTGTCCTTGTAGGCAGACGAGCATTCGGCCCACCTGATGGTGAGTGATTACCGTCGCCTATGGTCTTCAGCAATGCCAGGGGCAAAGCCAAGCCGCTGCCTACCGTTGAGAACTTTCCACAAGCCTCGTTTGAAGAAGGACAAGATGAAGAAATTTCCATCGGTCCCATAAAAATAATATCATATTTTTTCCGTTTCACTAAAAACTTAAAAGAAAACTGTCACCAATTCTAAGTCTTAAGGTCAAAACGTAAATTTAGCTTCAAGCACTTCACAGACGGAGTGCCTTTTACATTTATTTTATTGTCACATAATCTATTTTACGAAGAGAAGCTCACTTTTGATAAAACGTTTCCATTTAAAGGCGTCCCAATCTTTTGAAGGTGTCCACAGCTACTACATCCATCTACTTTGCGTTTACATGAATATTGCAGAGATTACTTAAATTTATTTTTGAGGATTTCAATGAGGAAGTCAATTTTGAAGCTATTGCATAACTTTTATCGTGGGCTTTGAGCGCGGCGACCGAATCACGAAATTCCGTAACGAAAATAATACCTAACACCTCCCACTCCGCCTACCATGTAGCTCGCGTTTAACACATTCACACGTTGCGCTTGTGTAGTGTTAATTTTTTGCTTTTGTTAATGTTTATAAATACTTATATAGCGTGGTCTTATTTTATTATTGTTTTAATATTAAATTATTTTGTCTAATTATAATTGCATAAGTTGATAAAGAATGCTATGCAATAGCTTTACTGCAGCAGTCCCCGAGAGACATTAGTTTTTTTTTTGCTGCGAATACGGGTAATCGAGCTTACGGCTTACCTGATATTAAATGGACCGGAGTCATCTGATCTAAATGCGGACACATACCCCGAAACACAATGAGGATATCAGCACTTCAACATACAAATTACGCATTCGATATCATTGTTCAGTGTCCCACAAATGTCGAATTGATTTCTCGTATCAATCCTCATTTTGACAAGTCGATCATGATTACGCGAAATTTCGAAGCCGACTATATCCGCTTCGAATCGGTGGCCGGTTGTCATAAGCTGACGTTTATCCGGGACCGCCGCGGCTGTGTTTGCGAAGCCAAACGGAACCCTGAATAAGTCGTGGGCTTAGATAGGTTGTTTGACGATTGAAATTGATACGCTTCTGACCGAGTCACATAATTCTGGATTATGTTCTCTGAATTCGAAATTTTATAAATGCTGAATATAGATTGCTGGAATATCGTAAATTTTCGTCGGTACGGTGCGATACATGCTAAGTGGTCTGTTGCATTCTGGGGACTGAGTTTTAATGTGATTATCACTTGAAGTCGTCGTGGCCTAAAGGATAAGACGTCCGGTGCATTTGTTCCGCGCGATTCAACGGCGTTCGAATCCCGCAGGCGGGTACCAATTTTTCCAATGAAATATGTACTTAAGAAGTGTTCACGGTTGACTTCCACACTGAAGAAATAACATCGTGTAATAAAAATCAAACCCGCAAAATTATAACGTAATTACTGGTGGTAGGACCTTGTGAGTGATCTTGTGAGTCCGCACGGGTAGGCACCACCACCCCGCCTATTTCTGAAGCAGTAATGCGTTTCGGTTTGAACCACTCAACACAGGTGGGCTGTGAGCTCGTTCACCCATCTAAGCGAAAAAAAGACTTTACAAAACATTCGTTCTAACTTGAGCTATGATTTTTACACAGCAAATACACAGCTTTATCTACCTATCAAATATCGTAAAACCAAAAAAGGCTATTAACATTTGCATACTCCGAAGTATCATCACTCATTTTATTAAACGTGACAGTGAATCGACAGGAAATTAAGTGAGCTGCTAGAACGTGAACGAACAAGGACCACAATTGTTTGTTTGAAACAACTAAATATGTCGGTCGAAGCGGGGTCACGGTCCTTCTCAATCAATATAGCCTGTTGATAGCGCAATACAACAAGCCTTAGTTTTCAATGTGTACACGAAATACCGCATTGCCTACAATTCAATGCATTAGTCCGTGAATAGATTGTAACATTTCAAACGCGGTAAAGTGTAGAACTTTTTTTTTATGATTGAGGGATTACTGTTGGCCCGAAGGTCTTTCTAGTTTCACAGGGAGAGGTGGGCGAGCAAAGGCTCAGCCAGAGGGGATGGGATTTGCTAATAGCCGCCCGAGCGCCTCCGAAGAAGACCTAACAACTCAAGAGTAGCTGCTTCGCGAATGAATCTACTACCGGATCGGAATCGCGAGCCGTTGAGAAGATCCGGCGAGAAACTCAACGGGCTGATGCTTAAGTTAGGTTGCACGTCGATTTCTATGCCGGGCTCGACAAGCACGGTTACCGGGGCCCTTACTCCTAGTGTTAGAGCTCATCTCAGTCTTGTCAGAGTGGTCGTGGTTGCGCTCACGCTGCAGGAGCACCCGTTAGGTCCATTTTTTTTTTTTTTTTTAATATAAATATTTACTAACAGTCACGCCACGTGTCTGAAGAAGAGAACTGGTCCCGTGCTAAGTTCGTAAAGAACTTGTGTTACAAGTCCCAGATAACGGAAATAAATATTATATTTTTATTATACACATACATATATTTAATATACACCCATAACCTTGGAAAGACATTTATATTTATCATACAAATATCTTCCCTTGGCGGGATTCGAACCCGCGACCCCCTTGTGTAGTGACCATGTCACTTACCACAACACCAAACGGCTTTATCCAAGTACACTTTATAATATGTCCAATATACATTTCCTGTTAAAAAAGACTGCTCTTTTGTGTTGACTATGTTACATAGTAGATTGATCTAGTTAATAGATATCGTTAGTTTAGCGATGCAACGCCAATTAATAGTCAACAGCTTAGCTATTTCTAGATTAAGCATTAATTTACGATGAAGCACAGGAGGTAAATTAATACCTTATAATTAATTATTGAACATTCAAATTACTCACTGAATTATTTTACTTTTACCGATGGGAACATGATGGATTAAATATTATAATGAGGAATAGCAGATAATGAGACACTCGGGAACATCCTTGGGCGATTCAATTAAAATATATTTTAAATACTTCACTGAATTCATATCAGAATTTAACCCACTGAGTTTCTCGCCGTATCTTCTCAGTGGGTCGCGTTTCCGATCCGGTGGTAGATTCTGCGAAGCACTGCTCTTGCTAGGGTCAGTGTTAGCAACTCTCCGGTTTGAGCCCCGTGAGCTCACCTACAAACGTTAGGGCGAAGCTAAAATAGCCTCTCAAGGCTATCAGCATAGGTAGGAAAAAAAAACTAAAATTGAGTGAAATATAGACATAATAAAACATATTATGTATACACATACTTTATGATGTATACACATACTCTCTTCTTCTAGTGTATTATTATAAATTTAAGATCTTGTTTAGTGGGATCGCGAGTTTGGATAGACTCCAAATTACTTCGACTGAAGTGTCGAGACGTGGTTAGACTTCTCACAAGCGAAGTTAAGCTAGTTTGTGTTAGCTAAAATTTTGTTAATGTGCTGTTTTGATTAAAGATAGGTACATTTGAATAAGCATTTTTATGACTTAATCTGCCGCTTCTTTAATATTGTTTGTTAATATATTTATTATAATATTTATTATCTATTATCGAACAAAGATCTACTAAGAATATAAAGTAAAATACCACACTCTGAACTTTTTTTATTTTTTATTTTTATTGCTAGATGAGTGGACGAGCTCACAGCCCACCTGGTGTTAAGTGGTTACTGGAGCCCATAGACATTTACGACGTAAATGCGCCACCCACCTTGAGATATAACTTCTAAGGTCTCAAGTATAGTTACAACGGCTGCCCCACCCTTCAAACCGAAACGCATTACTGCTTCACGGCAGAAATAGGCAGGGTGATGGTACCCACCCGCGCGGACTCACAAGAGGGCCTACCACCAGTAATTACGCAAATTATAATTTTGCGGGTTTCATTTTTTATTACACGATGTTATTCCTTCACCGTGGAAGTCAATCGTGAACATTTGTTGAGTACGTATTTCATTAGAAAAATTGGTACCCGCCTGAGATTCGAACACCGGCGCATCGCTCAACACGAATGCATCGGACGTCTTATCCGTTAGGCCACGACGAACTTAGAACTACTTGAGGTAAGCATTTTTGCATCGATGTGTAGTTGTTTGTTAAAATTACGGTTTTTAAATACTTAATCTGGCCATAAATACTGTTACAATTAAAAATAAACAAAATACTACATTTGAATTTGGAATCTGTCATTTATATATGATTGCTCATTGAGTTTTCTCATTTTGGCGCCAATACATTGTACAATATTCTGCGATATTAAAATGGAGTGGGGTGATAAAGAGCACTGAATCGCTGTGATTGCATTACACAAAGTAGGTATGGAGCCAAATGCAATTTTTAAAACTCTCCATACGCTTGGTATTAGTAAAACGTTTGTGTACCGGGCTATTAATAGGTGCAATGAGACCTCCTCTGTTTGTGACAGAAAAAGATCTGGCCGTCCACGTAGTGTTCGTACGAAAAAGGCGGTCAAAGCAGTAAGGGAAAGAATTCGAAGAAATCCTATCCGAAAGCAAAAGATTTTATCTCGGGAGATGAAGATAGCACCTAGAACCATCTCGTATTTTAAAAGATGACTTAGGACTTCCAGCTTATAAGAGATGTACTGGTCATTTCTTAACTGATAATTTAAAAGAGAATAGGGTGGTAAAATCGAAACAACTACCGAAGCGGTACGCAAAGGGAGGTCATAGAAAAAAATTGTTTACGGATGAGAAATTTTTTACAATTGAGCAACATTTTAACAAACAAAATGACCGTATTTATGCTCAAACCTCTAAGGAAGCTTCCCAATTAGTTGACAGAGTGCAACGTGGGCACTATCCGACTTCAGTGATGGTTTGGTGGGGTATTAGCTATTAAGGAGTGACTGAGCCATACTTTTGTGAAAAAGGTATCAAAACATTGGCACAAGTGTATCAAGATACCATTCTTGAGAAGGTAGTGAAGCCCCTTAACCACACCATGTTCAATAATCAAGAATTGTCCTTCCAGCAAGGCTCGGCGCCAGGTCATAAAGCTCGGTCTACGCAGTATTGGTTGGAAACGAACGTTTCGGACTTCATCAGAGCTGAAGACTGGCCGTCGTCTAGTCCCGATCTTAATCCGCTGGATTATGATTTATGGTCAGTTTTAGAGAGTACAGCTTGCTCTAAACGCCATGACAATTTGGAGTCCCTAAAACAATCCGTACGATTGGCAATGAAAAATTTTGCCATGGAAAGAGTACGTGCTTCTATTCATAACTGGCCTCAACGTTTAAAGGACTGTACTGCAGCCAATGGAGGCCACTTCGAGTAAGCTTTTTATACTTTTTTTTTATATTTATGCGTCGTGTGGGGCTCCCGACTGAACTCAGCGGTGGGCAGGCGGCTGTTAGAAGATGCCGATAGGGGCGACTACTCTGTGGTCGGCCCCGACGAACCCACGCACATTCCGACCGCCGCGCAACTCCAGCCCGACGTGTTGGATGTGTGCGTCCATAAGGGGCTACGGTGCCCCTTAACTATTGCGGCACTGTACGACCTGGGTACCCCCCATCTCCCTATCCTGGTCACACTGGGAATGGGGCTCACCCGGGTTGCGACCTCGCCCCTACGACCGAAGGTCGACTGGGAGCTCTTTAAGAGACGCCTAGTCGACCTTCCCGCAATTCAGGACCCCAACACCCCTGAGGGGGTCGACGACGCGGCAGTCCGCCTTGTCGACTCCATNCGCTGTGGTTTCACCGACTTTTGCATTCCAGTCCCCAAGAATAAAGGTTATCTCTCGATTAGGTATTGATCCGAGTGTCGCATCTAGTGAATGATAGAAGTCGTCGATATCCTCGTCCTTGGCCTGGGCTGTTGGGGCATATATTTGTATGACATTTGTTATGCATGGTTTTGTGTTGAGTTTCAAAGTCAGTATTCTATCAGATATTGGATGATATCCGAGGACGTATTGGTTCAGGTAGGGTGGCAGCACAATTGCAACTCCATTTCTGCTTGAATTTTCATTACCTGAGAAGTACACAGTATTTCCAGTAGATGTTTTAAAATGGCCATTGTTTCTCATATGTGTCTCGCAGATGCCCAGAATTGACAAGTTGTGATTTTCCATTTCTTTTTCGACGATGGATAGTTTTCCCGCTTGAAGAAGCCCATTCACATTCCACGTGCTAATGCGCTGTTGTTTGCGTATTGAGATGGTCTTCGAGTCGCCAGTAACAATCCTTCCTTCTGAAGCCTGACGAGTCACTTCATGGGAAGCTTCGGTAGCCAATTTCACACCACTCGCCCCGGGTAGCGGGTGGCGCTGGTGGTCAGTCGGGTCGCATGACAGAACATCAAATAATATATCTGTCGACATCATGAGGTTTTCTTGGGAGAAGTTCGTGGTGGGTTCCCAAGTCCTTCCACGTTAGTCTTTTAGAGGGGATTTAATTCCTCAAGGTCACTAAAAGCCTTCGAGTCGGGTTACTTAACCGCCGCCCGATGTTCGGCGTTGACTTTTTACAGTTGGTTATGTCATCTCCAGACTAACCCTCCTCCTTTTGCATCCGGGCTTGGGACCGGCATCGGCGGAGTTAAATGATTCAGTCAGTCAGAAACCATCCTTGCTACTGAATTCAGTAGACTAACTTACTTAATGCTATTACACTTCACTGAATTCAGTAGTCTGAATTCAGCCAAGTGTAATAACCTTATTAGGTGTATGGCTCTAATAAAGAATATAAATAAATAAAATGTTCATCCTTTTTGCCTTGTCAGATTTAATATTTGTAGAATTTATAAAAATAAGATTAGGAGCAATTTATTTTAAGAATTATAAAATTACATAAATTAATATTTTAGAAAATATACGGGACCATTTTTTGTATATTTAAAAATATTACGGAAATTAAAACACGAGCTGGCAGCACTATCTTAATGTCATTCTTGTTTTATTAGGTACTAGGGATGGAAACTCTTCCCAAAAATATCGATTCTTAAATCGATTTTAATTCAAATGTGAAGAATCTTTCACAATAAATCAGGATCGAGAAAAATTGAAATTCTTTCAATTTGTAGCCCTAATATTTACTATAAATATCTTATTATATATAAATATAGGAGTAAATGGTTCGCGTCATACAACAATCAGTTGATCAGAACGCATATGACACAATGTAGATAACAGAGGACACGCCATAGTCAATGTTTGGTTTTTGCAAACCACAACTCATGTTCGCATACAGACAAACAATTTTTTATTTCTGTACATGAAGAAACTGACGATATGTCTTTTTTTAAATGAGGTTTGCGAAGAGATCTAGGGCGAACACTTATCATTTAATGGGTCATATCCACGTCTACCTATAAATGAGACAAAAAAGGAAGTTTATCATATTCCAACATATTTATGAGAATGGAATTGAGGTCGTATATCTATCAAGATAGTGAAGCAAGATGCCAAATGTTTTTTTGTACATGATCGCTTAAATACGATAAATTATGTGAAATATACATAAAAGAACCCGGAATAATTATTAATGATCTATATATTACGATTTATCGATGTTTCAATTTTCAACAGTTTAAAATCGATTCTCTGTATCGATTCATGGGATAATGTTTCTCAGATCATCATCCCTATTAAATAGTTTCGGAATATTTCTGATGCTAACTTGACGGGTTCTTCGACTGAGTGGTGATAATGTTTTCATAAGTTTTGGTGTTATTCTGAAATTTTCTGTGATTTAACTTTGCTTTTCTATAACATAAGCGTTATTTGAAGTGAAGTGTCGCCGAACAAAACCAAACAAGTGGTTGCGGAAGTACGACTTGCTAAATCTTAATTCCAAAAGTTTTAACAAAGTTTTATCTAAGTCTAGTGACGGTGTGTGTTTGTTGTATTTTGTCATGTCTCAAGATAACTTTATAACATCACTTAAAATCGTCTGAGATACTCGAGAAAGGATCAGTCTGCGTGAAGATGGAAGCAAGTTACGTGG
The DNA here is from genome assembly GCF_003987935.1 of Bombyx mandarina. Next base: position 853,974 of record NW_021011476.1, on the reverse strand, counting down.
GTAAGTGGGAGTTGGGTTTGGGAGCGCGTCTTTGCGTAACTTGAGACCTTGAATTAATCTAGTAATAATAATATACCTACGGACTTTTGAAGGTGTAGTGATGTCGCATGATGCAACGCGCTAGAGCCGGCACCTGTCCCGCGTACAGCCGCCGCCGCCCTCATATCTTATCGGTTCGCGTTTTTCTCTGTACATACCACAGATAAATTGGGCACTGGCTTTCTTCGCTTGTAGGCCGCGATTATCCTCTATGAGTCATTTTAATTTAATATGTAATAAACGAAATACTAAAGATGTAATTGAGTACACTATAACCTGATTAATCATTTGTTTTTAAATTTTTGTCAATTGATAATATATATAATATTATCCATTACACCCAGTTTGGTGGACCTTTTGGAAACTAGTTTGGAACTATCTAGGAAACAATTTCCATCAACTCTCAATGTTAAAGTACAAATAATATTACAATGAACTTATATTTACTAATTTGGGATTTATTATAATAATTATTCTTGATGAAGAATGCAGGTAGAACTGTAGTAAAATATAAAAGTAATGAAAGGACTTTTTGGTGGAAACGCGAGGAGTGAAGTTGTGTGATTTGTTTTATTTTGTCTATTTAGTGTTTCTGCAGGTTTAAATGTGTAATAACGGTGGTTTATTAACTGTTTAATATCTGTGAAAGTGCACAAATGTGGGAAAATGAAACAAACCCGCTGGACGTCACTTCTCGGGATCCTCCAGAAAGTCCAATGAAAAAGTCTCAGTAGATGACCACCATTTTAGTGAGATTATATTTCATCTCATATCATCTCATTTCATTTGATTTCATGCCAGTTGATTAATGTCTCAAATTAATCATCTTCATTTCATTTCATAATTTTTCATAAAAATAAGAATATAAATTAAAATAAGACATGACTTAAAGGTCTTAGTTACCAGGTCATAAATAATCTTAAAAAAAAGTAATGAAATAGTCATTTTAATCTAATTTTTTTACCTTAACCTTTTAGATGACCAATTAGGAATGAAGTTTTGAAAAGAATTAGAAACTAACTCAGAACTTCTCATTTTCCACATAATTAAACTCAACACACAGAATTTTTTTTCTTAGTACATTTCAGTTATTTGGTATTTTAATATATGCAGACAATGCCTTGCACTGATAAATGACTGCCTAAAAAAATATAAAAATATGTGCAAAACTATTGCGACAAAATTACCTTGGACCTTTCCAAAGACTATTACATCGCCAAATTTTTTTCTTCTCTATAACTTTATATAAACTTACCATATTTTCATATTTTTTTGGGTGGTCACTTATTGGTAGAAGTCATTGTATAAAACACAATAAGTAAAAAAGTCTTACAAAGAAGATCAAAAATTGTCAAAAGGATTTTACTTAAGATTCCATATAGTGGACAGCTTTCTTCATCACAATTGGTGCATGACAGATGCCAAGAATGTTCAGCTTGCAGTTACACTACATCTAGTTATGGATTAATGGATGCAACTATAATATCATGTTTCAATGCATCACAGTACAGTGCGGTGCAGTATGAACAGTCACTTGTCAAATAAAGTGAAGGAAAATAATTTTGTAGGAAAAAAAACTTAAAACACTGGATTGCAACAGATTATGGTATTATTTACGTCTGCAATCTCACATTTATCATTTTCATTTTACGATTTTTTGTTTCATACTTGAAGATCAAGGAAAACCTAACTGCCAAGCCATACATTGCTTGCCCGGCAGTTGACTGCTACCATGTTAATATGATATGCCTGTCATATAACTTATACATAAAGAAAATTGTAGCAATTATTAAAATTTGTAAATTATCAATACTTTATTTGCATGCAAGGTTACTAATAATTATAGACATAATGTGAATGATACTGCATTGATCTTGAGACATAAGATTGAAATATTGATTGTATTAGAACAGTTTTCTTATTTTTGATGTTATCTCTGAACAGAAACAACAAAATATTAATGTTAAAAATAACACAAATAAAATTTTAGTTCTCAATATGAAATTGTTTACTATTGTTAAATGACCCTCTGGTGGTAAATAAATGGTAAATAACAATTTACCAGTCCATTTTATTTCCTACCTTAATGTAATTTACTCCATTAATATTTTGAATATTAATCATCTTTGCAACATTTATTTTTTATTTTTTACCAGTTACATTATCTGAGTCGACTATTATCAAAGCGGGCAATGTGACTTTTGGATAATTATTGGTAAATCAGAAAAACGAATTATTGACTTTGTATTCCATTGGCAGTCACACACAAAACTCTTCTGAACGACATCTTAGATAAATAACAGGTTAAGTATTAACCTTTATTTAATGCAGGTTTTGAACAGTATTCTTTGAAGGAGACGATCATATTCAAATCAATCTGTATTGAAATATCAATAATTTTTTTTTGTCCAAATGCACAGATTGCCACCTTTGATAATAGACGACTCATCTGTCTATTAAAGTAAGAAAAAAATATGAATTAATTTTGTTAATAGTACTTAGTCAAAACATAGGTAAACTAAAAAACAAAACTAAAACTAATCTACACCCTTTTGACAGTATTTATGAGAAAAATACTGGTAATGCCAAATTATTCCACATATTAAATCAATTTGAAATATTTTAGAAAATTGTACACTTTTAATGAGAAAAGACGATATATTTAACAGTTTGCTTAGTTGGTCTTGTAGTACTAGGGTACCCGCCGGTACATAAGACCCTCACAAAAATGTTGCTTGCTTAGTCAATAATTTTATTAATTATCTCGGATTGTGCAGTCAGCAGTACACAGTAGTGATGTACATAAAGAGTGAAACTTTTCCCGACGCATGAACGAGGGCCCAGTGAGCCCAGTGAGCCCACGACAAGTGTTGCGTAACGAAGCACGTCTCAGCCTCTCATCGCGTATATACCTACATAGATACCTACTAGTAATTTCTATTAAATTAATTATATATTTTAATTATATTAATTCGTAGAAAAATTACTAGACACGGTGTAGTGATTATTGTTATTATAGAGGACGGGAAAATAATCACCAAAGAACCCCGATCCGTTAGATCTGTGGTGTTATGAAAGAGTGTAGTAGTGGCAGCAGTAGCAGCAGTGACAGAACTGTGTGTACATGTCCGGTTGCAGTAACGCCGCGATGATCTCCGCGAGATAACCGCCGTCAACGAGCCGGTTAAACGGTGCAGGCTCACTAAATGTTTGATGTGGTGAGATAGTGCATGTGTTGTGTACATAACTCAAACAGAACATCCGGAAACTATGATCACGTTAGATTCGAAATTCGTTACAGAAGGATGTTTATTACTAAACGTTATCAAAGCCGGCTGCAATCTTGGTTCTTGAGAATGAGCTATTATTTAAGTTCTCGCGGTTTTCCTGCGCTTTGCTGGGTATTGTACTTTCACCTCCGATAAGGTATTTTGTCCAAACTCCATCCCACGAGAGTGCTGCGTGAACTTAGTCTCATCTGCCATGCAAACTGCACAAGAGACTGTCAGAACTACCTAGTACCCCGCCTAGTCTTTTTATAACATTTGTTATGCAGAAAACATTGATTGTTTCTATTAAATTGTTTTATTTATTTTTATAACATAGATGGTTGGACGAGCTCACAGCCCACCTGGTGTTAAGCCTTCAAATAGAGAAATATAAAGTTTGTTCGGTAGACAATTGCAAATGCAATTTTTTATACCCTTATCGCTAGTAAGTAATGGAGCTTTCCACAAGTTTCCGTTGCCTCCACACAACCACACTTCCAGATAAAATTATCTCCGGTAAGTATATCGTTGTATGAATTTGTATGAATAAAGATCAACAATAGGATAATTGAATATTTATGTGGCCAAGCTGGAGATTTGAAATTGCGTGTGTGCTGCAATTCTCATGTAAAATTAGCACTTGTAGTTAACCTCTAACTTCTCACGTGGTCCACTACATACGCGTATATCGTATTGTTTCTGACAATTATCGTGGTGAGATCATCGCACAACTGTGCTCAGTGTTTGGCCAATGACTGACCAACATAGTACTGATGCGAATAATTTTGGTGAAAAGAATATAGACAAGTACATACATACCGCATACCACTTGTCTAATTAATCAAAGTCAGATGATAAGCGGCGGCGATAACGTTCTGCACGGCGGAGACAGCGGGGCCGGAGACAGCGTTGTCGGGCTTGCCAGCCGTGTGCGCTCTCCTTCTTGGTGCTTGGACCGCGCCGCACTCGTCCATTCTAACATCTAGACATCCTAGCTTTGGAAACATCTATGCTTTATATATTCTAGAGACGGGTGAATGAACTCCCAGCCACTGCCACCCACCTGCAGAGATGAGTTCTAAGTCTCAGTTTTTACAGTATAATGACTGCCCCACCCTTCAAATCAAAATGCACTAACTGCTTCTCGACACGGTGATAGGATTTAGGTGACTTAAAGTGGCGTCTTGGTGTTATAGATATAGATATGTAGGATATTCATACTGAATGGTGCGGCTATATCGAAACGCGAATTTAAGGACAACAAATACAATAAATAGAGCACAGTTCACCAACAACTTCCACAGAAGGTGCTTCACATGGCTCTCGAGTACCATCATGATCCTGAATTTATCTCATTTGTGAAATATTTGAGTTCTTACTACAGGACTGAGTCTTCTTAAAGTGGGCGACAAAGAAAAAGCCAAGTGAACTGGCATAACCAGGTGGCGGAAGTGAACGTAACACTGCAAAATTTGATGATATACGTTACTTATTGTTACTGTCAATATCTCCACAAACTGCGAGCTTTTTTTTCTACCTAAGCTGTCAGCGTAACTTAACAGGTATGGAGCTCACGGGGCTCAAACCTGACGACGTTGCTAACACTAATTTTAGCAAGAGTAGCGCTTCGCAAAATCTACCATCGGATCAGAAACGCGACCCACTGAGAAGATTCGGCGAGAAACTCAGTAGGATGTGTCTGTGGGTTAATTTACTCGCCGAGCTCTTCGTCGCAAGCGACGGGTTCGACGAGAATGATGACAACTGCGAGCATTCGCTAATGTAACCTATCGAGACTTCGCCCGAATTACGAACCGGCACTATTTAAAGGTCTTGAAGTTGTAGTTACATTACGGGCTAACACTCGCCGGGAGTACATGTCCTGACGAGAAGTGTATAAATCAGTTGTAAAAGAATGAAACACGCGCCAAGATCATAATAGTACTGTAGACAATTGCGATGCGTTGTTGAATATGGGGCTAAATCACTTCAATATTAATTAGAGCCTATTCGTGTCGTGACGACACACCGCAGTCACAATTAGTACGTCCACATTAGTCTTGATTGAGTGCTCTGGATTCTCGACTAGTTGTCTCGCAGTAACTGTTGCGTCTCATTCACAGCGCCGTCATAAGTGAAGTTAAATAATACGAGTAAAACCACTTCGACAGCGTAGTGGACGCGTGATCATCTTGTACGTTAGGAACTCGATCAAAATATGTTCATAGTATATATTTTAATAGCGGTATACAGGTATGTGCATATGTTTTGTATTGACGGGGAGACGGGTAGGCGGCCCGTCCAGTGTACCAGCGGCTCACCTTAAGACATGAGCTCGAAGTATTCCTTGCTCACATTGGTATTGCCCTGGTGCCCTTCGTCGAGCCAGAATGGTTGCTATTTTTTTGTTTTCGGGTATTTTTGTCCATATTTATAATAATAAAGGTGTCCATAACCATCTGATTGAAAATAATTACAATTAAGTTTATATTGCAATAGTAATAACAAGGTCGCTAGTCGGTAGCGCACACACGTCTGCGTTGACTGTTGTGCACCGCGTCTTTACATTCTTATCGACACAGACTCATAGTCGAACGAACGCGGAACGACCCACTTTGTGTTAAACGAGGAAAGAAGCTTACCAACATACCAATGTAACTGCCACCTTCTTTCAAAAGAGAGGTTGAAATTTAGATACTTTTCAAATAATATTAAAGCACGTGTAGTGACTGTCACATACAGACCCGACTGTCCGCACTATAATAAAACTACTTCCGTCATTTCAAGTCAAAACATACTCATTTCTGTCTGTTGACAATACCGTTGGTAACTCATACAGTAGCGTGTGCGTGGGTTACTGTATGGCTACATTAAGTAACCCATCATCATACGTCGATCAGCTTTGACTGGAGCTGGACGCTGATATCCTAGCTTGCGGCAACAACTGTACTGAACAACCGTGGAAAACCTGTATCTGTAGTCAGATGTTACCAGAAACATCATTCCTGAAAAGCTATGTTGTTTTAAGTAGAGTCCGGCGGCCGTATGCCGTCACCCATCTGAGACATGGATTAGCCTGTCCTCCTAAAGCTATATTTTATATTTAAAGAATGTTCATGAACAACCCAAGCTACTTTTTTTGCTTCCACGTAAGTATGTTTATGACGAAAAGGTATAATAAGATGAAATTTTTCGCGACAGTTGTGTCTGCTTCCCTACATGGACTGATCTCTGAGTCGGGTTCCATCAGTTTTCTCTTGTTTAACAGTAATGTTCTTGTGTTTAGCGGCCGTATGTATGTAATTGAATTCAAATACCTCGTTGGTTTTCAAATTTTTAGGCATAACTAAAAATAGGCAACCGGTACTTAAGTACGTTAGGCTAATACTGTAGCGCTGTGTTCAATTGGCGATCGCAGTAAGTTTTTTTATATTAGTTGATGCTGCCCGTTCTTCGGTAAATTCTGTCGTTGCCTTTAACGACATCGACGGGAAGAGATGGGATAGCGTTACATACTTGCAACTGTTCATTGTTACTTCAAATCTGATGACTTGTGACTTGCACTTGCTCTCGACGGTTACGATTTCTGCATAATCGATGTGCAGAGGCTTGGCTGTGCTGGCGCGGTTGATAAAGCCAATACACCTATATTATGCAATATACATAATTATATCTAGACTTATTGTGACATTTCGTGTGACATCGAACAAAAAAACGAAAAGTGTGCTAACCATAAGTTATAGTCATAATCAGCGTGTAAGAGACCGACTTTCTTATTGTTTTGTAATGTGTTCGCCCACTGGGTGTGCGGCGCGGGCAGGCCTCGGTGACGCCTTCGCACTGCGGTAATACACTAGAATTTGATAAAAAGCTTTATTAGATGAGTATCTTTAGACAATTTACAAGTGTCCGTTAGGAATTAGCAAATTATGACGCGGCCATTGGCGTGCGGACTGTTGCTTGCAAGTCATCCACGTCCTTTCTGTGTGCAAATGAAGTACTATTCTATGCATAATTATAATGTTTTTGAGAAGCCGCTACATCATTCCATTTGACATTTCAAAGCCAGGGTGGACCGCTATCAGGTTTTGATGGGTTTTAGGAACAGCTCAACATCAAATTCACTCTAACTTGTTTGTTCATCTCCATAAACTTAGAAAATGCAAAGAGTAGCATACGTGTCCCTTTTATGCTACTCGCTCAGTGTTGACAGGGCAACCTCGCGACGAGAAGAGTGTGCGACGCGCGATACTGCCGAGCCACAAGTGACATTGATTATAATTATTTATAAAATGTATTACACAATACTCGTATATATATATCTATCGGTAGGTAGCGAGTGTCCGTGCAGTGCGCGCTGCATTCATTAGGAGGACCGTTATCGCCCACACGACGATCGTCGCATTCCTCTTACTACTTTAATTCGTCCTTATTTTTATGTCTCTGACCGACATATTTAATTAGTCTTATGTTTCAATCGGCGTGACCGGCACCATACATCCTCGTATAGTGGTGTTTGCCGGGATAGAGATTTATAACGAATACTCCAAATTACGGTTATGCAATCTTTAGATCAGAGGTTACTCGGTAACATCGATATGATCTAATTTTGTGTAATGACAGTATGAGCTAGACTTGGTTCCCATACGCTGTACAGCCACACGGAAGAAGCTCATCGCGTTCCCGAGCGGTATGCGGCACGGCGGCACGACGTTGCGACGTTGCGGCGTCACGTTCGACAGGTCGCTGACTTTTTTACGATATATTCATAAAATGTTTAGGGCACAGATGCAGCCGGTGCCGCGGCGCACATGTCGGCGCGCGGAAGGAATACAGTAAATAAACAAAACTGCCCCTACACGCCGCGCCGCGCCGCTCAGATGTACAATACATGGGAAGTATGGGTACATAAGTAGGTGTGTACATGAGATACATGTTATCGTCCCGTAAAGTTACGTTTCGTTTATTGTTACGCAAGTACCGAACGTGCCTTCTACTTTATAGGCTTATTACACTTGGCTGAATTCAGTCGCTACTGATTTCAGCCAAGTGTAATAGCATTAAGTAAGTTAGTCTACTGAATTCAGCAGCAAGGATGGTTTCTGGCTGACTGTATCATTTAGAAGCCTAATTAGAAACGCATTTAGGAAGGTGTAATTGCATTTAGTTACTGAATGGTTTCATTCAGTCGCACATAGCTCTCCGTGCGTAAGGACGTTTTAGTTTGTTTTTTGCTTCCGAATAAAAAGTATTAATTTCGGTCGCCTTTATTTAATGTACCAGACATTTATAAATAGCCCCAACATGTTTCAGGGATAGTGTTTGTCATCAGGGGTTGGGATATTGAAGAACTAAATTTTAAATCTTGATACGAATTTCCTGTTGCAAGAAAATCTTTCTTTTGGACTTATACTATCGTAGGATTAGATATGTAATAGTTATATAATAGATATATAATAGACTATCGTAGGATAATATCCTGCTTTTGAGTAAACGGTGTCACAAGGTTTAATATTAGGTCAAACGAGATTGAATCCATTCATAGATATTGAAAAAAAATTGAATTTAAAACAAAAAACAAAAACAAAAAAAAAACAAAAAAAATTTTGTTATCTAGACAATACTGGAGCCATCCTCTTACGCACACGATACGTCTTACTTCGTCGCATTTAAACTGACAATTGATTCAGTAACTGAATTTAGAACAGTGTAATCAGAAGCTTCTAAAGCTTCTGAATTCAGTCGACTAAATTCAGCCGAATGTAATAAGCCTTTTAGTTTAAGAGCGATTTTGCGTACTGTTCTGTGTGTAGATATTCGTTATAATTCTAACTTATGATGCTATTTTTGAATCATCCTTATTTTAATTATGGACATTATTGTTTAAAAATATACTGATGAGTGTTTCCAAAGTTTAATTAAGACCATGTAACCGTTCCGATGTAGAGAGAATATATTGCTTATCGTAAACAATTATAGATCTCAGAATTCACAGTTAATATGTATAATGCTTTTAAAATTTCCAGCAAGTATCATATAACGCAATCGGAGAACAAGTATCAGATTAACGTNAAGTATCATATAACGCAATCGGAGAACAAGTATCAGATTAACGTGTATCAATTGCAACGTACTACCGAATATTGTAGTGAAAATATTCTTATTAAATAGTAAGACCGTTCTTTTTTTTTTATTTTTATTGCCTAGATGTGTGGACGATCTCACAGCCCACCTGGTGTTAAGTGGTTACTGGAGCCCATAGACATCTACATCGTAAATGCGCCACACACCTTGAGATATAAGTTCTAAGGTCTCAGCATAGTTACTTAGATCGTATTTATTTATGGAACCTCTAGGTCTGTGGAGGGACTTCGGTTCTCTGTATTTTGTACCGTATTTTCCATAGGGATTGCTTTGAGGAATTGTTGAGATGATCACATCATCTCGTTTTTACTGTCGCACCGTCACCGGAGTAGAGTTCATCCATGCTACCTATAACCATTGCGTTCATCCACAGTGCGTTTCTAGATATCATTTTTGCCACGTACCATCCGGCTTTGGAATCCCATCCCCTCTACAGTATTTCCCGAGCGATATGACAGGTCCGTCCTCAAACGAGGCTTGTGGAGAATATTAAGCGGTTGGCAGCGGCTTGGCTCTGCCCCTGGCATTGCTGAAGTCCATGGGTGACAGTAACCACTTACCATTAGGTGGGCCGTGTCCTCGTCCGCTTAAAAGGATATTGACAAAAAAAATGTTTATTTCAATAATATAGATAAATTCATAATACGATTTTCAACTTATAATTAGCTAAAACACATTAATCAGATTCAAGTGTATCATGTGGTTCTCGAGAAAAGCCCTTCTATATCTGGAAGCACTGCGTTCCTCCTTACATCTACTATCTCCCCCTACTCAGCGTTTCCAGCTCTGTAAATACCTTTCTTCAAGTAAGTTTCAAAAAGAGGCTTCAGTGACTTATTCAATGAGAACCAGAAGGTCCTAAACCAAGTCCACCCCAGGCTTGACAGTGTCTCTGATATTGGAGATGCACCAAGAAAGATGAAAACCACTCACGGGTGCGTTGGCCGCACGTAGGCAACATTTGCTTCCAATATAAAAATGACATAACAGCGCTTCTGAAATGTCGTATATACTGGTGGAGTGTGCTCCGAGGCGAGACCTTTATATTGACTGCATGCGTGCTACTGCTGAACCACTATCGATTCTTACATTGCTCAAAGGCAATGACAAAGTTTCTCTTCGTAGTGCTGTAATTACTGTGTGAACAAGAATAACGGTTACAATTTCTTCCATTAGGCTCATTTTAAATGTTTTAGGACAGATAGATAAATAGCACGAATGCAACTACAAAACCAGAGTATCATAATTTTGTTAGCCGTTTTAATCGCTGTGATTTTTTAATTTAAATGATGTAAAAAATAATATTAGCGCATTAGGTGGGTGCCGTCAGAACGCGTTAATAAACCAAGGGCCGCGCCACGCGACTGCAGGCGATGTCGATGTCGGGAGGGATGAGTTGCCGGCGCGGTGGCGCTCATGACATCCACGCACTTCTGGTAGCCGACAGCGGCTGCTCCATCAATGGACTCATTTGTGTACTGTACGTACGAGTCGCACCGCGCACGCAGCCCGCGCGTCTGGTGGGGGCTGCGAAGTCGCTGACTCCTATCTACGACACGCTTCACGCTCGCGCTCTACTTCTAAAAGAAAAAACAAATGCTTGGTATTTGGTCATATCGCCAACAAAGTCGGGGCGCTAACAACTCTGAATGTTTCCAGTGAAGTTGGTAATTAATATCTAAAGGTCATGAGAAACGATTTGACAGTCTCTCTGTTGTTAATTGAAGCTTACAGAAACGAAAATATTCACAATTTGGACTGACTGACTTGCCTATCAGCCTTAATGTCATTGAAATACCTTTTAAATACAAAAAATGTGACAATATCGCGTAGATAGGTTTTCTTTATTTTATTTTTAAATTCGAGCGTCCCTATTGTACAACCCTTTACAGTGACACAACATGAAGGATTATTGAACTCCGAGTAATCAACATTAATAGAAATGTACAAAATCCGTTTAAAAAGTAAACTGCTCTGTCAATTTTTTTCGTAAATAAGCGATTTAAAAACTAAAAGCTCTGAGAGCTTCGATGACCGAGTTATTTTTTTATCTTATCAAGAATACAATTCTTTTATAAATTATATTCAGTAAATATTATTATTATTAATTTATTACTAAGATAGGTCGACGAGCTTCCTACTACGTGGTGTTAAGTGATAACCGGAGCCCTACAGATGACCACGACCAGACCAGACCAGACCACAGCAATACCGCGAGCCCATCCTGATACATGAGTTCTAAGTCTCAGTTTTTACAGTATAACGGTTGCCTCACCCTTCAAGCCGAAACGCATTACTTGACTGATTCACGGCAGAAATAGGTAGCGTAGTGGTACCCACTCGTGCGGAGTCACAAGATGACCTAACACTAGTAATTACGCAAATTATAAATTTGCGGGTTTGATTTATTACACGATGTTATTCCTTCACCTTGGAAGTCAATCGTGAACATTTGTTGAGTACGTATTTCATTAGAAAAATTTATACCCGCCTGAGATTCAAACATCGGTGTATCGCTCAACACGAATGCACCGGACGTCTTATCCTTTAGGCCACGACGACTAGATAACCAAAAGAAGCGATATGAATCACAGGTGAAGACACACTGGTTACTCGTATCGAGATCAGAACATTTGACTGACTGGCGCTGACCTGTCTAGCGTTTTCCTCCTGGACATGGGTCTCAGTTTCTGTTGGCGGCCGCCCCTCTTTACCACTCGACAATTCGCGACGACGCGACGGTGACGGTGGTGCTCATGACATGAAACGTGGGAGCCTACCAATTTGCGAATTATTTTATTAAATGCGGATATTTGCGGATTATATGCGGATTAAAGTATATGGTATGGCGGTATATGGTGGCTTAAACAAGTTTTCACTTCTTAATTTTCTTCTTCTTCTATGTGATAAATAGGATGAAGCTAATCTTTTTTAGATTGTAATCAATTGAGATAAAATTAAATAAAACGAAATGAGATGAGATGAAATAAAGTCTTTGTATACTGGTGTTTATTTACTGAGATTTTCCGAAAGTATTTTGAATATCATTGTTACTTGCGATACAAATGGATTATTTTTGGTAATCGTACGGGCAATCATGTTGGTTAGATCTTGGTTCAGCACTGTTAGATACGAGGGATACGCGAGTGAAACACTTGGCTGCTATTAACACACTGTCCTATATTTGTTGTAATACCCCGTATGCGTAGGCACACGCACACATACTTAACATTCCTCCCCTTAGCTTAGATATATGTACATAATTACTCTAAACAAAACAAAAGATTATACTAAACTTAAAAAGAAACTTATACTAAAAAAACTGCTTATAGTTAACCCTAGGCCGATTGCGTTTATTCCGTGATGTAAACTCAGGTCTGCTGGCGTTTTGTCGTGCGGGTATGCCATCAGAGCCTTCTTCGACAGACGGGTCTGGTAGGGCCTCAAGAAATTCATCCTCCTCTTCTGCTAACTNGGTGGCACTGCGCCGTCGGTTCCCTTCCGGCTATTTTGAAAAGGTACCGGCCAAAACAACCATGGCCGGTCAACATTTGCGTCAGCCGGAAGGTGAGGCATCCGCGGTCGCGGCCCACCCAGTCCGCGAGAACCGGGCGGACCGCCTCGACGGTACGGAGGCCGGCCGACGGGTCCGCCAAGCGGCGAGACCACGCCTCCAGCACGGACCGCCGAGATTGGAGCCTCCGCGCTCGAACTACTCCTTCGCCGGGGCGCCCTTCCCCCCTAGAGCGGAGGTCGCTACGCCACCGGTAATCGGCAGCGAGCGCCTCCGCCTCCAGGTCCCAGGGTGGCGCCCCGGCGAGCAAGCACGCCGCCTCGAAGGAGACGGTGCGGTATCCTCGGATCGCCCTGACCGCGATCGCGCGCTGCGGACGTCGCAGCGCGGCGACGTTCTGGCGGGTCAGGGCGTGGCACCATACGGGCGCGCCGTATAGTGCCATCGACCGCACCACCCCCATGTAGAGGCGGCGCGCCACCTGATCGGGACCCCCGACGTTTGGAAGCAGCCGGCTCAAAGAGCCGGCCGTCGCCATCAGTCGAGGGCCCAACTTCGCAAAGTGAGCGCGGAAGTTCCACCGACCCTCTTTACACCCCTACAATTCTCAGCGACGCGACGGTGACGGTGGTGCTCATGACATCAAACGTGCGAGCCTACCGATTTGCGCATTATTTTATTAAATGCGGATATTTGCGGATTATATGCGGATTAAAGCAGCGGTATATGGTGGCTTAAACAAGTTTTCACTTCTTAATTTTCTTCTTCTTCTATGTGATAAATAGGATGAAGCTAATCTCTTTTAGATTGTAATCAATTGAGATAAAATTAAATGAAACGAAATGAGATGGGATGAAATAAAGTCTTTGTATACTGGTGTTTATTTACTGAGATTTTTCGAAAGTATTTTGAATATCATTGTCACTTGCGATACAAATGGATTATTTTTGGTAATCGTACGGGCAATCATGTTGGTTAGATCTTGGTTCAGCACCTAAGCAATGCACCAAACCAAAACTTCCACAAGCTTCAATTGTGTCTACCATTCGAGAAAATTGAAGGAATCCCTAAATAACATTGAATGTAACGTTGGAGTACTAAAGTAACATAGTAAATATGACGTCATAACAATAATGGCTGAAGGTCACATCATATTATGCAAGACGAGAAACAAATCGCTCATCGGAGCGCGACCAACGGGACATCTCTTCTATATCTTATTATTATTTTAGATCATGAAGTCAGTTCCCGTCGGAAGCTACCGCAGACAATACTTAATCTGCACCATACTGCCACTTTAATCTTTGATTTTATTCTTGACAACTACGATTTAAGACATGTGTTTTCCGGAGCTAGCAATCAATGTGGTTAATTAAAAAAAACCTAATTTCTGTGAGATGTTAAAAGGGATGAAACTTACCAAGAACGGGTGCGCTTAGTGAGAAATAGTGTAGCGTGCAATGTTAACGTTGCTAAAGGCCTGGGAGGCTCTGGTCCACCCGGATACCGACCCGGTGGAATGTGCGTTATCCGGTGTTGTAATGTGGTGACGTCACTACTGACCTAATTCTATTACTAATCCTAGTAGTAGTAGTAGTAGTACTAGTAGACCGAAGTCTATTACTTTGAATGTAAATGAACGGCTGAGTACGTCAGCTGAACTGATTCTTAGGTTAAAATATGATAAATAATTTTTTTACTGTATTTGTAGAAAGAGTAGCGTGTAGCCCGCATGATGGTGAGTGGTTACTGTTGTTCACGGACGTCAACAACACTAGGGACAGAGCCCAGCCGCTGCTTACTGCCGAATACTCTCCGCAAACCTCGTTTGAACCTCAGTTATCAGAATCACTATTGCGTGACATTAATTAGTCGATAAACGTGATGGGACGCTAGAAGCCTTTAGATCTAAGACGGCTCCTTGCTCTTGGTGCCGCGTGCTCAACGACCAGTAGATTGATTATCCTGTCTTCCTATTCTAGCAGGCGGTCTGTATGTAGGCTAGATAATTTGCAAGGCACCGCTCAATTCCCTTCTACTCATTTCTGGTGAGGCTTATCCTCGTCCCCGGAGCTGAATATTCATGTCAGGAGACCGCAAATGATCGTTTATTTTATTGTTTCAGACGAACGTGAAGATGTACAAAAGAAAACATTTGCGAAATGGATCAACTCTCAACTCGTTAAGGTAAATAAATAGATAACAATAGACACATATTAAAGGTCTGAAGAATTGTTCGAGATTATCCCGTCACGTCGTCTCTACCGCCGCACCGCCGCGCCGCACCGCCGCACCGCCGCACCGCCGCGCCGTACAGCCGCGCCGCACCGCCGCACCGCCGCGCCGCACCGCCGCGCCCGCCGTCAGCAGCAGAGCTCGTGCACACTGCCTGGCAGGGCGCGTTTCCTAAACATTTATTATCACGCACGATTTGAAGTCGTCGTGGCCTAAAGGATAAGACGTCCGGTGCATTCATATTATTATCTAGCGATGAAACGGTGTTTGAATCTTGCAGGCGGGCACCAATTTTTCTAATGAAATACTTACTTAACAAAATGTTCACGAAGTCATCCACTGTGAAGGAATAACATCGTTTAATAAAAATCAAACCCGCAAAATTATAATTTGCGTAATTATTGGTGGTAGGATCTTTTGTGAGTCCGCACGGGTAGGTATCACCGCCCTGCCTATTTCTGCCGTGAAGCTCGTCCACTCATTGAAGCAATAAAAAAAAACAAATTGAAATCGGCTTGCGCGGCTCCGCGGTATTTCCTAACCGGTGAGACATGATCATGTCCTCCCGTTGAGGAGGGTACTCAGAGGTGGACAGCGGACTGGTTGTTTCTTACCATTGCTCAGGTCCATAAACTACACTAACTACTCACCATCAAGTGGGTTGTATATTCACAGTATTGGCTATCCACCCGCATATTCCCTTGACCTGTTTTAAATAACTAGGCTGTCGTCACTCATGGTGCTAACTGCTAATACAAAACGATGTCGATTCGGTTAGCAACTGTGAAAGAACCACTCAAACGAGACTTAGAATTGCGCTGCTCTAACGAGTAACAGATGAAGCACTGTACTGTTCAATCTTTAGAGTGTTCCTGTAGATTATAGTGAGATATGTAATAAAAACAAAGAGACACAGAATAACGAAACATATTTCTTTGTTATTGTTGCTTTCACTGACGACATTACCCGCACGCGCGCGTGTGTGAGTGTGTGGTTACCGTCCTGTATGTCGGAGCTGCACACCTGTTGTTGTCCTTTGTCGTAAACTCTAATTATAACAATAAAATAACAAGTGAATGTATTGGACAGTTGTGGAAAACTAAGACGAGCCAATATCAGGTTTAATGAACTCGTTGCGATCAGAGAAGAAACCAATAGATATTGTTACAGGAAACATGGTATCGACGAATGAAAGTTCGAGTGTCGTGTAAGAATCGTTTTTACAGCATGGGTCAGTGGTTCCTAAATTTATTTGAATCGCATACAACTTGTTATTACACGTGGTTTTTGATAAGACGGCCCCTATTTAAAAAACATTGAGAACTAAGCCTAAGCACTGAAGGATTTAACGTAGCACCTGTGCGTCCTAAGGTTATTACAAACTCGTTTTGTTATCATACCGAGTTAGCAATAACGAAAAGTGATAAATGTATTTTAGAAGCGAAACTTTCGGCATTGCGTCGCGATGAAAGGAAAATTTCAAGGTCGAACTAGAGTCGACCAAACCGTGTGCAGTGATTTAAAACAAAAATTTAATGTCACAAGATCTACGTAAATAGTTCCTCGTGCTCTTCAGAATATACTCCGTCGCGTGTTGAGTTCCACTTCGATAAAGCGGCACGACATGAGAATCCTCTCATCGTGGCAGCCGGAAACTACACAGCCGATCCTGCGGACCAAATGTCGACGTCGCCTAAAATACGTCATTTCGGATACTCCCGATTCACTAACGCTGCTTTTAGGTACCTCAAGCACCGGTCATCGTTCTCGTCGAACCCGTGGTTTGCGACGAAGGTCTCTGCGAGTAAATTAACCCACAGACACACCCCACTGAGTTTCTCGTCGGATCTTCTCAGTGGGTCGCGTTTCCGATCCGGTGGTAGATTCTGCGAAGCACGACTCTTGCTAGGGTTCGTGTTAGCAACATCGTCAGGTTTGAGACCCGTGAGCGCACCTACTAGTTAAGGTTATGTTGATATGGTCTCTAGACCATCAGCTTAGGTAGGAAAAAAAATTGAGTTCGACTCGACTTTTTTTGTTTCGGAATCATCGCATGGGTCTTTGGGAAATATTTGCGTTGTCTGTTGCAGCCAAGATCTGCTAGACATAGAGCTGCCTGTGTCACGGGTACACAGTAGGTACATAGAAGGCACAGTGAGTTTGTTCCGTCGGCGTGCGGCGGGTCACAACACGCGTGTCAGTTAATTGACTAGTTGCGATATGTATTTTGTGGATGGACATCGGTCCCGTCTATTTCTGTTTAACGTACAATGGTCACTAATTGAGGACAATGATCCTAATTGTCGCATATTGTTGCAAAGTGCAAATATTGGGTATGTTGTTTAAAAACTATGAAGCCTTGCCACGAACCTCCTGTAGAAATCTTGTAAACTTAAATTTTTTTTATTGCTTAGATGGGTGAACGAGCTCACATCCCACCTGGTGTTAAGTGGTTACTGGGGCCCATAGACATCTACAACCTACATGCGCCACCCACCTTGAGATATAAGTTCTAAGTTTTCAGTATAGTTACAACGGCTGCCCCGCCCTTCAAACCGAATCGCATTACTGCTTCACGGCACAAATAGGCGGGGTGGTCGTACCCACTCGTGCGGACTTACAAGAGGTCCTACCACCAGTAACTACGCAAATTGCAATTTGCAGGTTTGATTTTTATTACGCGATGTTATTCCTTCACCGTGAAAGTCAATCATGAACAATAGTTAAGTACGTATTTCATTAGAAAAATTGGTACCCGCCTGCGGGATCCGAACACCGTTGCATCGCTAGATACGAATGCACCGGACGTCTTATCCTTTAGGCCACGACGATTTCAAAGATATCTTATCTATCAGGTTTTTTTTCTAGTAGACAGGGCAGGATCTCACGGCGCATGTAGCATACGTAGAGTTGGCGGTCCTGTAGACATTCCAGCTGGACGCCTCCACTCCTTATCAAACACGAGGTTGAAGGTCCATTGGCAACGTGCAGCGTCTGTCCCACCGTTCAAACCGGAATGCAATACTGTTTCCTGATTATTTCTAGGCAAAATGTTTGGTGGCGGCTACCAGTGACCACAATACGTCTTGTCGCTTCTATCATATAAATAAATTCTTAAATCTATAGATTCTGTGGGTTCTCATCGCGCGATGCTATTCCTTCATTCATTCCTTCATTGTGATAATAATATGAATATACATAATTTCATAGATAGACTCTGCTGGTCTAGTATTAATTTTGTAATAAGTAATCGCAGTCAATATTTAATTATAGTTTGATTGCTACAATGGCAAAGATGAAGGAAACATGACAAAGTATTACAAAAAAAACAGTTATTAGAATACAAGAAATTAGAAAATGAAGTCTAAATGACGTTTTGTTTCTAAATGTTTCAGAACAACAAGCCCTTGGTCGAGGATCTGTTCCAAGATCTTCGCGATGGAGAGGTCTTACTGTCTCTCCTCGAGATCCTCACCGCTCAGCAGTATGTAAGTGCAGAGTGAGATATGTGCGGGAGTCGCTATTGGAAACAATAAACAAAAAACGTATCTCGTGTCTCTCTCTCATCCAAACGAATATTATTCTTAAAATAGTTTAATTCACTGCTAACGAGGGCCGACACGAATTCAGCTCACCCTGGTGGAGTGCGGGATCCTACTGAACATTAGCCGGCCTGTACCGGGCGCGCCGCACACGTGTGATCGAGCTCACGGCTACTTGTCAATAATTTGTTATCGGACGCCAAAGACATCCACCTCGAGACATAAAGTTTAAGTTTCAATAGAATATCGGTTAGCTTTTTAAATATTTTTTTCGAGGCTGTTCGTCTATGATAGTTGTACATCATAGTTGGAAAAATAATAGCCGTATCTGTCTCATATACCCCGGCTCGTCTCAGGACTACGACAATGCGCTACGAGTTAAGGACCTCTTGAGGACAAAAATATCTTTGGAAAAGGAACACGAAATATATTTTTTTATTTGACATTTAGTTTTGATACAAGTACGCAAAGAGTGTAAGAAAGTTTGGATTGCGATTTAAAACTGGTCTGTTCGGTGTTGGTTTGCGCAGAAGCGAGAGCGCGGGCGCATGCGCGTGCACCACATCAACAACGTGAACACGGCGCTGCGCGTGCTCGACGGGCACGGCGTCAAGCTCGTCAACATCAGCAGCAGCGACGTCGTCGACGGGAGCCCCAAGCTCATACTGGGTAAACGCGCGCGCGGCGACACGACGTACATATATAGCAGTTGTGGGTGACACTGACGTGCACACGGGCTGAACGTCACGCCGTCTACATAATAACATGTCTCCATAAAATGAAAAGCTCAGGCGCCGTTAGAGATTACGCTATATCTCTACACTCAGACTTTGTTTAAATTTAATCGATCTTATTTATTTATTACAAGCTTCTGACCGCGGCTTCACCCGTGCAAAAAGCTACTTTTCCAAGATAAAAATTTTAACCAAACCCGTTCAATAGATTAAGCTTGATGGAGTAACAAACTTGTAAATATTTTCTGATAATTTCACATTTAGAATTAGAGGAATATTTCAAAACACCTATATACCGCTTCCAAATTACATTGAAAATAAAGCCTTCATTATCTTTGAACCTTGAAACCGCGGCAGAAAATAACCTTGATGGATTCTTTTCTTTGTTGTTGCCGACATCGTAGTGAAGGGGAGAATTTATTTCAATACAGATCTCTACACCACATTGAGAAATCCGGAACTAATTAATCATAATAATTGTGCCAAATTAAAACCCGATTTAAATAACATAAAAGTTATTATTATTCCATAACTGGATTAAACAGTATCCTATGTGTTAATCCAGAAAATGTTCTATCTTTCTACTTATATAGGTATGTACGTCTCTATGCACCAACGTTCGTCCAACTGTGTTAATGGCGTGATTGAGTGACGAACACCCAAACGTCTTCACAAACTTTCACAACTGTTCTAGACAGTAGGACTTAAACACTTTATTAAAAAATAAACAAAACAATATGCAGAACAGGTGTTTCATGTAGGGTGTCGGATCGTTAATTATTGAATCTCATGTCACAGGAATGGTGTGGAGTATAATCCTGCACTGGCAGGTTCACTGCCACCTCAAGGAGCTGATGACGGACCTTCAGCAGACGAACCTCGAGAAGACGCTCCTGGCGTGGTGCCGCAGTCACACGCAGGTCGGTAGGCTGGCGACGCGCGGTGCGGTCCCGGGACCGCGGCAGCAGCAGTACAGCGCTCGCTCGTGTTGCAGAAGTACAGCGGCGTGGAGGTGCGCAACTTCACGTCGTCCTGGTCGGACGGGCTGGCGCTGTGCGCGCTGCTGCACGCCTGGCGCCCCCAGCTGTTCGAGTGGCGCGCCGCCCTCGCGCTGCCGCCCGCCGCGCGCCTCGACCTCGCCTTCCGCCTCGCGCACCAGCACCTGGGCATCGACCGCCTGCTCGACCCAGAGGGTACCACTCCTCCCCTCCTCTCTGTCGACATTCCTATAAGCGAATAAGAATCACTCTTGTGTCATTGTATTTATTTGAATCAGCTCTCACTGACTCTCACATTAAACGTTGCTCTGATAAATATATACTGACGCTTTGGTTACAGACGTGAACACGCCGAACCCGGACAAGAAGTCCATAATGATGTACGTGATGTGTCTGTTCCAATCCTTGCCGCACTCCAGCGCCGACCTCACCGACCTCGCGGACTCCGAGCCGGGTACTCCCGTCGCCACGCACGCTGATGTATGTTCGGCTCGCGCGTACCGAGCACGTACCGAGTAACGACACATACTGAGGAAGGTCCTTGCAGAAGGCGTCGTCCCGACCGGTGTCCAGCGCGACGACCGGCTCGGCCGAGCTGGGCGGCTACTCGGCCGCGCTGGAGGAGGTGCTGGGCTGGCTGCTGGAGGCCGAGGAGCGGCTGGCGCGGGCGCGGGAGCCGGCGGGCGAGCTGCCGGCGCTGCGGGAACACTTCCACTCGCACGAGCGCTTCCTGCTCGAGCTGTCGGAGCAGCAGGCGCGCGTGGGCGGCGTGCTGGAGCAGGGCGCGCGGCTGGTGCTGGAGGCGGCGCTGTCCCGCGAGGAGGCCGCCGAGGTGCGC
Source organism: Bombyx mandarina (assembly GCF_003987935.1). The sequence goes on along the minus strand of NW_021011476.1, from coordinate 832,661 downwards.
CTGCAGCTGCGCCTGCTGGCCCAGCGCTGGGAGCAGCT